>CM060703.1:37240535-37660535 GCA_030686995.1 Artemisia argyi
CCTCAATATCTTCACAACTTGTTCCTATTGCTACAATCTCCTATCACCAATACTATCTAACCCTTCTTCTTCACTTCAAGTTCCACTTTACACTTACAACAACTCTAGATTCTTCAACTAAATCTAGCTAACTAATACATACACCTTATTCACCAAAGAATGAAAGATTTACAGAAAGTATAACCAAGCAACTTAGATAGCAAGATGATACTAAGTTGTAATACTTCTAATAGAAGTATTCTTCTCTTTGCACTTTGAATGTTGAGGCTTGAATCACTTTGAAACAAAGATCAAAGTATGTAAGATCAAAGGATTTTTAGGGAAAGGAAATGGATGTTTAGATCTGAAAGTTTCTGGTGCAAAAAGGTGAGGAAAATGTGTAAAATGATCCAGTATTTAAAGGGCCAGAAAATACTGTTCGGGAGCGTGCCGGTCCCCTTAATTATAGGCCGGTCCCCTTAATGATTAAGGGGGCCGCCTAGTAAAATTAAGGGGGCCGCCCTCCTGAACGTTTGAAAAGATTTTCTGGATAAAATTTGCCCTTTTTGGTTGGAAATTTGAAATCATATTTTTGTGGTTTAATAAAGCTATTCCAAAAATGATTTACAAATATATATAAAATGTTAAAATCATTTTATAAAATGTTATGTCTTAAGACAAGATTTCCTTTGATCTTTCAATACATTAATCACTTTGTTTATTCATACCTTAAGTGATTAAATGGTGAAAGTGAGTATTTACTACTAAATACTTGTTTACGTCATAACCTTTGGTTTGATGAGTTTTCGTTTTGTGATTATCAAAACTTAGAGATATCGAAAGATATGAATAATGTTTTTAGTCAATTATTTATATCAACAATCTCCCCCTTTTTGATGATTACAAAACCTAAACTTATTAAATCCAAAAATTAATTTTTAGACAAGTATTTAGTGAGTTTATATTCACTTCTCCCCCTTTTTGTAGAATCAAAAAGGTTTAAGCCTATAAGGTAAAGGCTCCCCCTTGATGTATGCTCCCCCTCGTTTGAGGGCACCAAGGGTTCGAGATATGGAATTCTTGCAAGAAAAATATTAGAGGCACAAGCAAATACATATAGCATAATAACAACTAATAGTAAGCATGGCAAAGAAGAATCTTAAACACATATAAAAGCATTCATTAATTCAAGATGATTATGTCAACCACATAATCATTGTTACACAAGCCATAATGATGGAATTCTAGTACTAAGTAGAATATCCTATTGTGCCAACAAGAAGTGTCACCAAACTTTCTTGAATCCCAAAATGGTTGAAGAGATTTATTTGAAAATGAAAAACATAAGCATGTAAAATGCTTAATGGTTTAGTGGAGGTAATCATTTTGTTGCATGGATGTTGTTGGGTTTGGAGATGTGGAGCTTGTAGGTGGTGAAATTGAAGATGGGTTTGTTGATTGAGGGTTTTGATGTTGTTCAAGTGATGGTGTTTGTTGAGATCTAGTAAGAAGATACTCAATCCAAGTAAAGTGCTCATTCAATGCAATGGTTTGTTGTTGAAGGAAGATGCAACAAGGGCAATTGTTAACATGCTTCTCAATTTGGTTTTTGTTATGTGGTGATGATGGTGAGCTTGATTGTGGTGGATCCAAATTGCGTTGAGCAAGATGTAATGCTAAAAGAGCACTAAGCTCATGTGCCTCTTTTAGCTCCTCAACGAACTTCAAGTGTTCGGAGGAAGGTGATGGTGGTGGAGCTTGATAGTTATCTTGGGTGAAAGTTTGAACATGCAATATGGGAGAAGCATGTGAGGTTGTAGGATGTGGTGGTGGTACTCTTGGTGGTGGAGACATGATTGAGCTTGGGTAATCATGAAAGCATGATATGGGTGGAAGAGGTTCTTCATGAGATGATGGTGTTTTTGTTGAATGAGCAACAAGTGAGGTGTTGATTGAGAGGTTGGGATTGTTGTTTTGGGATTGAGCATGCTCATCAAATGAAGAATCATTAATGAGAGCATGAGTGGATGATAGGTTGTGAGATGAATTAATGTTGTGGGTTTGAGGTTTAGTAGTTGGTTGACTTGGAACAACATCACATGAGTTATGACAAGAATCAAGTTTTCTCCTCCAAACGGGTTTGACGGAGATCCTTGCGGTTCTTGAAATCTTAGGTTTTTGGTTGTTGGGAGATGACATTTTTGGGTGTGATGGCATTAATGATGGGGAGAGGGTATTTATAGTGTATGAGAAATGTGGTTTAGGAAGGTAAATTTTGAGTGATAGTATGGGACAAAATATGTTTGTGAATTTTGGAAAGTATAGGCTGAAATAGGTCAAAAAGTGATAAAGAAAACAGTATCCTCGACCATCAGATGGCCGGTCCCCTTAATTAGGGGCCGGTCCCCTTAATCATTAAGGGGGCCGCCTTATATAATTAAGGGGGCCGCCCATCTGGTGAATTCTAGAATCCCATAATTGGTTTTTTGGCAGAAAATTTTCAGAAAGGTTGTGTTTTTGGGTTTGGATTCAAGTAAGTTCAATTCCTTGAGGCAATATAGGATGTACTAAACATGTATATAGGGAATGTCATAAAAACAAATAAAGAAGACAAGTAATTACCAATTTTCATGCAATCTACTTATTGGCTAATTATGTTATACAACTTAGGAAGGCAATAAAATATGCTAACCATATATTCAACTATATCAACAAGATAATATATGGGCTAGTTAGAACATATAAATGAGTGCCTACAAATAAAAGTAATGATTGTATGGACTTCAGGATTTGTTACAAACAAGATCCATATAGGCAAACCAAGATTCTCATGAAATGATTTGATTAAGTTGTGAATGTCATTTTATAGAAGTGTATGACACATGTGAGATAATCAAATATAGTTTTAAGAGAATGTTTTTAGTTTTATTCAACAATGCTTCAAAATAAATTCAAGTGCATATTAGAGTAAAACAAAATAGAGTTTTGCTTCATGACATGTTGTCAAATTGGATAAAAACAATTTCAACTTTTGACTTTGATTATCATAAGGTTATGGTAGCTTATGTTGTTTGAAGTAGGATGAGGTAGATACTTGAAAATTTTATTATTCAAAGTGAGAGGTTTTAAACATGATATTATATTTTTGATAGCAAAAATCACAAGTAAAGGTTTTCAAGTAGAAGCAAATCATGTTCAAGAGAGTTGGTTAAGCCCATTGTCACACATAATCATCATTAATGGCAACTAAAGACATAGATGAGTAATGGAGAATTCTAAAGATCTTAATGCAATAAGATTATGAGGGACAAGGCTAATTATCTATGGATGCAAGATTAATACACACACACACACACACACACACACACACACACACACACACATATATATATATATATATATATATATATATATATATATATATATATATATATACACACAATACATCATAGAGTTAAGTGCTAACTAGTTTTAATTTAAGCATATCAATTAATACAACGAAAAATGGTCATATAGCCTACAAGATAAGCCTTCGACTATTAATCATAGGTAACATTCAACATAAATGATGAATAAGAGAAATAACAGGCTCAATTACATGTATACATATATTAGTGTTAATGACGGGAGAACAGAGCAACATATAAATTTGATCATACTAATATACTAATCATGGCATACTTAGATGACATTAACAAGTTTATGAAAAGAAAACTTACCTCAGGTCCAACTTTCCTTTAAGAGTGGGCATAGGAGCAATAGAAGATGTCTTAAAATTTTGCCCAAAGTATGTAGAAGTAGCAAAGACGAATCCCAACGCAATAGATATCAAGAATGGTACAACAAGAATTCTTCGTCATGAGGTAGTAACTAACACACCATAAAGTCAATGCACCAAGAGTGAAGAGTAAATCGCCAAAACCATAGATGACCGCAACAAAGTCATAAACACCACGTGTGTAGAATGTGAAACAGAATAGCGGGAACCAATGGTCATCAAAAAGAAAGAGAGCGAGGAGAGTGATTCAAAAAGTAGTAAACCCTTCGTTCGTTAATTACCTAATCATGACAAAGAGCTTGGTACCCAGATTCTCATGGGTCCGATATGATTAGTAGAGAACATCCAATGCATTTAAATGCACATGATGAGGATGTCATCGAGAGGTACAAGAATTCATCATTTGTTTGTTTTGACAAACAAACAATAACTTTCTTGACTAGAGAAATAAACAATGGATATAAATAATAATAGTTCTAAATTTTTCCACTAGGTTTAACAAATTTTATTTGTTTTGATGTATTTGTTGAGTAATCATCTTCAGTAAATCCTAAGCCGATTTTATCATAAAATGATTTTTGAATGTTAAGTAGATATTTTAAAGATTTAGAGCTATTTTCAAATTTAGCCAATATTTTTGATTTTTCTTTTTCCATTTTAATTTCATGTTTGTAGTCTTGACAATTTTTACATTCAAGATCAATTTCAATATTACTTTCAAGTCTAGACATTTTATCTTCTAAAATTATTTCTTTTTCAAAGTTATTTTCAACGGATGTTGAAGATTTATTTTTAAAAACAGTTTTTGATTCAATGTTGCAAAAGTGCTTGAAATTGTTTTCAAGTTTTGAAAATTTTAATATAAATTGATCATAGCAAAAATGTTTGGTTTTGGATTGTACCTTATTTGTAGTTGTACAATCTTCACATGCTCTACGGTGATCAATTCTGTTGTTCATGTCGCTCCATGTTTTGTTTAAAGTATTGCTTGGATCTTGAAGCATGCAATCCTTGCCGTCACTACTTGTATTTGCATTAGTAAGAAAATTCATGTAAGCCATATCTACGTCATCTTCATCGTCCTTGTTGCACCATAGTTTATTGACATTCTTTCTTCGGATTTGACACATGTGTTCTTCGTTATTGGTACCTTCAATGACCATATTTGAACTAGTAGTATATGTGTTTATTTCAACTAGATATTTATCTATTAAGTTTTCTAGAGTAAGTATTTCATGTGCAATATCAAGCTTATCATCTTTGGTTTTACATTTTTCTTGGTGAAATTTTAAAAGATATTTCCAAATATCATTTGCCGTTTTATAAGGAAATAATCTTTCATATTCAACTCTTGGTAGAGTTTTGAAAATAAGTAATTTGGCTTTAGTGTTTTTATCAAATTTGGTTTGAAGGTTATTATTTTGATTTTCAAAATCCATTTTGGTTGGTTTAAGATCACCAATTGAAATGATATGCCAAAGATCAAGATTTATTGATTTCACATAATTTTCAAATTTGTTTTTCCATTCAAGAAAATGATCATTTTCAAATAATGGTGGTTGTTGCATAAATTCCCCTTCTAAATATTTTTCAAATTCCATAGATCGTTACAAGTTTTAAAATACAATCTATTTTAAAAATCTTGCTAGACGTGGCTCTGATACCAATTGTGGAAAACTAGAAGGGGGGGTTGAATAGTTTTGCGTCTTTTTCGTTTAATAAGAATTTGTTTTTCAAAGAATTGATGATAGTTGTAAAAACCTTTGAAGCTAAAGTATAGATACGAACTAATTCACATATATCATATATACAATACTTATTTAAAGTGTTGAATAGAAATTATAATTTCATATATCTCACTTAATTATAAGTTTGTACTAATATAGATATATGTGTTTTAGTAATTGTTTATACTTATATTTTACTAAAGTATAATTAATGTTTTAAATGGAACCTAGTTTGATCTTTATGTGAAATCAATATATGCACAACATACAATATTAACAATATATGAAAAGCTAGTAAGTAAGTAAGTAAAGAGTGAGAGATGGAAAGATCAAACCGAGAGACAAAGGATTTATAGTGGTTCGGCTACAAGGACACCTTCCTTGCCCTACTCCACTCCCCGAGCACCGAACTCGAGAGTTTTCTTCACTAAGTCAATAACCTCCCTTATGGCGGAGAAAACCGTACACACCAAAAGCTTACACCAATTAACGACACAAAGCAAGATGTCGAGTTCTAATCGTAGCTAGAACCAATCTCACACCAAATATCACACCACTTCTTCTTCACACCTTTGCACTACTTCAATGCTTCTTCACACCACAAATATCTTCACACCTTCAAAGCACTAATGTCTTGACACCTTCAAGTTACTAATGTCTTCACACCTTTAAGCCACTAATGTCTTGACACCTTCAAGCCACTAATCTCTTCACACCTTTAAGCCACTAATGTCTTGACACCTTCAAGCCACTAATGTCTTCACACCTTCAAGCCACTAAAGTCTTCACAACTTCAATCTACTAATGTCTTCTAGTCTTCTTCACTTGGAACCCTCAATATCTTCACAACTTGTTCCTATTGCTACAATCTCCTATCACCAATACTATCTAACCCTTCTTCTTCACTTCAAGTTCCACTTTACACTTACAACAACTCTAGATTCTTCAACTAAATCTAGCTAACTAATACATACACCTTATTCACCAAAGAATGAAAGATTTACAAGAAAGTATAACCAAGCAACTTAGATAGCAAGATGATACTAAGTTGTAATACTTCTAATAGAAGTATTCTTCTCTTTGCACTTTGAATGTTGAGGCTTGAATCACTTTGAAACAAAGATCAAAGTATGTAAGATCAAAGGATTTTTAGAGAAAGGAAATGGATGTTTAGATCTGAAAGTTTCTGGTGCAAAAAGGTGAGGAAAATGTGTAAAATGATCCAGTATTTAAAGGGCCAGAAAATACTGTTCGGGAGCGTGCCGGTCCCCTTAATTATAGGCCGGTCCCCTTAATGATTAAGGGGGCCGCCTAGTAAAATTAAGGGGGCCGCCCTCCTGAACGTTTGAAAAGATTTTCTGGATAAAATTTGCCCTTTTTGGTTGGAAATTTGAAATCATATTTTTGTGGTTTAATAAAGCTATTCCAAAAATGATTTACAAATATATATAAAATGTTAAAATCATTTTATAAAATGTTATGTCTTAAGACAAGATTTCCTTTGATCTTTCAATACATTAATCACTTTGTTTATTCATACCTTAAGTGATTAAATGGTGAAAGTGAGTATTTACTACTAAATACTTGTTTACGTCATAACCTTTGGTTTGATGAGTTTTCGTTTTGTGATTATCAAAACTTAGAGATATCGAAAGATATGAATAATGTTTTTAGTCAATTATTTATATCAACACTATATATAGTTACTAATAAACCCCTAAATTTCATCTTTAAACTATCACATATTTTTAATACCGCTTGCATGGATAAATTTATAACATGAGCAACACAATGGGAATGAAAAAAAGCACCATCTAAAATGGGTTTTATACGTAATTTTAACAATTCCATAGCTTTAGTATTATTGGATGGATTATCTAGTGAAATCGTAAAAACTTTATTATCTAAATTATATTCAATTAAAGTGTCATGTAAATTTTTTTGTAAAATTAGATCCCGTATGAGGATAACCAAATAGTTTAAAAGCAATTATCCGTTTCATTAATAACCAAGATTCGGGATTAAACCAATGAGCCGTAACTGCGAGATAAGAATTTGCCGTACCATGTGGTGCGGTCCAAGTATTTATATTCACGAAAACCATCAATAATATTTTTTTAGCCGTTTCTCATAATTTAAAAGCATCACTTCTAAGAGTAGTACGACTTACATATTGATATCGCGGTTGTAGCCTCCTTTTGATGATCTCCGTAAGCTTGACGTTGTCGAAGTGGTTGAATGGAAACACTTGTTGAATGACAAACTTCGTAAAATCAAGTCGAAGCGCATCATTATCATATATAAAAACTTGACCATCCGCACTAATAGTACCTTGTGACGTATCATTTTGGCTAACCGCACTACAACCGTTCTTATGAGTCCTTAGTGTAATGTTAGATGTGGGGTTATAAAATCTCACACATTTCTTGCAAAGCGCCTTTTCCACCCAATCATTCATAACACACAAATCGTAATTAGACCAAACAACCCTTTTTCGGTTAGTTGGTCTAATTCGCACAACATCATCATTTGTGTAAACTTTTCGTGCATTGCTAGTTCCAACGGAGGCATTAGTGGAAACTTGTTGTGATTGTGGTTTTTCCATTATAGAGGGATTATAGAGATATTTGAGAGATTAGAGTATATATATAAAGATTAGAGAGATTAAAGAGAGATATGAAAGTGTTTTTTATGTGTTTTCAACCACAACTCATGACATGTATTTATACTACAAATCCATGGCTTAAAATCATCAAAAAAATACAGAAAAAACCAAAAAAAAAAGGTAATAAACGGCTATATTACTATTACTCGTATTAAAAAAAAGGGTAAAAACCGGTTATTTTTTAAACGGCTAGTTTGACAGGTTTTTAACCGGTTATAACCCGTTTTCGTCCGACGGCTAGTAAAAAAAAAAAAAAAAAAAAAAAAGTTAAAACTAGTTATTTGGAAAAACAGAGTAAAACCGGATTTATAATGGTAAAAAACCAGTCCACTATTAAAACCGAAAACCGGTCTAACCGGTTCGGTTAAAAATAACTGGTTCAAATAAAAAAAACTGGTTTTTTATTTGGCCGGTTAAAAAAAAAAAAAAAAAAAACGGTTAGACCTTGCACCTCTACCTTGATCGTAGCTAACTATCTTTTACCATTATCATCATCACCTTCCCTCCTACTACCATCATCATCTCAACATCCACAATCATCATCATTGCCACAACCTCTCATCATTATTCCCACCAAAAGAATTAACCATCAAAATTAGTACTAAAAACCCATATTATTTCACAAACAAGAATTGATTATGAACACAAACCGATTTCAAATCTGGGACCTATATCTGTTTTTGTGAACAATTTTTTTTACAACCTACAACACTCATCTCACAATTAAATATTATTTCACATATATGTCTTTACGAAGACTTGAACCCACAACCTCTTTGTTAATAATTCACTCACATACCGGTCAAAAGCATTTGGTAACAATATATGGGGGGTGATATGACCAAAGTGTCCTACACATGAAGTATTGAGTGCAGCAGGAGTTACTAGTAACATATTTTGCATGCCTAAACCACAACCAGAAAAATAGGGACTAAAATAGCTAGGCTCAAGGGTGTCAAACGCGAAAGACTTAAAAATCTTGAGACATTGCCAAGCAGGAATGTAATTTCGAAACTCTGAAGACAAGATCCATAAGTTTAGGTAAGAAAGCGAGGACGATATATGAAATTTAATCTTATTATTATCACAACTTTCACGGTGCATGGAACTAACTATTACGGAGTATTAACATGTCACGTTGAAAATCTGTTAGCATTTGTTTTACAACTGAAAACGAAGATATATTAACCTGTTCTTAGCAAAATGAATGTGCATGCATGAGAAGTAAATGACCAAAACTCTTAGAATTCAAACAGAAAGTATTAGTAATAAAGTTTAATTAGTGGGTTGTTACTTTCTTGTAGTTTCTTCGCTAGTTGTCTTTCCTTTACTATTGATATATTTAGTTTCAAAAAGTAATATTTTTCTTACTTAGCTTGGTTATCATTGGTTTCTCCATTAGGGTGGTCTCCCGTTTAATTTCCATATGATTTATGCACCATTAGCTCTTTTATTGAAACTTGAGCAAGTATTTTATATCGTGTCAGTAAGAACTACATTCCGTTTTTCAATAAAAAAGAAATTTTATAAGAGGAAGCATGCAATATGCATACATTATATCACTTTTACACCTACCAACTAACTCCACTTTTAGTAGCCATTACAACTTGTTAATTGTATTAATTTGACCCATATCAGCTTCTTCTGTAATTTACTCATGTTTTCATGTGCTTGCATCACACTACTTTACAGTAAAGCAGCATTATATAAAGCCTAGTTATTCTCGAGCTCCCAATACCTTTCTGACCAACCAACTAAAACAAATGACACATCTTTCGCGGCAATGCTAATGAAATGTAAAGACGATACCAGAACCAAATATGATCGGATGCACAAAATTTTTTGAGACGTAATATTAGAACCGCATTTCGATTGACTTGGTGCATTTAAAATTCATTTACGATAAATCAAAGTTTTTTTTTTTTTTTTTTTTTTTTTTTTTTTTTTTTTTTTTAACACTTCATCGAAAAAATCCACATTGTTCCCGAAAACCTGCGAATACCTCCTGGTTCCTGTGCTCCATACATCATCAAAATATAGATGCTAGTAACTTTTACTGAATATATATAGATATGTGTTGATACATAATCTGGCGCGGGCTGGATCCAACGACTCTCCCTTGGCCGTTCTTCGTCTTCTCTAGCCCTGAGTAGACCTATCAACAAAGAGAATCCGTCAAGAGTGGACCCGAGACCGTAGCCCCGAGATCCACCTCCAACGGTCAAGTTAGTATTTGTGCGATATAGCATACAAGAGTTAGGTTTAGAGTAACCTTTTGTGTTCTGTCCCCAAGAAGGGAATCCCAGCCATATATTTATAGGGCATGAAATTAGGGTTTAGGTGTAGAGTGGGCCGCTATCTGCCGGGTCTGGTCCAGTCTAAACTATACATCCACAAGCCCCCCAAGTCTAGTGTGACATAGTGTATGGCTATGTTATGCTAGGCTTAAGTTCTGTTTATGGCCACGTAGGCCCAATCAACCATGACGGCATGGTCCATGTGTGCGCAACTCAGGTGTGCACATGGGACGGACTATACTGCTCAGCCCAAATGCGACAGTGCGCACTGGGCCCATGGCGCAGTCCTGTTTAGCCCATTAGACTATATCCGAATCCGCGACCTTGTAGGCGCGTCTGCGGTAACCTGAGTAACACCCGTTCTTACATGACGGGGAGGGATGCGCATATGCTAGGTTTCCCGCCACCGTGTGACAGTAAAGACCCCGTAAGAAGAACACGTAGTTCTATAGTTGGGGTAACACTAACATTGCGATTGTGAGAGTGTCACAATGGTGAAGGTGAATCTCGTATGCTGCATCCTGGATAAGGGCGTACCTTTTGTACCAGTAGTGATGCAACATGATGCGACAGAAGACATCTTCTGTGGCAAAGGTGCGCGCTGTGCGCGACAAGGAGGTGGGAACATTACATCCGTCTTTACAATCGACAGAGGACGTCTCCCCTGAGTGACGCGTACAGAAACATTGATATTATATACCCTGGTAGCCCCCTAGTTTGATGGCGCTACTCTTGTAGGAGCATTAAACTTAGTTATTCAAATCCTGAAAAACACTTAGTGCAAATATTAAAAGTATATGCCGCGAATCGCAAAATATAAAACCTAATGAAGTAAAAGATTAGCGTGAAGCAATATATAGCACATAGCATGTTAAATTAACACATAAGAGAAGTAGTAGTGCGAATTATACCTATCGTGAGGTTTTACAAACTACATAAATAATGAATTGTTGTTTCAATCGCACCGTGACCGTGACCGCGACTAATAGTTTCAATCGCACGCACAGACGCAAATGGATGTATCGTGACCACATAGACCCGAACGTGTTAGGATGATCGCAGATGAACATAACATAACCACGGCTTTTGTCCATGTCCAGACTAGCATCGTGGCCCAGTCCGGACTATGCGCTCATGGCGATTGACTAGCATTGTGGTGCCTGTTCGTAGCTAATATGCGAAGATGTCTGAACGCACGGCCTAACGCGGGTAGATTCATCGTGACTGCGTTGTTCAAACGTGCAAACAAGCATACCAACCGTAAAAACATTATATGCGCGAATTAATTCGTGGCGAAAAGATAAAGTAGGTCCGATCATGCGGACTTAGTGCGACTATAGATAAAATCGTGTTTACCAAGTCAAAATATTTACATAAAATCTTACGAATATTTAAAAGATAAAATCTTGTGAATATTTATGAATATTTAAAAGATAACATACCTTAACGCATGAATACGCAAAAATACAAAGTTTTAAAGTTACCGGCTTTTGAACTCAATGATTGCTTTCCGGTGATGTGAGAGCACGAAACTTGTCATAGTCAGGTCCCATGGATGGCGCCATCTTGTTGATACATAATCTGGCGCGGGCTGGATCCAACGACTCTCACTGGGCCGTTCTTTGTCTTCTCTAGCCCTGAGTAGACCTGTCAACAAAGAGAACCCGTCAAGAGTGGACCCGAGGCCGTAGCCCCGGGATCCACCTCCGACGGTCAAGTTAGTATTGGTGCGATATAGCATACAAGAGTTAGGTTTAGAGTAACCTGTTGTGTTCTGTCCTCAAGAAGGGAATCCCAGCCATATATTTATAGGGCATGAAATTAGGGCTTAGGTGTAGAGTAGGCAACTATCTGCCATGTCTGGCCCATTCCTGGTCTAGTCTAAACTATACGTCCACAATATGTAACTAATCTCATTTTTTATCACTCAAATACATGTCCCATTTTTCATCCATAAAAAGTCATAAAAATAAGAGGACCAAAGGTCGAATTAAAACTACAATCAGAAATCATACATGCAAATAGTAACCGAAGGACATAATATTTCTTGTTATTTTCACCAAGATTCATTCAGTCAAAAATATTACTCAAAGTAAAGATTTTCTAAGGGTACTGTTACTATATATATATATCTACCTATACTATATAAAGGGGGAGGGAGTGGTCCAAACTTTGCCAAATTGCCACATCATCATCTACCAATCACAACCTTCCAACTCAAACTTTACCAAAGTTTACCAAAGTTTACCAAAATGGTGGCGGCGGTCACCAAAGTTTACCAAACTTTACACAATACTTAAAAAAAAAAAACTACATAAAATTAAAACTACATAAAATTAAAACAAACCATTACATAATACTTAAAAAAAAGCACTAATTGTCATTGAGGTATGGCAAGTCTTGAGCGGCCACGTACTCCGTGAGATCATACCGAAGACGATGATGGACGTCTTCGTCTAGTAACTCGCCTAGGACATTATCATCAAACACTGGCTGTACCGGCTCATCCATTATATGAACCGATGAGATTGCTCGCCCGTCGCCTTTTATGATCATATTATGCAAAATAATGCAAGCGTGAACAATTTTCCCTATTTTTTCTTTGGTCATAGGCCGGAAAGGTCGACTGAGAATTTTCCATTTTCCTTTGAGAACACCAAAGGCTCGCTCGACATCCTTTCTTGCCCCCTCTTGTAACTTCTTGAACTTCTTTTCCTTTGGGTCGGTCGGATACGGGTAAGCTTTAACTAACGTTGACCACTTAGGATAAATTCCATCCGTAAGATAGTATCCACGTTTATAAAAGCGTTCACCAATATAAAATGAGCTATTCGCCGCCGTTCCATTTCGCTCGTTAAGATACAAATCAGACTGATTCAACACGTTGATGTCGTTGTTCGACCCCGGTGGACCAAAAAAAGCATGCCAAATCCATAAATCTTGTGAAGTCGTAACCTCAAGCATAATAGTCGGAACACCATGGTCACCTCTCGTGTATTGCCCTCTCAAATGTCTTGGACAATTTAACCATTCAACGTGCGTACAATCGATGCTACCAAGCATCCCGGGTATGTGATGTCGAGCCTCATGAGCCTGGAAAATGCATGCTATGTCGTGTGCCGTCGGCCTACGTAGATACTCTCGACCGTACAACTGAATGATGGCGTCACAAAAATGACCAAGAGTGTCACGTGACGTTCTTGCCGCCATACACAAATACTCGTCATACTCGTCAGGGGGATTGCCGGTTGCGAGTTGCTTAACGGCCGAAACACATTTTTGTATGGCCGTGAAACTTTTTTTCCCCCGCGCATCATAACCTTCTTGAAAATACGGGTATCTCTCTTCAATGTCGAATACTATTTGTAAGAACATGTTTTTATTCATTCGGAATTTTTTCCGAAAATAATCCTCGTCATACTTTGGTTCCTCAACGAACCAGTCATTAAGAAGAGTTTCAAGACCAACGTCCCGATGACGATCTACAGATTGACGGGGATGAAAACTAGAGCTCGCCGTGTCTTGAAGATGTTCAACAACGGATAACATAAATTGAAGCGAGGTACCATGAGTTTCGTCGGACGAAGTCGGGAAAACGTATTCGGATCCGGATGAGGAATCGGAAGACATTTTTTGGTAAAAGGGTGTTTTAGATTTTTGGAGAAGAAAATTATATGTGAAATGGTATGTATATATACTTAAAAAAAAATAAGGGATTTTTTTTTTTTTTTTTTTATTTGCAATAATGGCCAACGGCCAATTTTTAAAAAATATGACCGTTCGAATGGATGAATCAATCGGCAAAAGTCACCGATTGGGTCCTTGCCCGAATCTTGCCGAAGGTCCGGCGGCGGTGTTACCGATTTTTGCCGAGCTTCACCGAGACTTTGCCGATCCCACTCCCTCCACTCTAAGGCAACATGGATACACTTCAAACTTCACTAAAACATGACACTTAATATCTTTAGAGTATGACAAGTGGAGCGATGACAATAGGGTTAAGTTAAACTTTAACACGTGTTACATTGTAATCTACCTATATGGTAAACTCTACCATCTTTAACATGAAACTTCAATGGGAAATTCATCAACCAACGGATTAGTTTAACATCTTTATTGCTTTCATATACTCACTCTAATTTTGTTGCACATACTCTACCATTTTATTTTAAATTTATCTTGTTCATTTTCTCAGATTGGTTGGATGACTTGGATCTATAAAATCAACTCTTTTAGCATCTTTAACGGACGTGTATCTTTATTTACAAGATGACACCTCCAACTTTGTTTCTACAAATTAAAAAATACACCCTTTCCATCTATTGTTTTTTTAACATGCTTTATTATCAGGAACACCTTCAAAACAATATTAGGTTGTTGGAACCGGCACTCGAACGGCGATGAAAAGGTAGGAGCGCTGGGAGATCGACGGTGCTGGTGGTGCGATATCATCGCCGAAACAGCGACAATACTTGCACTAATAATGGCAAATCATGCCGCTGATGATTTCCGAGGTTGAGATCAGAAATTGTTGATTGATAAACAGAGACAAGAAGGTTGTGGGTTATCTGTTACTGTAGTATTTTTTTTAGTGTTTTAGTATAAATTAATGTTGGAGAGACATCAGTGCAGCAAAAAATTTGAATACGAATCCAAGTGGGTCGTGCGTAGCACGGCCAAAAAGATTGCCTAGTATATATATATATATATATATATATATATATATATATCAAACTATATATCTAACTCCGGCCAAACTAAAAGAAATCAAATATTAAAATAATCAATATAGGTATTCTATATTTCTTTTTGCAATACTTGTTAGCATGTTATCGGATAATTTCTCAAAAGTTACTCTCATTGCGAAAAAATAAAAGTAAGAGATTTTTATTATTATTATTATTATTATTATTATTATTATTATTAACTTTAATGAATTGATAACTTGATTAGAAATTGTCATAGTTCGTTGCCTTATTTTGCAGAAATCTAGTTATCTAAACAATTGATGTTTTCATTTTTTTCGCAACAAGTGTCTACATTAGTATTTTGAGATGTTTCAAAATAAGTGTTCATTTTGTCGAGTGAGGATCAAATAAGAAATAAAAATACAATGAGAAGAATGAAAAATAATCACAGCCGCACATTTCAGATACATATTAAAAAAAGATGCATTTCTCATGAATTTCTTCCTCTTCATTTGAAATGTGTGGCTATAAATATTTATCATTCTTCTTATTCTATTTTCGCTTCTGATCACTAAATCCTTTCCCTTTCAACTAATGAGAAAAGAGTTTAGTGGGGAGATGATATTTGATTGATCATGAAAAGTATACTTATTAAAATTTTCTAAACTTTTGTAATTTTTGAATATGAACACTTGTACAAGACAGAAAAAGTATCATGAGAATGACCTTTGGAATCTATTTATGTATCCAAAAAAGATCCAAAGCAAGGTCACTATATAACAACCATCACCGCATACGCATCCAATTTCGTCTTGTTGTCTTGGCCTCTATAACTTGCACTAAATATAGAGGTAGTCAGTTATCACAAAATTTGTCATAACAATATATCCAAAAAAGAAAATTGTCACAAAAAATGGTACAATTTGATTTAGATTTTGTGTTAGTTCCTGTTGGATTGCTAGTAATGGTGGTGTATCATGTTTGGCTCCTTTATCAAATACGTCACAAACCTGCTAGAACCGTTGTGGGCATGAATGCAATCAGTCGACGATTTTGGGTTAGCTCTATGATGGAGGTACGTTTTAAGTTCATATACATATCATGTATACTAGATGATCATGTAAAATAGTACGTCTTGAATCAATGTTGTAAGAAGTGTAAGAACTTCGATCTGTAATATGTTGCATCAGTCGGCTTCTCACGTTTCTGGCACTAGTTATATTCATTCATATTTGATCGATCATGACATGCAAATATGCAGTAAGATTTCTTTTTTCCTTCTAGGATCTTTCGTGTCTTCGAATTGATTTCATGACTTATAAGTTATAACGTATTAGGGATGCTAGTTATAGATGATTGTAGTTTTACATACAATATGTAATGTATGTGTTTGTTCATAAGTATCAGGGAAAATTGTCCAAATATACATTCAACTTGTCACATTTTACTATTGTATGCATTGAATTTTTTTTTTCCTATTATATACACAAACTTTACTAATCATCCTTATTGTATCAATAAAACGTCTTTTTAATGACTAATCATTCTTATTGTATCAACTTGCCACGTCATCAAAAAGGCGTTTTATTGATACAATCAGTGGCGCAGCTTCATAGGGGCGGGGCGCGGCCGACCCCCCGAAATTTTTTTTGCGATGTAGGGGTATATAGTTTTCGTGTAGAAAAATTTCGGTATTTTCGGTTTCGCCCCCCCCAATTTAATTCGGTTTCGACCCCCCATAGTGTTAGGAAAAAAAATTTTAGATCCCGACCCCCCACTCGAAAAATCCAAGCTTCGCCACTGGATACAATAAGGATGATTAATAAAGTTTGTGTATATAATAGGAAAAAAAAAAGTTCAGTGCATACAATAGTAAAAGGTAACAAGTTGAATGTATATTTGGACAATTTTCCTTAAGTATTACGTAGTATTATTAGTATACGGGTTGAGTGTGTGATGTATTATTATATGACGTGTGTGATAAAATGACTATACAAATGTAACAAGTAACAACCATGCGTAGTCATAGGCTCATAGATGCATGCATATTGAAGATGGCCACTTTTTATTTGTTACAAATAACAAGAAATTTTAAGGATGCATATACACGTACATGCCTTCTTATGGTTGTATACTCATAATGTAGATACGCACATACACATGTATTGATGTATTTGATATGACACTTCTTTTAGATAAAGGTATTGCATAAGTAATTTCAATTCTGATTTAAGTAGTGGTAAACTAAACAAAGAAGATTAAAGTTCGTGATACCTAATTGTAGCAGCATTTTGGCGTGTGAACTTTTGTTTACCTTTTGTGGTTATAATAAAAGTTTAGTTGCCCTTTCACAATAAAAATAGAAAAATTTGTAGTAGCATTTTTAGAATTTAATATTAAAGGTAACTTTTTTGTTTCTTAATTTCCCAAAGCCCACACTAGTATTCCATTGATAAAAAGCAAAGTTGGTTCTTAATCTTGCAAGTTTTAGTACGAGTACGAAAATACCTATGGCTTATATACATAGTAACATATAGAGATTTATTTCTATTGTATTAGAAATTTCTGTGCATAATCATATACTTTTCAAGAAGAGGCGTGTTAAGTAAGAACTTTAGGTCGATCAATCTGCATAAATAAGCTAACCAACATTAATGTTACAGTGTAACCATTATAGCTTTCTAACTTAGAAAATGAAATTTTGGTAACAGGACACACAAAAGACTGGAGTTTTAGCGGTACAAACACTAAGAAACAACATTATGGCGTCCACCTTGTTAGCTTCTACAGCCATTATGCTCAGCTCTCTAATCGCGGTTCTAATGACCGGTGGAGCTACCAGAAGCACAAACACCACCACCACCAATGACCACCATGGGATCACTGGTCTAACATTCGGTGAAGGACCCAAGCTGCGGTTAACTATCAAGTTCTTTAGCATATTAGTTTGCTTCTTGGTATCCTTCTTGATGAATGTTCAGTCAATTAGGTACTTCAGCCACGCCAGCATGCTGATCAACGTTCCTTACAGAAAGATCACCAATTTCACGAGTCATCATCTTACAGCGGAGTACGTGGGATCTACAGTTAACTTGGGCAGCTACTTTTGGTCTTTAGGACTTCGCGCTTTCTACTTCTCGTTCCCACTATTCTTGTGGCTATTTGGCGCTATACCCATGTTTATTTGCTCGGTTTTCATGGTGTTTATGTTGTACTTTTTGGATATCACTTTTGATCTCGGATGGGTAGCTGATGCATCTACCACAGATGAAGAAACTGCTTAAGAGTAACACCAATGTTTTGGGATTTAATCTATGTTGAATCTCACATTTGTTGTAGCCTATGTTATTTGAATGATTAGAAATTTTACTTGAACATCAGAATAAGTGTCAATTACAGAACGTCACTCAGGTTTGGTGACATTAACAGAAGTCGCCCCATGTCCATCCTGTATACATAAATGGTTCTAGTTGCACTTTTTGTCTTAACTTTTGGTCCTTTGTCCATTAACCTTTTGGGACTAAATGCAAAACTAGCTAGTTTGCTAGTATCAAAAGAAAGGTTACTTCTACGAATGATGAGATTTTGATCAACATGACTGCATGTTAAAGGCCTCTAGCATTGCTAGTTTTCAAGTCGATTATACTTCTGGAACAATTACATTAAGGTATAACCAAAAACAGGCACCAACTATCAGACTGTTGAGACCTATATAAAGTGTAAAACTGCACCAAAAAGATTTACACCCTAGCAGAAAGAGTTACTGTACAGGCTCTACACTTGCTGGCAGACCATCACTGTCATCAGACGGTCCACCAGCATTTTCGACTAACCATATATGCGTACCAGGACTATCTCTTGAGGTGGTTGTTGAGCCGGAGCCAGAGCTTGAGCTGGAGTGACAGGCTCTACACTTACTGGCAGACCATCATTATCATCAGCCGGTTCAACTCCATGTTCGACAAACTTTGAAGGCGTACCAGGACTATTGCTCGAGGTGGTTTTGGAGCCGGAACCAGAGCTTGAACTGGAGCCCGGACTGGAGTTGAGGGGCTGTTCATTATCTGTGTGGACTGGTAGAAGGAAACTCTGCATTCTCATAAGGTAAGGCGAGTGAGATGGTTGCACTCTCAGATCACGAGATGCTGAAATGCTTAAACGGCCAGGATTAACTGGGTAGGCAGATAAGTCATTCGAGTCAACATCAGGGAACACAGAACATCGGCAGCGAGGGCATTTTACATTTAGTTTAAGCCATTTATCGATACATGCCACATGGAAGTTATGAGCACAAGGAAGGCCACGGACCTGCAAAGCAATAGCAATTTAATCAAAGGGTGGGTATTTTTAACTGTAGTATGCCGTTTATAAAAACGAAAACAAAAACAAATTAATACCTCTTGCCCAACACGAAACTCTTCCAAACAAATAGGACAGTCACTGCAGTCCGTTGGAACAGCTTTCAGAATAAAAACTGGAAGTCGTTGAATCGCTGTATCCATTGCTGCTCTCTGCATGCGACATTAGAAAGCACTAAAAATAACTAAATGCAACCATTAATGAATTCTTTATATATTACCTGACTTTAATATCAATTTTTTTTACCTGAACTTCAGACAAATTCGTTGATGCTGCATTATATTGGGCAGTAACTTGTTCCAACCATCTTCTCTCATTAAAAGGGATTTCATATACTGGCTCTGGTTGACGAATTATACTAAACAACACCTGAAAAGGACACAAACAGGGTTTATGTCGGATAACAAAGCAGCTAATTCACGGTGCAGAACAGTGGCTAATCTCAAAAGCGCATAAACATAAAAAGATTTGCAAAACGTAGTAAAATGAGTTATAGAATTAGAATAAAACCCCTATGTTTAAACAAACAATCAACCAAAGAAAGAAGAAATATATCTTTGATATGCATAAAAAAAATTACCGTATATCCTGAAACAGGATCCTGGGAGGTACGCCTTAAATCGTCTCTCCTTCTTAACCACTACAGATAAGATAAATATACAATTTAAGAAGATTGTTATACTATATAAACACACTATCACGTAGTACTTTAGTACCTTTTTCCAAAAATTGCCAGCAAGGCATATGAGTCCACAAAAGCTGAAAAGTAACCATACAACATAACCCCATTTCTGGTTTTTTTCAGGCAACTGCAAGTATTTTCAGATATAAACATTACAATTAGAATCCAACTTTGTTAATGATCATCGCCTTTAATTAACAATAAAGAAAAACTAAATCGATTCACATACACAGTACTTTGCACCAGCAAGCCATATTGCCCCAACAAAAGTCCATCCCCAAAGAAACGGATAGAGCACTGCATACAGTAAATATAAAACCAGCAATCTTCCAAACAAACGCCAGCCACTTATCACCCGACCATAATCCCTGTAACATTTATAATCGAAATATCAATAATGCGATCATTACCTAATTCTGATGTCCATGAAACTACGTTAAAACAATACACACCATAAATTTGTGTTTCACAATTAAGACTTGATGATATCAGGTACCTAGTAGTATCTTGTATCAGCTTTATTATACTAATAAACGTAGATTAAATATGATCTACTATGTTAAAGACAGATTTGAAACAAACAAAAATGAATCTACTTTTAACCAACAACACAAATTAGTCTTTAAAAACGCAAAATTCATCGAAAACAAATTTTCTTTTAAAGTCCATCCTCAACGAAATTGGACAGAGCACTACATACAGGAAAAGGGAAAAAATAATAATAAATAAATAAATAAATCCTCCAAACAGACTATTAAGTAATCATGTCATTAAGGCATAAACGCAAAAGGCAAAAAGAACGCATCTTCTCTCGGTTACAAATGAGATTCGATAATCTGATATGTTAGGTAAATAGTAATCTTCTCTTTTCGTCTATTCTTTATACAAATAGTCGGAATAGATGTAAACTGAAGAATGTAACCGTTCATACTGAAGACGAGATTGCCTAATATGTTACAAATTAGTTTTAATCTAACTACAACTAACGAAAATCAACTTAACAGCATCAAATTCTGATTAAATTATGATGTTCATCAATTAAGAACAAAAACCAAATGAGATTGTATCTTCACTCAATCACAATGGAGACCCGATAATCTGATATACTAGCTAAATCGTATTCTTTCCGTCTAGACTTTATACCAATTAATGTAGATTTAAGTATCTAACCACTGATATTAACAAAAAGATTGCCGACTATGTTAAAAACCAATTTAAAGAAACAAAACATAATCTATTTACAACTATTAAAAACCATAATTCCAGTATTAAATTTCGATTGAAATTTGATCTTCATTGACTACGTACTACCAATAACATAAGTATGCAAAACGATCATATATTTTGCTCGAATACAAACAAGTATTTTCGTATAAACTGTATACTAATAAACTTTACATATAAACGAAAAGTCAATCTACTTATAAGTAACGAAAAACAGACATTAGGGGCAATGTAGACTTGCACCATTGCAGTTTTAAGTATCTAACCATTAGTATTAACAACGAGATAGCCTACTATGTTAAAAACCGATCTAAAACAATCTAATATTAATCTACGTACAACTAACAGAAACAGTATCAAATTCCAATTAAACTTTGATCTTCATCAACTAGCAATAACACAAAAGGCAAAACAATCATATCTTCAGTCGACTACAAACAACTAAACAAGAATTAATAATTCAATAAATAAGCATACAAATTTCTAACATTAATCAACTTATTAGTAACGAAAACCGACATTAGGAGCAATGTGCACTTACGCTACTGAAGTAGCCGCAATAGCATTGTCTAGAAACATCAAGATTCGAAAAACAAACACAACCCCATAATCAACCTAACACCAAACCAACCAAAAAACAGCAAATTAGTCTCGAAAACCGCAGAACAAATATATCGAAAAAGAACGAAAATGGCAAACGAACCGCAATCCATAAATGCAAAGGATGTTTACAAGAATGATAACGCTCCCAACTCAAAACAACCATTATTCTATTTTTAATCAAATGTCAAGAAAAAACAGAATTTACCCAGACAGTAATTATTAGTTACTGACAGTAACAGTAAAATATTGAAAAGAAAAGGATACATGCTGAATGCAAGCATTGATAGAAAGAATCCATCGTACCTGAAAATAACATGAAAATTTTGTTAGAGAAGTGAGAAATGAAGTGGGGTTTGAAAAAAGATTGGTTAAATGTTAGTACCATCTGAAACCAGCGTGTCTGATCGCCATTGATGAAGTTCAAGTAACGCACACAGTAATGCGTGTGAAAGTGAAAGAGATGAAAATGGTGATATGGTAATTTTTTTGTGAATTTTTGTTGTTTTTAGAGGGGAAAGTTAGATTTTGTGATGATTTTTGAGGAAAGTAGTGAATAAAGCCGTGGAATTTATTTGCTATGAGGTGCCCCCTCCGTTTTTTTTTTTAAATTATTATTATTATTATTGTTATTATTATTATTATTATTATTATTATTATTGAGGAGTAGTCAATTTTACGATCATATTTGATCAAATATCTTTTTTCTTCATAAATTCCGAAATACTCATAAAATTCGCAAGCTTACGACAACCAACATACTAGTAATATAATACTAAAAACCCGGTTTTCGTGTTTGAAGTGTTAGCATGACTACGACGTAGGTATAAATGTATAATGGGTCATCTGCGACCTAATAAGCTTTGGTCCAACTTTTCTTCGTTTTCCTTCAAGTTCTTTCTCATTTACGCATCTTTTCGCTCCACTGCTAAAATAAGTCATATTAATCAAATAGGAAGCAATTAAGAATGAATTCTTATAAAAACACAAGAATAATGAGCATATAACAAGGAATATTGGTAGTAAAATGTGTGCATTATTTGATGTTATCACCGTTGTTCGGTTCTCGACTTTATTAGACCGTATGTTTTCGAGAAAACTAAACAAAACACCAAAGCCAAACTCATTTTGGTTTCGGTTTACAACCAAGAAAACTACATTCGAGTAAACTTGGTAATACAATTTAGAGTAAATTGCAAAAACCGTCCTTGTGGTATGTTCAAACCGCAAGCACAATATCTACTTTTTCGAATGTGCATGCGTCGTCCTTGTGAGAAAAGATGGTGCAGGTACCGTTCATACCCCAAAGTGATTTGACTAAAATGCCCATGCCTTTGGTGAGACTTTGTCATTTCACTTTGAGGATTTTAATTGGTTTACTTTATAACAGAGGCGATATCCATAGTAAAAGTTTCTCCCAAAAACGATGTTTGCACTTTCGGAAAAATAGAAACAACGCCTGCAATTTAGACATACCACTAAGATGATTTTTGCGGTTAAATTATTGATAAACACTTCGCTAGCGTCAAAAAACAAGAACCGTATGGCAACAATCAAATACTTTAAAGATGAAATAAGGTAATCAAATAAAAAATCATATAATTACAATAGATTATTTAAAATCGAGTAAAAGTTTAATCAACAAAAAAGTCTCGCAACTTAAATAAGTTAATACAAGTATAAAAAAATTATTTATCTTTCTACAAAAGTCTTGGGAATTATAAATGAAAAAAGACTTTAGAATGTTTACTATCAAAAATATTTTAAGAATGTTACAAAGACATGAACAAACCAACACCCAATGCTTTGCTAATTAGGCATTTAATGTCTTTACATGAGGTTCACGATCGATCAAACTTCACTAAGTACATATTTGTGAGTGGCCGAGTAAAGGGTCGAAAAGTCACAAAAAACCTTGGTTAGATCGCGTACATCTGAATGAAAGACTTACTCTCTCTGAGTAACTGAAAAAAAAAATCATTCTTTACCCGTTTATTAAAAAAGATAGGATTATGCAATCGGGTTTTTGGGTTAAAGTTTTGCTAAACTAGAAACGGAACCAAACATTGATTATATACTTCGGTTCGGTTCCAACCGAAACCACAAACTAATTAAAAAAATTAGTTTGATTACTCAGTCCGATCTTGTTCTTTTTTTTGTTTATTCGAAGTCAAACCAAACATTGAAACAAATGCATCAATTTAAATTATATATCTATAGCTATACTACTTTATAATGTATTTATGACACTCCCAAAATAGAAGGCTTAATTTTTTTAAGACGACACTCTTGCTTAATACGGACATGTGTTACTTTTGCTATCAAATAAAACCAACAAACTAATAAATACCATGGTCAATGATATATTACTTCTTGCAATAAATCTCACTAAAAATCAAAAGGGAGATGATTTTCACACTCTTCCAATTGATTGGGATACTATAATTAAGTGTGTTTGGACATTTGTACCTTCACATGAAGTGAAAATGTAAAGATAACTGTGAGGATATAAATGTTCAAACACATTAGATTAGAGTGTCCCAATCAATTGAGAAAATATGCAAATCATCTCCCAAATCAAAACTATCAACAATGATTATTCGCATCCACACAAATCATTTCAAACCATTTCAATTTGAAGATATTTAGTTACCAACATAATATGTATGGCATATTGAAAGTTATATTACCCAGTCAATTTGAAGATTTATATGACATTGGAGTTGCTTGCGACCAATGTTACAAATTCATATTACACATAATACAATTAACAAATTACAAATACAAAGTCTTCTTATTTATTCATCATCGTGAACTTATTTAGTAACACCATTTATAAAGTTATATTCTCATTAAAAACATACTCCCTACGTCCCATATTAAATGTCCGGTTTGACTTTTTGAAGTCTTTTTTCTCAATTTTGACGATAAATATTTTTATTTGTGTTACATAATACTTGATGCAAAATGTATGAATGGATTGAGTTTTAAACATATTTTCACTACATATAATTCTTATCAAATACTATATAAGACAAGCAAAAATATGTAAGGTCAAAGTTGAAAAATAAATACTTAAAAAGTCAAAACTGGACATTTAATAAGAGACGGAGGGAGTATATTGTAACATAAAATATATACTCGTTTGAGGATTCAATTACACGGGTACCCGCTGCAACGCGCGGATACGCAACTAGTATATCATTATAAATTTAGATGTATCATACTTTACATTTTAGCTTTAAATCGGATGCAAACACATAACTTAAACTAGATGCATTGCATTAAATTATCTAAATCATCTTTAATTTCAATTATGAGTTTTAGGAAACTAAATAGTTCGGGCGGTTTCTGTTTCAGTTTTGATTTTTTTTTTGAAGGTAAATTTCATTAAAAAAACCACGAGCGGTCCTCAAAGCAAGGACCCCCGGGCCACAAACGAGACTACATCATGTCTAGCGGATATTTACACCAACCAATCCAATCTATACCTTTCAGTCTAGCTCTATTTTTAAACCAAAAATACGATGTCATTTTAATACTTTCAACAACTTCAATCGAACGACGCCTTTTGCCTTGGAAAATATGATCATTGCGCTCCTTCCAAATGGACCACATAGAAACGAAAACGATGCCACGAAGGATGTACTTAGCTTTCCTTGAAAGAGGTTGAGAACCGGTAATTTTTAAAAGATCGGCAACATCAAAGATAATCAAAGGACTCAAACGACACCAAACCTCCACCCGATGCCACACCTCCGCAAAAAAAAGACAACCTGTGAACAGATGCGTAATCGTCTCAACATCCGTATCACATAACTCGCAAACTTGACTTTGCAGAATAACCCCACGTTTGAATAACTCAGCTTTGGTCGGTAAACGGTTCAATAAAGATCTCCAAACCATAATCTTACATTTCAACGGAACCCATCCCTTCCAAGGCATAATCGGTTGATTAATCGGACGCGGGGCTACAACTAAAAGGGCTCTAGCGCTGGAAACAGAAAACTCCCCTGATTTACTAGCTTTCCATTTCCAAGTGTCTTTACCACCCTTCCACTCAAAATCGTACAGGACATTCATGAGGTTAAAGAGCTCCGTAATTTCAGCAGCCGTGGCTGGATTCGAGCGCCAGTCCCACTGCAGAATTTTGGAGTTATTCTCAACCTTAAACCTGTCCGAAATCAGACTCCACTTCTGCTTTTCAAGTCTAAAAAGATGCGGGTATAATAAGCGAAGAGGATCCTCATGGAGCCACGAATCCATCCAAAATCTAATCGAAGAACCATCCCCCACAATACCTTCAAAATAACTTCCGACAGTATTACCGGACCAAATCTTCTTTCCACCTATCTTAGAAATTTGTTTCCAACACCCGCTAGCGTATGTAGTACACGGAAGGGAAGACCAAGATCTACCAAGACCGTGACATCCGATAACTATATTCTTCCATAAACAATTTCTCCCTGTTTTAAAACGCCACGTCCACTTAAGAAGTAAAGCATCGTTAACTTCTTCCAATTTAGACAAACCAAGACCACCCGTTTTTTTTGATGTCGTGATAATGTTCCAAGCCACCCAATTGATCTTTTTCTCCACACTACAACCCGCCCAAAGAAAACGTCTCATAGTCGCCTCCATATTCTCTATGACCGCCTTAGGGGCTTTATAGAGAGAAAGGTAGTAAATGGGTAAATTCTCCAAAACGGATTTAATGAGGATCATCCGACCACCTATAGATAGATGCTTCGCTTTCCAACCGGCTAATCTATTCTTAATGACGTCCAAAACCATGTTCCAATTGTTGATTCTATTCATCTTCGCCTCCACTTTAATCCCCAAATAATCAAAAGGAAACACCCCTCTCCTACAACCCAACACATCGAGCATACTATCCACCTCCCCATCTTCCGTTGATGACGTATAGCCTATATTTGGGCCGCAAGCCCAAATGATAGACATTACTTACACTTAAGCCCATCACGAATGGGCTACCATGACAAATGGTATGGGCTGTGGTATCAACGCTTGGGCTCACGAAGCCCAAAGGCCCAATCTAACCCACCGGGTAACGATAAGGATTATCTATTCAAGGAATAGATATCCTTACCTTGGATAAGCACCACGCGTGCGAAGAGTGAGGAGCAAGAAACACGGTTTCTTAGCTCCTATATATAGAATCACACGATTCTCATTAAAGGTACGATATACAACCCTAACTCTTCAACCAAACCCTAAATCGATTACTTACTCTCACGCCGGAGTCTAATCGGGGGAGACAATCCCTCGATAAGCCTAACGGTGTTGTTTATTTTCTTAGTACGCAGGTAACAAAGTGCTAAGGAACGAATTGATATAAGAGCAAAGCCCAACAACCAGGTACGCCCAACTTTTGTATCAACAAGTGGCGCCATCCGTGGGACCCTACAACGAACTAGAATGACGAAACACAAGAATTCGAGCCAGCGGACTCCGCAGTCGGAAAAACGTGACCACGGAAAGAAGAATCGACAAGATTCGACCTCTAAACAGGTTGCTGGGACAACCAACTCACCTGATCACCAAGGGGCGGGAACAACCCAGCCTATTCCAACAATGGAACTACCTATAATCTCTTCAGTGGTCCCAAGCGTTGAGGAACTCCAACGCACCCTCTTCACCACTCCTCATCAGGCTACACCCGCAGTGAACAACACTGCGCCGCCAGGCGCGCCTGAACGAAACCGGGCGTCCCATACCGAGGCAGAGATCCTTGCAACGACTGAGGACATACCCGATCTAACTTTGGGTAATTTTGTATCCCAAAATTATGAAACCCTAACCGCCCTCATGCAGGAAGAAGCGGCAAGAAGAGCAGGCGCGGATCTGCAAACCCGACTTAACTTTGGTCCAGAACGTGAACCATCACCATCACGTCACCCACGAGGAGGACGTACAGAACGTACCAATGTCCATGACAGGTTGGGTACGGTGTCTGACTCACAAAATTCTGGAAACAGCGGTAGGCGCACCAATGTTCATTCCAGACTTGGCAGTCGGGGAATACATGATCGATTAGGCCCTCAGCATTCGTCGAGCCAAGGATCGTCCAATCCCAGAAGTAGGCGGATCCAAGACAGATTGGGTAGAAGAAGATCCCCAAGCAGAGATCCCTCAGGCTCCTCTTCTGAAAGGAGCAGGCGCAAACGCCGAAGGAGAGATTATCCTTCCTCCAGCGATTCCTCGGACAACGAGGATAAAGAAACAGGGCACTGGAAATCAAAAGGAAGACGTCGCGAGGAAGAGAACGAGGATATGTCTCTCCCATGGCGACGCCATAAAATTGATGCGTTCACACGTCGCATAAGTGATTACTCAGACGACAGGCGCAGGCGCATGCCCGCTAATGTGAAAACATACGATGGAACAGGTGACCCAGACGACCACCTAAAAATTTTTGAGTCAGCCGCAACTATCGAAAATTGGCCACAGCCTGTGTGGTGTCACATGTTTAATTCCACATTGGTAGGGAACGCGCGCACATGGTTTAGCAAACTCCCACGTAGGAGTATAGGCGGCTTTGAGGAATTACGAAAAGCATTCCGCCACAACTTCACCCAGCGAAAGAAGTGTGCTAAAAATCCTGTAGAATTGGCAAGGGTGAAGCAACGGCAAGGGGAATCAACCAGCGCCTTTATGGAGCGCTTCAAGGATGAGTGCATACAAGTCAAAGCATGTCCTGAAATACTAAAAATTTCAGGGTTCATGAATGGAATTAATAATCCAGAACTCATCCGAAAGCTCAATGATAGAGTTCCACAGTCTTTCGATGAACTCACAAAACGCACCAGATCCTTTATACAAGGAGAAGCAGCTGCTGCGGATAGCAAAAAAGGATATTCAAACTATAGGCAACAAGAACAGCCGCGGAGACAATCCAACGATCAAAACAATAACCGCGACAGGAACTACCGCAGTGGAAGAGACAACGACAAATATACTCCTCTCACTAAAACTCCAAGGGAGATATTTGCAACAGAAGGTGCGAACTTCCCAAGACCACCACCAATTAAAACGGCAGAAGAAAAACGCCAAGGTAGTGGATACTGCGAGTACCACGGCCAAAAGGGCCATACAACTAACGAGTGCGTCCAACTGAAACAACTAATTGAAAAATTAGTGAGAGAAGGAAGGATGGACCACCTCGTAAAAAACATCAAGGAAGGAAAAGAGAGACAGAGAAATGGGGGCAAGAAAGAACCCCCAAAGGAAAAGGCTGATACTATATACATGATACAATCATGGCAGCGCAAAATAAAGCAAAAAGTCAGCCAAAAATTCTCTCCAGAAAAAGAGATATCCTTCCCTACAATAGCTGCGGACAACGCAGTCATGGAACCTCTGACCATTGAAATGCATACAGGGGGACACGACATCCACCGCATGTATATTGATGGAGGAGCATCCGCAGACATTATGTATGATCACTGCTTCAAAAGGCTGCGACCTGAAATCCAAAGTCAGTTGACACCAGCTACAATGTCACTAACAGGATTCACAGGAGAAAAGATTTGGCCCATGGGGCAGTTACGCTTATTGGTGGTCGTAGGAGATGAACAACACTCAACCGCGACATGGATAAATTTTATGGTAATAAAGTCTCCTTCACCATACAATGGTATAATTGGAAGACCGGGAATATCATCCATGCGCGCAGTACCATCCACAGCACACGGAATGCTCAAATTCCCAGTTAAAGGAGGAGTGGTCACTCTCTACAACACAACGGTACCACCAAGAGAATGCATTGCAGTAACAACTGAAGCGGAGACTATTCCAGAACAGCGCACGGAAAAATCGCCAAATTTAAAGGTCGCTATTCACCCAGATTATCCGGAACAACAAGTTTCGATTGGAGGATCTTTATCTGACAAAGGTAAAGCAGCCGTATGCGCACTCTTGCAAAAGAATCTAGACATCTTTGCATGGGAACCAAAGCATATGACGGGAGTACCTCGCTCTATCACAGAGCACAAGTTACAAATCCGACAAGGATACCCTCCAATACGACAAAAGAAGCGCGGCCAGGCACCAGACCGTGCAAAGGCTATTTTGGAAGAAGTACACAAGTTAGTAGACGCGGGCATCATGCGCGAAGTGTACTACCACGACTGGCTTTCAAACCCAGTTATGGTAAAGAAGAGCGATGGTAGTTGGAGGATGTGCGTGGACTTCACGGACCTCAACAAAGCATGCCCGCAGGACTGCTATCCACTGCCAGAGATAGACTGGAAGGTCGAGTCCTTATGTGGGTACCCCTTCAAGTGCTTCCTAGACGCATATAAAGGGTACCATCAGATCCAAATGGCAGTGGAAGATGAAGAAAAAACAGCTTTCCACACCAGTCAAGGGGTATACTGCTACACAAAAATGCCTTTTGGCTTAAAGAACGCAGGCGCGACATACCAATGGCTGGTGGACACAGCTTTCGAAAAACAAGTAGGCCGCAACTTGGAAGTCTACGTTGACGACCTTGTTATAAAAAGCCATACAGAGGACGAATTGGTGCGCGACATCGAGGAAACATTCCGAACGTTGGGGCGGATAAACATGAAATTGAATCCAAAAAAGTGCACCTTTGGCGCAACTGAAGGCATGTTCCTCGGATATTTGATAGAACCCGATGGAATCAAACCATGCCTAGAGAAGACAAAGGCTGTTATTGATCTCCCCTCCCCGCGCACACTCAAAGAAGTCCAGTCACTAAATGGAAAGTTAGCAGGGCTGAATCGCTTCTTATCTAAGTCTGCGGACAAATCCCTTCCCCTCTTTAAAACACTCACGAAGTGCACAAAAAAGGGAGACTTTCGCTGGACTAGCGAAGCAGAAGAAGCTTTTCAACAACTTAAACACCATCTGGCATCTCTTCCCAAACTCGTCGCACCGCGACCAGGGGAAGAACTAATCATGTACTTATCAGCAACCCATGGAGCAGTTAGCGCAGTACTATTGACAGACAGAGACTCCGTCCAGACACCCATATATTTTGTAAGCAAGGCCTTGAAGAAAACAGAGATTAACTACAGTGCTATGGAAAAGCTGGTCTTGGCTCTAGTGTTCGCATCCAAAAGACTGCGCAGATACTTTCAAGCGCACCCAATAGCGATAATCACTGATCAGCCAATTAAACAAGTTATCTCCAAACCGGATGTATCAGGACGCTTACAAAAATGGAGTGTACTGCTAAGTGAGTATAACATCTCGTACAGGCCGCGCACTGCAATCAAAGGACAAGTCTTAGCCGATTTTATCGTGGAGAAGCCAGATAGCGACAGCCTGACCCCTGCAGCAAAAACAGACCTACAGGAACCGTGGACCCTGTTCACCGATGGATCCTCATGTGCAGATGGATCAGGCGCAGGCCTTATTCTTACAAATCCAGAAGGTATGGAATTCACCTATGCGCTACGCTTTGAATTCACAGCCACAAACAATGAGGCAGAATATGAAGCCCTACTAGCCGGACTACGCATAGCAATCCAACTGGGTGTACGCAACCTAGAAGCAAACGTAGATTCGCGCCTAGTGGCTAACCACGTGCTAGGTGAATACGAAGCCAAGGATGACCACATGATCCAATACCTGAATAAGACAAAATCTTTGATCAAAAACTTTGATAGGTTCACAATAAAACAAGTACCTAGAGGAGATAACAGGAAGGCGGACGCACTCAGCAAGATTGCATCCACAAGCTTCGCACACCTTTCAAAACAGGTATTGGTGGAAACCCTAAAGAACAAGTCAATCTTGGATATGGAGATATCAACGGTGATAGAAGAACAAAATCCTACGTGGATGACACCTATCATCGAATTTATTAGCAAGGGAATCCTACCCCAAGATAATAAAGACGCTCGAAGAATACGGCGCACAGCGCAACGATTCGAATTACGCGACAACACACTCTATCGGCGATCTTTCTTACAACCATGGCTCAGATGTGTTGGACCCCTCCAAGCAGACTACGTACTCCACGAAATTCACGCTGGGTCATGTAGTATGCACTCAGGGCCACGATCCGTGGTGGCAAGCGCTCTAAGGTCAGGATACTATTGGCCAACAATGCACCGCGACGCACGCGATCTAATAAGAAAGTGCAGCAACTGCCAAGTACATAGGCCTATTCCGCGCCGACCACAGCACGAGCTAACACCAATCACCTCACCATGGCCATTTTACAAATGGGGTATTGACATCGCAGGACCTTTCCCCGTCGCAGCTGGAGGAATAAAGTTCCTCATCGTAGCCATAGACTACTTTACAAAGTGGATCGAAGCAAAAGCAGTGGTGAACATTACAGGAAACCAAGTCAAGCGCTTTGTTTGGGACAATATTGTCTGTCGCTTCGGCCTACCAGGCGAGATCGTATCAGACAACGGAAAACAATTCTGTGATAACCCATTCAAAGATTGGTGCGCACAATTAAACATCACACAACACTTTGCTTCAGTCAAACACCCACAAACCAATGGCCTAGTTGAGCGCGCTAATCGCAGTCTAGGCGAAGGTATAAAAGCGCGCCTTGACAGACATAAAGGAAGATGGGTAGATGAGCTCTCGCATGTCTTGTGGGCGCATCGCACGACAATCAAAACCAGTACTGGCGATACGCCATTCTCCTTAGTCTATGGAACAGAAGCCGTCATACCAGCCGAGATAGGAATGCCAACTATACGCACGGCAGAGGTCAACGTCACAACAAATGACGAGGAACGGCGCATAGACTTAGATATACTGGAAGAAAGACGCGAACGCGCAGCTATAGGTGAAGCAAAGGCTAAGGCAAAAATGAAGAAGTATTATGATGCAAAAGTCAAAAACAATTCATTCAGACCAGGAGACTTTGTTTACCGCGCCAATGACGCGAGCCACGTAGAAGACACAGGCAAGCTCGGACCCAAATGGGAAGGACCTTACGAGGTCACAGACGCGCTCAGCAACGGCGCATACAGGTTGCGCGATATGGAAGGTCACGACCTAGCGCGCACTTGGAACATCTGTAATCTCAAAAGATGTTACTTTTAGGCTACGGCCCTTACACAAACACACTCACACCCTACGAGGTGCCCAATAAGTGTTTGTCTTTCTTTTCTTTTTTAGGAATTATGTTTTCCATTTTTTCAATAAACTTGCAAGTATTAATAAAATGTTATGGTTTCTAGCTAACTCCATAGCGCACTTTTACTCTATTGCATATATGTCAATATTGTCTATCTTATATTTTTGCCTACATGGCGTGCATGAACCACTTAAAGACCCACGAAGGCATAAAGGATAAGTTAACCTACTAATTAACTTGTTGAGTAAGAGGGTTGCAAACCCATCAACATTGGATCATGTATCCTTGCTAAGCGCCTTACTCTTGAGACGTCAAAGTAAGTTTCACATGCGCACCCCACGACGGATGCGCATATACCAAGTACACCGTACGAGCTTAGCAATATAACGAGCCAAGACACTTGGTCAAAAATAAAACTTAGCAAACAATGCAAGTATACTTAAGTTACGCACTTAAAAGACTTAGTCAAAAATAAAACTTAGCAAACAATGCAAGTATCCTTAAGTTACGCACTTACAGGACTTAGTCAATAATCAAACTTAGCAAACAATGCAAGTATATTTAAGTTATGAACTTATAACAAAATGTATCTTATTCCATATTTATTAAATTACAAGGAAAAATACATAAGTTCACAAACAACCTATATGCTATGGCGATGATCATGGCTCTCTTCTGGAGCGGCGGAACTCCCCGCCTCCTTCAGCTTACTCAAGGTTATAGCATCCTGAAGCGACACAGTGGGAACACTCACGGAAACGCCATCAGATCGAGGAAGGTGCGCAGCACCGATGCCGCACATCACAGCCTTGCCCTTAATACCCTTCTTTATGGCAACCCTTTGCTCGTGACGCTCTAGCACCTCCTTCAAAGGGATTTCCTTCTCCAGTGCAAAAGGCTTGAGGATATCACGGGGCCGCGCAAAACTGGGACTTGAAGCTGCGAGACATCAGGTTTGAGATAATAATCTACCTCCTCTTCAGCATTCTCCCCAAGATGACGCTGCAGCGTCAGACCCGCCATGAGCACATCTATGGGGTCATCTTGGTCGCGCTCCAACCTCCCTATATGCGGCAACTTAAGAACCTTCAGCCCCGCCATCGCCTGCACCAGCTCATCGTACGCCGTTGAGCTATAACCAGGAATCTCCGCCAAGTCTTTCTCCAACAACTTGGCCTCACGGAGCTCCTCCATGACCTGCGAACGGCCACGCGCCATCGCGCAGTGAACAACCTTCCCAAAGGCTTCTACCACCTCCGCAGACTCCAAAGTACTCAGAGCTGCCAGACGAAGCCCATGGCTGATCAACCACCTGCATTCACAAAGTGATAATAAAGTAAGATACGCAATAGAGCGAACAAGCAAATTTAAAAGACAAGGGCGTAAGAATACCTGCGCTCGGCTATCACAGACATAAGATGAGGATACAGCTCCTCGTCATACTCGATGCTGAGGGCGCGCAGCTTCTCCTCATACATCACGAGCGTCTTCTCCATGCGCTCCTTGAACTCTTGCAGGCTAGCATAATGCTCTGCCCTTTTTTCTTCAAGATACGCCCTCGACCACGACGCTTTTGCCTTCACCTGCTCAAACCTCGACCTCGCATACAGCAGGTCCGCCAAAATGCTCATCTTATCTTGGGCGATTTTCTCAGCATACGCCCTCGACTCCCCAAGCTCCACTTGCGTATCCGCCAATTGTGCGCGGAGGGCCACCAACTCCTCCTCCTTCTGGGCTAGAGCACGGCTCTCCCCATCACACTTTCCCTTCAGCTGAGCAACAAGCTCAGCTTGGCGGGCAGTGGTCGCAGCCAGCTCATCCATCAGCCGCTGCGCCTCACCACCATCAACAGCCTCGGTATTCCCCTCCTTGTTTTCGTTCTGCGGAGAGGAAACCTCATCATCCTTCGCGCCGTCGTCCCTACGCAACAAAAGACATTCAGCAAAAAATTACAACAAGTAATTGAAAAAAAAATAATAATATAAATAAAAGGAGTGCACACTTACAGAAACGGCGACGCACCAGCCTTCAACCGTGCGCCGGAAGTCGAAGTTTCTTCCGCGTTCGACCCTGCGTCTCTGATGACGTGTCGACGCCTCTTGCTGGTGCCACTAGTTCCAGCCTCTCCCTTGCGCTTTAAGTTCTGCGCAACCTCCTCTCTCAACACCTCCTCAGGCTTCAGGATCCGGATGCTATCAGATGACCCTGAGCGCGCCTCTTCATGCGCCACCTCCACCTCCGGCACCGACTTCTCAGTAGGCTCCGCCACCACCTCGGGAGCTACAGTCTGCACAGGCGTCACTACGAGTGGGGGCGTCTCCTCAGGAGCGGCCGAGGGCAGAGCAGTCAAATGCCCCGCGGTCGCGTCAAGTAGGGGCGGCTCCCCTTCCCTCAAGGGACGAACCCCTATGGTGACCTGCTTTGGTTTGTCAAGCTTCACCACCGCGAACAAGTCCATCTCTGCACATATAAAATAAAGCAAGCAAACAACGAAAGTTAGTTGGCAAATGCGCGAAGAAAAAGAATAAAATACTTACAAACAATTACAAAGGATGAACACCCACCCCGGCCATCCTCACTTAGGAAAGTGGGAACCTCATCTGCCGTGCCAAAATACGCGCGACTCAATCCCACATGAACCAAAAACTCCTCCGGATAAGGGTTAATGGCCAATCGATTGGCATCTAACGTCTGCGCGTCAGCAATCTTATATGAACCGGGTGCGGGACGCCCATCCTTTGGTAAGGACGCCTGAGTATAAAACTCAAAATTGGAGGGAAAGACCACGTCGTCTACCCAAAAGAAATATTCCCTCCAATTCTTGAGTGCGTCAACTTTTTCCGTATAACACTGAAACACCCCCGGGCGCTTCGCAAAGGATACCCAACCGTTTGACCACGTTGAGTGGTAAAAGGAGCGGAACAAGTCTACGGTGGGTTCTATCGCCAATAAACGGCAGTTTATCTCAAAATTAGACACCTTCGCCGCACCTATACAGTGCAGCTGAGAGATGTGAAGGCGATAGTAATTGAGCAAATCACTCAGAAATACAGATATAGGTACGCGGTAGTTAGCGTACTCAAGAAATTTCTTGTATAAACCTATCTTCCCTTCGGGGAAGTCTGCTATACATGCATCGACATCTGGCGCCTCTGGATGTACATCCAAAGGCACAAAATAGTCAGAAGAAAAATGCATCACATCCTCGACAGACATCACAGAGCGAAACTCATCTAACTGAGCGACAATTTTCATCTTAAACCTAAGTGGACGCACACAAAGATTACCTACGGAAGTTCAAAGGTTTTCTAGCAAAAACGCTCTCAAAATGAAGAAGATAAATAGTGGTTGTGTGTGTATTTTACTGTGTGGTGAAAATAAAAGGGGGCGGCATTCTTATATAGGGTGGTAAAAACCCTAATTCACGCCCACGTGGATCCCACTCACAGTAAACGTGTGGCTAGAAGATCAAAAGGTACAACACTTTTTCCCGAATCCCAAGTGATACGTGGACACTACCCCCGATTTCCGAGGCAACTATTTTGAACCTATTAGGTGCATTGCACCTCCAAAAAGGCGGTAACAATTTGTTTAAATTCCCGCCACGCTTACCGCTGCTTACATTAAGTCTAGTACCCGCGGCTACGTGCCGCGCATACTAGACTGGGGGGACATGATGACGTATAGCCTATATTTGGGCCGCAAGCCCAAATGATAGACATTACTTACACTTAAGCCCATCACGAATGGGCTACCATGACAAATGGTATGGGCTGTGGTATCAACGCTTGGGCTCACGAAGCCCAAAGGCCCAATCTAACCCACCGGGTAACGATAAGGATTATCTATTCAAGGAATAGATATCCTTACCTTGGATAAGCACCACGCGTGCGAAGAGTGAGGAGCAAGAAACACGGTTTCTTAGCTCCTATATATAGAATCACACGATTCTCATTAAAGGTACGATATACAACCCTAACTCTTCAACCAAACCCTAAATCGATTACTTACTCTCACGCCGGAGTCTAATCGGGGGAGACAATCCCTCGATAAGCCTAACGGTGTTGTTTATTTTCTTAGTACGCAGGTAACAAAGTGCTAAGGAACGAATTGATATAAGAGCAAAGCCCAACAACCAGGTACGCCCAACTTTTGTATCAACATCCGTACCAATCCCGAATAAATTAGATTTATGAATATTGATGCGAAGGCCCGAACATAAATAGAAAATTCTAAGAATACGAGCCGTGTTTTGGATGTTTTCTTTGGACCATTCACCAATAATTAAAGCATCATCCGCAAAGAAGAGATGATTAAAACCCATATTATCATTCGACACATTAATACCTTTAAGAATGCCCAAACTACTAGCTTTCTTTAACAACCAAGAAAGACACTCCATGACAATAAGGAATAAGAATGGGGAAATCGGGTCACCTTGTCGAAGGCCTTTTCCACTTTTAAATTGGTACGTAGGGGAGCCATTAACAAGGACTGAAGCATAAGCCGAATGAAGAACACCTTCAATCCATTTGCACCATAATTCGGGGAAGCCCATTTGAGCCAGCAACGACAATAAGAACCGCCAATTAACATTGTCGTATGCTTTCTCAAAGTCAATCTTCAAAATAAACGCCTTTTTCTTCTTTCTTTTTAACCACTCCAGAATCTCATTAACCACCAAAGGACCGTCCAGAATAAAACGATCAGAAAGAAAAGCTGACTGATTATCCGAAATTAAATTCCCCATCACCTTCTTGAGACGATTAGCAAGGACTTTGGAAATAACCTTACTAATAGCCCCAATTAGAGTAATGGGTCTGTAATCTTTGAGACCAACTGGCGAAGTAATCTTTGGGATCAATGTTATGAAAGCCGAACCACAACCCGTGTTTATAACACCTGTATCGTGGAAATGGGATAAAATACGAAAGAAATCTCCTGCAAAAACATCCCAAAAATGTTTAAAAAAGTTGAAGTTAAAACCGTCTGGCCCTGGAGCCTTGTTAGAACCACAATCCGAGACTGCATCTTTAATTTCCTGCATTGAGAACATGGCAGTCAATGACACCCCTTCTTGATCATCAATTCTGTTCATTCCATCACAAATAAGCATCGGCCGAGTCAGGGTAGACTCATGAAAGTGGGTTCGGAAAAAATTAAGAACTTCCTTTTTAACTAAAGCCGGCTTTGACACCCACTCGCCTCTAATCTCCAAACCAGGAATTGCATTCCTAGCTTTACGGCCATTGATCATACTATGGAAAAATCTTGTGTTCTCGTCTCCAAGAGCCGCCCATTTCACACGTGATTTTTGTTTCAAGTCACGAATTCTAAGATTTTCAATCACTTGGATGCTCTTTTTACATTCCGTCCAAACCCATAACTCCGCCTCGTCCAACTCTTTTTGTTCCATAAGCCTTTCCATATCTTCTTTTTCTTCATTCAAGCGATTCTCATCTTCTTTATCTTTGTTTTTACATTCCGTGATCCACCCTCTTAATTTAGCTCGGAGCACTCCCAATTTATTAATTAAATTAACATCAGGCGGCTCCACATTGTTCCAACCCAATAAAGCCGATTTAACAACATCATCACATCCTGGTCTATCTAACCAAGAATCAAACCACCTTTTAAATTATACTCACGGAGGCCAGTATTTTCCAGAAAATCGTTGAAATCTCTGGCACAAACGGGATCAAAACAGGAATTTTTTCTTTCGTCTGGTTCCCTAACCGCGTTAAAATCCCCAAGAACAATCCACCAACCTTGCTCCGCTTGAATAACTTGAGAAAGATTAGTCCAAAGATCCCTTTTATCCCATTAGTTTGCGGAGCATAAACGTTAACCATATTAAGACGCATCAAACCATCCGAAAGTAAACCCGAAACACATAGGAAATTATCACCTTTCAAAACCCTATCCTTCCTTAAAAATTTTGGATCCCACACACTAAGTAAACCCCCTGAATTTCCAACCGAATCAACTTTATCAAACTTAAAACCCAGGCCACCCCAAAGTCTAGAGACAACACCATCATCTACATTGCAAGACATAGTCTCTTGCAACCCAATAAAAGAGACACCCAGAACAGACTTTAACCGATTAATCCAAACTGCTTTGTTATCTCCACCCAAACCCCTAACATTTATTGACAGACAATTCATTTGATACCTGATTGTAAACCTTCTGTAATAATCGAATCCATAATCAATTTGTCCTGCTTCTCCAAGTTAACACACAGTTTAAACCCCAATGATTTAGTAGCCGCCACTTCTTTAGCTTGTAAATTGGCATCTGCATCTTCTAAGTCTTCTATCCTGTATTGAGTTACCTTACTTTGAACCGAGTCACCCAAATCTGCAGTAGCTCTGTTTACACGAGTCGACAAGATTGGATTGCTGTTGAGATCGAGAGACTCCTCATCTTCACTGTCTGATCCTTCTGAGTCTAAAGAGGGGCTATCATTAATACCCAACAGGCCATTTAGCCAAAAAATATCACTACTTTTTTGTTTGGGCTTTTTACCAAGTCTTTGACTCTCATTACTACTAACATAAGTGGAACTGGGCCGGCCCATATCATTCTTCTTACCCTTTTTTCTTTTGCTAATTTTTGGATTGACTGTTTCCACCGAACCTTCTAAAACTGAATTTTCAAAATCAAAGTTGATGGCTGGCACAAATTCCGGGATTGTCTCTTCAATATTCAAGTCTTGTACCATAAAAGTACTTGAATGAAAATCATTGCCATCATTATTATTACATTCATTACTTTCCAAAACTACATTCCCATTGTTTCCATTTGCTTCTTCGCCGGATCTTTGCTCCGGTTGACCTTCCGGCATCTCTTCATCAGTGACGACAGCTTCTGTTTCCACATCGACTGCAGGAGGAACCTTATTAGTCATCTGATCATCGTTCGGCTCTTGGATTACAGGATAGAACTCCTGTATCCAATCCCCCATTTCCTCATTAATCTATACCCTGAATTTGCGACTTTTCCATTCCAAGATCACTTCTTCGGACAGTTTCTTACCATCTCCGACCAGTATCCCAACGTAATCATAAGACAAGTCTGCATCCGTATCTAACTTAACGGCTTTATGAACGACTTTACCAAACTTACTCCCAACTAGGTTGATCACATCATGAGAAAACAAGTGCAAGGGTATACCTTGCACCTTAACCCATGCCAACCTCTCATAGCTAAAAGATTGGCCCTTCCACATGCAGACAGCCGAGAAGTTATCCATATCGTTTTTTGCAGCCTCAAAAACAATCGTAGCCAATTCAGCATCTTCAAACGAAATCAAAAGATCTAGCCCTCCAAGATATTGAACCTTGCCTGAACCCGGACAAATGTTGTTCAGAAATAAGAAAATACTCTTTACAGCTTCCACGTCCTTCATTCTTCCCACTATGGCTCTCCCATGTAACGTAGAGAAACCGTTAACTTTATCGTCTATAGTAATGGTTTTTCCGGCGAGCATGTCTCTAAACGATCTCCCTCCGGCTACAAACTTTGACCCTGATTGATCCATCCCATATCTAGCGTTCGGTTTACTGGCCTTCTCATCTTTCTTATCTTCTCTATTGACATTAATCTCTCCATCTTCTAAAACGAAACGAGCAATATTGAACCAGAGCTTGCTCTCCCCCATACGAATGTTTCTGAGATTATTAAGTAACTCGGATCGATCTCTAACATCTAACATAGAAATGAAACCAAAACGGTTGCCCCCTTTATCCTTCTTCCTTGCGATATAGATATAAAAAATCTGTCCAAAAGAACGAACATGACTCGCAAGATCGCTCCCACTACATCCCTCCGGAAGATTGGTAACAAAAAGCTTTGTTAAACGGCGTTGGATAGCCTCCGGAATAGGCTTCCGGCGGTGCTCCATAGAAAGAGAAAAGAACGTGTAATTAACCCTTAAAATCGAAAGTTCTACCTAAGTTGTACCACTTCTGTTGTCCCGCCTCTGGTGTCCTACCTATGACGTCCCAACCTCTGTTGTCCCGCCTCTGGTGTACCACCTATGACGTCCCAACTCCCAACTTTGGTATTCCATTCGAAACTGAGTCAGGTTTAATTGATTTTTTTTTTTTTTTTTTTTTTTTTTTTTTTTTTTTTTTTTTTTTTTTTTTGGATTGAAGGGAGATCTAGGAAATGAAATTGAAAGGGCTACAAATTGGAAACTGGATGTGAATTATGTTTTAAAAAAGTGAGGAAAACTGGGTGATGACTGGCGTTTGGACCCGCCGGAAAAATAGATCGGAAATCGCGAGGGGGAGAGAGAAAGTTTCTGTTTTTGTTAAAAACCCATATTAGAAAATTGATGAATGTTGTTTCAGTTTTGATTAAGAGAAAGAAAGAAAAAAAAGGTATCGTACTAAACCAAATTAATTCTTTTTTCATTTAGCTAAGGGATATGGACCACATAGGTCCACACAAGCATTTAATAATATATATATTTTTTTTGGAGCCCACAACTTTCCACTAATCCCTCTATATCCACAAGCCATAAAATATATCCTTCACCCTATATAGATGCATTAACAGACATGAGCCCACGTAAGACCTACATGATCTCTTAGCTAAGAAAAAAAGAAACACCCTCTTATACATAAAAATTGAAAGAAAAAAAAGTCAAATATGCTGCATCTTTAGTGACGAACCTAAAACCAAAAATTATCAGTTTTATTTTATCAAAATTATTTAAAAAAAATTTGTAATCCAAAATTTAATGACGGAGTGCATTTTATAAAAATCGGTATATTTAACATAAGGGAAAATGATGCCTTCCACAGCAGGCAATTACCTGCTTTCCTATGTAAAAAAGAGAGGGCTCAGGAGGGAAAGTGTATTAGTGACCTGAATTTAGGGCTTAATTGTAAAATATCTTAATTTTTTTCAAAGGAAAAGCAGGCAAGAAGTCTGCTTGTTGCAGCGGGCAAGTTTTCCCCTTAAAATAATTTTACACTATGCTAGAAAAACCCATGACGTTTTCGAGCATTCCCCGAGAAACCCCCTTGTCCACCTCGTGCATATTAGTGACTTTATTAGACGTTATACTACTATAAGGGGCCGTTTGGTTCGCAGTATGTTTTGAAAGAAATTGTAATTTGTCAAAGGAATTGTAATTTGAATGAATTGTAATTCAAAGAGTTGAAATGTGTTGTAATTGTAATGTGTTGAAATTGTAATTAACATATTCTGTCATTGTGTTTGGTTGGATCTCAATGTAATATAATAAAAAAAATAATAAAAACTTGAAATTAATAATAATAACAATAATAATAATAAAATAAATAATAATAATAATAATAATAATAATAATAATAATAATAATAATAATAATAAATAATAAAAATAATAAATGTTATTATTGTTTATTATTATTATATAAATAATAATAGTAATAAATTAAAAAAACTAAGAATAAAATATAAGAATAATATTTATTTTTATTATTATTATTTTTATATTTATATAATAATAATAATAATAATAATAATAATAATAATAATAATAATAATAATATTATTATTATTTTAACAATATTATTATTATTTAATATTTAAATAATAATAAATTATTATTATTATTATTATTTTAATATTATTATTATTATTTAATATTTATATAATAATAATAATAATAAATATTATTTATTATTATTTATTTATAATTATTTATTTTTTATTTATTATTATTATAAATAATTAAATAATAATAATAAATAAATATATAAATATATAAATATTATTATTTATTTATTTATTATTATTATTTATTGTTATTTGTTATTATTATTATTATTATAAATAAATAAATGAATTATTATTATTATTATTATTATTATTATTATTATTAATAATAATAATGATTTTTCATTGAAACCATGAAAATTAAATGAAATTGGAGGGGAGTCTAGACACAATCTGTGCTCTCACTCCTTTTTGAATACAGAAACTAACACGATGAAAAATAAAAGCACCGCTCTTAACATTGTTAGAGTGGCTGCTGGCAATAGCCCCAACACGCGAAAGTGTATTCAAAGCTTCCACCTCAAGTTACCCAAACGTGAAAAAGGCGAAAGGGACGAACTTGTATCCATTGTCTTCACACTTGGACGCATACTTCTTCCTTTTCTTTTCCACAGCATTACTCAAGGCAGCCCCAGGAGCCCATGAGGTCGCCCCAATCCCAGCAAATGGAGAGACCCCAGTCACATCCAGACATGCGTCCTTGCCTTGGAATTACAACGTAATTTAAAACGTAATTTAAAACTTTCCATCTAACTTCCTATGTAATCTGAATTCCCTCCTTTGATGTAATTGTAATGACTGAATTACAATTACAACACAAACCAAACAGCCTATGTCATGTAATCTGGATTACAATTTCCTCCTTTCTGCGAACCAAACAGCCTACGTAATGTAATCAAATTACAATTACATCGAATTACGCCAGATTACAACGAACCAAACGCCCCCTAAGTGGGAAAAATGAAAGTAATCAACCCTAAAAATGAAAGTTACATAGAAATTTAACGTTCAAGCATGAAGCATTTCAGTGCAATTAATCAACCCTAAAATCAAAACCAAAACACCTATTATTTTGCCTATGCTTGTTTGGTGAGGTCAAGGGAGCCTCAATACGAGACTTTGGCCTTTTATTATTCAAAGACTTGATCGTTTTCTGATCATTGCTGCGGCTAATGAAGTACTGGTTATATTTAAACACTTGCTTTAAACACTTGGTTATTTGCTTGCTTTAAACACTTGGTTATATTTATATTAGCTGGAATGAACGTGCCAAATGCTTATTACAAATAAATAATTTAAGAATGACAAAGGTTAATGTACTGGTGGAAAAGTAAACGATGCCATATACTTTTTTTTGTGTCATGTCATATAATTGAGTTGATGTGAAGTTATGGAAAATAGTATACTGCCTTATTGTCTACTTTTGAATGTAGGTGCAGAAGAAAAATGTAACAAAGAAACAAAGATTAAACTGTGGAAAAATGAATGAGATTTGCATTATTGTCCATTGGTAATTTGGTATGTCAAAATCTGTTAGCTGGCTTAGATGTGGAAATTGCAAGGCGATAATAGAACAGTGGACCATAGCAAAGACTTTGAAACTATTGATTTTTGCACCATTTTCATCCACATATATTATTGGATAATCCATAAAAAACCCCTATAGAAACGTTGAAAGTTGAAATTATTCATTCTTTGCATCCTTTTCATCCACAAATCTTCTATCTCTTCTGCTCTCATCATAAACCAACAATGGCTGAAGTTGTTCTTTCCGCCGTTCTCACAGTTGTTTTCGAAAAGCTGTCCTCTGCAGCTGTGAATAAGATTGCTCGCTCCAAAAAAATTCATTCCGAACTGAAGAAATGGGAAAGTTTACTATCCATGATCCAAGCTCTGCTTATAGATGCTTCTCAAAAGGAAGTAACTGATGAAGTTGTTAAACGGTGGTTAAATAGTCTCCAACATCTCGCCTACGATATAGATGATGTGCTCGACACTTTGGCAACTGAAGCTATGCATCATGAGTTTGTCAATGAGTCTGAAGCCCTCACCAACAAGGTAAGAAAGCTCATCCCATCTTGTTGCACTAGTTTCCCATTTAACACTAGGATGACCAGCAAGTTAGACAATATTACCACCAAGTTACAAGAGCTAGTAGCTCAAAAGAATAATCTTGGTTTGAGTGTGAAGACTGAGCAGTTCATTAGAAATAAGAATAGAAGTTACCAGACCTCGGTGGGAAATTTAAAGGGTATTGTCGGACGTGAAGGTGATAAGAAGGTATTGCTCGATAAGCTATTGGGTGATGAACAGTGTAATGAAAACTTTAGCATCGTTCCCATTGTTGGTATGGGTGGGATGGGGAAAACTACTTTAGCTAGACTTCTTTATGATGATAAGAAAGTGAAGGATCACTTTGAACTTACGGCATGGGTATGTGTTTCTGATGAGTTTGATTGCTATAAAATAAGTGAAGAAATCTTTCAATCTGTATCTAGGGAAAGTAAGATTTTTGGTGGAGTTGGTGAACGGACTCGTGAAGGAAATGATCTTTACATGGAAATGAAAGAATATAAAAATCTAAATTTGCTTCAAGAAGCTCTTAGAGATCGACTTCTGGGTAAACGATTTCTCCTTGTCTTGGATGATGTTTGGAGTGATAAGATTGAAGACTGGGAAACCTTGGTGGGCCCATTTTACGCAGGGGCTCCAGGAAGTAAAATTATCATCACAACTCGAAAGAAAGAATTCCTTAGACAGCTGGGCCATGATCATCCATATGATCTACAGAAGTTGTCACACAACGATGCTTTGGCTTTATTTGCTCAGCATGCAATGGGTGAAGCTAACTTTGATTCACATCCAGCACTCAGACCGCATGGTGAAGGCATTGTGAAAAAATGTGATGGCTTGCCTTTAGCTTTAAGGGCACTTGGATGTTTATTAAGAACAAAAATAGATGAAGAAGAGTGGAAGGAAGTGCTAAATGATGAGATATGGAGGTTACAAGACGGAGGTGGTATTGTTCCAGCTCTTAGACTGAGTTATCAGGAACTTTCTGCATGTGTGAAGCAATTGTTTGCATATTGTTCATTGTTACCGAAAGACTGTGAGTTTGAGAAGGAGGGCTTAATTTTGTTGTGGATGGCGGAAGGGTTTCTGCGACAATCAAATACAAGCAAGTCAATGGAACGGTTGGGTGAGGAATATTTTGAAGAATTGTTGTCAAGGTCATTTTTTCAAGCGGTGCCAGGTGACGAATCATTTTTTGTCATGCATGACCTCATAAATGATTTGGCCACATATGTTGCCGGAGATTTTTTTGCAAGGTTAGACATAGATATGGAAAAGGATTTTGGGAAGGAAGCTCCGAAAAAGTACCGACATATGTCAGTTGTTCGAGAGGAATATATAAGTTCTAAGAAGTTCAAGGTATTCGAAAGAGCTAAAAGTTTGAGAACACTTCTGGTGGTGCCTGTTCTGGTGAGAGATAGTTCGGACTATTTCTTATCGAGTAAGGTTATGGTTGACTTAATTCCTGAATTGCCATTTTTAAGGGTTCTATGTTTGAGTCACTTACAGATAGATGAGGTGCCGGAGTCTGTTGGAAAATTGAAGCACTTGCGATATCTTAATTTGTCTCGAACTGAAATCACACATTTACCCGAACATGTCTGCAGTTTGTTAAATTTACAAACATTGATCGTTTTTGGCTGCTCTAAATTGACTAAGTTGCCCGACAGCTTCTCAAAGCTTAAGAATTTGCGTCATTTTGACATTAGGGGTACTTCACTTCTGAAAAAGATGCCGTTAGGGATTGGTGAGTTGAAAAACCTGCATCTTTCCAAGATCATTATTGGAGGAGACAGCAATTTTGCAATAACTGGTCTTACAAACTTGAAGAATTTCCACCGGCAAGTTTCCATTCATGGACTGGACAAAGTGCAAAATGCACCTCAAGCACAAGAACTGAACTTCTCCCAAAAGGGGTTTAGAGAGTTAAAGGTGGAATGGAGTGATGTGTTTGATGGTTCTCGAAATGAAACACTTGAAAAAGAGGTCCTCGATTCCCTAAAGCCTCATAACGAATATTTGAAAGATCTTGATGTTGTGTCATATGGGGGTATAGATTTTCCAAATTGGATTGGGGATCCATCGTTTCTTCGGTTGACTCGTGTCTCTATTACAAGCTGCAAAAAATGTTTGAATCTTCCATCACTTGGGAAACTATCTTCACTTAAGAAGCTGCTTATTAAAGACCTGGATAAGGTGAAAGTTATAGGCCCGCAGTTACTTGGCACCAGCCCTGAAAGTGCATTCCCTTCTCTTGAATTTCTGAGTTTTGAAGATATGCCGCTGTGGGAGGAATGGTCAAGCAGTAGTGATGATGTTATAGGTGGAGTGTTTCCATGTCTTCAAGAGCTTACTTTAGACAATTGTCCCAATTTGGCTAAAGTCTCTCTTGAAGCACTACCTTCGTTAAGGATTTTAAAAATAAAAAACTGTGGCGAGAGTGTATTGAGAAGTTTGATTCATGTAGCTTCAACAGTCACCAAGTTGCATATAGAGGGTATTTATGGGCTTAGTGATGAGGTGTGGAGAGATGTCATGGGCTATCTTAGGGCAGTTGAAGAAGTAAATATTGAAAAGTGTAATGAAATGAAGTACATGTGGGAATCAGAAGCAGAGGCTAGTAAGGTTCTTGTGAATTTAAGAAAGTTGGAAGTATGGAGTTGTTCAGAATTGGTGAGTTTAGGAGAGAAAGAGGTGGAGGAGAATGATAATTCTGGGTGCAACCATCTAACATCTCTGAAGATTTTGGATTTATCGAGTTGTGAGAATCTGGAGCGTTTCAGTTGTCCAGACAACATTGAATCCTTGACTATCTTTGATTGTGATTCGATTACATGTGTCTCCTTCCCAACAGGAGGATGCCAAAAGCTCAAGTCACTCAGAATTAAGTACTGTAAAAAACTATCGGAGAAGGAGCTGGAAAAGGTGCTTCCCATCACGAGCACATCGATGCTAGAGGTTGTACATATATGGGGTTGGCAAAATTTGAAATCAGTCAATGAATTGACGAAGTTCATTCGCCTCACTCAATTGGAGATAAGGAATTGTAGGAGTATAGAGTCATTCCCTGCAGACGTGTTGCCGACTTTCACCTCGTTAAAACTTTTGGCAATCGTGGATTGTGAAAATATGGATGTTGCTTCCTTTGGGCTTTGGCCTCCTAACTTGGGTTATTTAAGTATAGGGGGTTTGAAGAAGCCCATTTCACAATGGGGCCCACAGACTTTTCCATCCTCACTTGTTGACCTAACGCTATGGGGTGACTCAGCAAAAGAAGATGATGTGACTAGCGGTAGTCAATTGTCTCATATTCTTCCTAAATCTCTTACTGATCTTTGCTTATGGAGATTTGGGAAATTGGAATCAGTTTCAAAGGGACTCCAACACCTCACCTCCCTCCAACATCTCGATATTTGGGGATGCCCAAAGATGAAAGATCTACCAGAAACGTTGTTGCCTTCACTTTTGAGTTTGGCAATCAGAAGATGCCCAGATGAAGTGAAAGAAAAGACAAGTAGAAGAGGCTCCTATTGGCCCCTTATCTCCTATATCCCACATGTCAGAACATAAAGACTGATGAATTGTAAAGTTAATAGGAAGGTATGTCCATCTTATAGAAAGACTTCACTCCTCTGAATATGATGCTTATCTTTTTTCCTTAGTTTGCATTTGTGAAAATTTAAATGTCTTATACTTATCAAAGTCGAATGCCATTTTTTATATATTATCTAAAAGAAATATGATTTTGAATATAATACGTGTTATTCCAGCTAATCTTGCAATGGATATAAATAATTTTATATCATGTTGGCTTGCAGTTTATAAAATTTCACATACTAAGCCCAATTTCTTTGTTTTGTGTAGTCACTGTTTAAGGATGTACTCGAATCACAGCTGGATTGAGTATATATGCTCTCGGTATTAGTCACTTCAGCAGCTGCAGGTGTTGACGTTTTCTACATTCTGTTAGAGGTGGTTATGTGGTGGTTAGGTTAGTAGCTCTTTCATATATTTCTGGTATAAATACAAGTTCTCATTGTATTTACATAAGGAAAAAAATAATAATACAGAACCAATACGGGAGATTATATTGGCTTGTATGTAGTAATCAGGATATCATTTAGGTGACCATATACAAGTGTGTAAACAGTAAACTTCTTTCATGTTGTTTATTTTTCATAGTTTAGTAAGTTTACAGTGTGTGACAAGATTTCGTTTTCATGTGGATGGTGGGTCATGGAAACAACAGTGACAATATGCGCATTCTAAGGTCTGAACATTAGGAAGGGCGGCTAGAAGTACTAAAGGTAAGCTCTACGTACTGTTCCCTGTCATTTTTCAGTTTATCTGGACACAAAAAAACATTATATTAAAAAACTCTAGGTATTTTTTTTCATATTGTTGGTTCTACATATCTTTGTCAAATATCTATGTTATAACCTTTTTATTAACTTGTGTAGTTTTGTGTCTTAAATGTATTAGAAGGCCAATGACATCCATGATCAATGAAGAATCTAGAATTGAGGAACCTGGAACAAAAAATATCACACAGATGTTGTTGACAATGTAGAGACTTTGCAGGAGGAAAAAACCGTGGTTGATTCAGTGTCAAGACTCAAGAGGAGTGGGTGGAAGTTGGATCAGTCTCCATGACGAGGTCAAATCGGATTAAGATTGTTGTCATATTAATGAAGGTGACCATCAGGAAACATATCTTTCAAGCAGATAATTAATGTTGTAGGAGAGATTTCATCGTATCACTAAGCAACACACTTTACATTTCCTATTTACAGTACTTGAGATACATCGATAATGATGAAAATTGAACACAAAACCATGTAAGCTTTTTGGAACAACTGTTGATGTAATTCAAGTGCACGAGTGGTCGTGTTTTTTTATTGTTGTTGAAGCAATGAATCCCTTGTATTGTGTTAACCGAAAGCCTATAGGTAACCTTTATATCCATACTTTAATATCGAAAAGTGGTTAATATCACATATTTTATAAGTTTTAACATCAATCCTATTTATGCATGTGAAGATGGTTTGCTTGTCAGAATTACACCACCATTTTGTGTGTATAATTTATGCCTCAAGATGGTAACAAATGATACCGGTTGACGTAGGGGATGACTGTCTCAAGACGACGACCGGCTTAACAAGATAATGCACCCACTGTGTAAAGATTTATATCAGTAAAAGATAGAAGGTCCCTTAAAAAAAATTCCGATCAACCTTTGATTACCCACTAATTTGGGTCTGAATCTCCATTCAAAACTAGACCTAGTCGGTTTACAAGATTTGAAACCAGAAGTTGTGACAAACAAGCATTTAACTTGAAATAAAATATAAACAATCGAGCTAATACAGTACTCAAAACTTACAAACAACCACCTTAATTACTTGCTTAAGACACATGTCACTACATTAATTACGGATCTAGTTAACACCAACAAAAGGATCATGTAACAACTTTAGCTTCCCTAGATTCACATAAGTTAGATGTCAAGTAAGCCAGTAAAGAAGCACCAAATAGCTTGTCAGGACTCGGGAGCCAAAAATATCATCTTTCAGGCTCTGTACTCGTTTGGATGTTATGATTCTCAGATGATGCTTGACCACCGTTTTCCATGGTTTCCATAGCAGTGTCAGAATCTGAGATGGAGCCCGAGTTTCCGGTGCGAATTGGACGAAGGAAACCCTGCATTCTCAAGAGATAACTTTGGCTAGATGGTTGAGTCCTCATATAACGAGTTGTTGAAACGGTTAACCTGTCAGGGTCAGCAGGGATGGTAGATAGAGCACTAAGGTCAAGGTTTGGAAAAACCGAACATCGGCATCTAGGACATTTCACGTTCAGCCTAAGCCATTCATCGATGCATGCCACATGAAAGTTATGAGCACAAGGAAGACCACGGACCTGAAACACATTTCAACAAAAAATAAGCATTAATTGTGATTCACATTTGACCAAGTTACAAAATGAACTTTAGTGCATTTTGCAGTTCAACAGTTTTAACTTTTTGTGTGTAAAAGTGTTTTAGCCAATGTTATAAATGGCGTGAGGCGTGGCGTGGCGGCAAGGCCACGCCTCAAGCCTTACGCGCCATGGCGAGGCCATGGCGTTTTTTGCGGCGTGACTAAGGCGGGGAAAAAATATTTATATATTTATCATTTATGTTATAATATCATATTTTATATGCATATCGAGTTTACAAAAGGTGAGTTTACAAAAGGTGAGCTTACAAAAAGTGATATGCATAAGAAATAAAGTGAAAATTTGAACTATGTTTAGAAATTACTAGGCCCAAAATTTAAGCCCACATCATCCCCTTCTAAAAATGGCGCCACACCATACGATAAGGCGCGCCTTGGCACGCCTTTTCGCGCCTTATTCCACGCCTTTTCACACGACGCCTAGACTTCACGCCTTGGTCCATTTCGTGGCGCCGAGGCCACGCCTCGCGCCTTGGCGACGCCTTGGCGGCGCCTTGGCGCGCCTTTTAGAACACTGGTTTTAGCTCCCTATCTTCTTTTGGTTCATATTTCCGCAATTTTTGTGAGTGCAAAATGAAGTTTAGGGATTACAGATCACACAACCACACAAAAAAATAAGTCTAGGAACTGAATGGACTAAATAATGAAAGTCAGTTGGCTAGATCCAACATATAAAAACCTTAGGAGAACAAACCACTGCGGAAAATTGTTAAAGGATAAAACCACCAAAATGGTGAAGCTTTAGTGGTTAAACTTTTGAATATATTCATCTAATTATAGGGTAATTGTCGCAATAAAACAACGGAACTACACAAAAAACACATGAGTCCCTAGACTCTATTTTTGCATAATTTTATCATATAACTTCCAAAACAAAACTAAAAGATACTTTATATAAAGTTTATGGACTTGGTTGTCACAGATAAGTTCAAAGAACTTCATCATGTAGTTTACATATATTAAGCCATTAAGGTATTAACCATTTAAAAAATAAATAGAGGGATTTACGTGTTAGTTTGACGAAAGTCCAATTTTCAACAATGCCCTTAAATATATGAGAAGTTACCGTTCTTTATTAGATAGTACCTCATTCCCCACATGGAACTCTTCCAAACAAATCGGGCACTCGCTGCAATCAGTTGGAACAGCTTTTAGCATGAACTTCGGAAGTTCCTGTATGAGTGCCTCCACTGCTTCTCTCTAAATGTCAAAATTGAAATCATCAACGTTCTACCATTTTAGCTTCATTTTTAAAGATGACTACATAAAAAAAGTTCAATAAAATGCACATGCATACCTGAGGTTCAGTTAAGTAAAGCCCAGGATGATATGATGCAGTATCCTGACCCATGCCTCTCATTTCTTGACCAGCAGCGGTTTCAAACGCCCAATCAGGTACACGAACCATATCAAGTAGCACCTGAAAATATATTCATACCATATTCCATTAATAATGTATCAGTACTTAAAAAAGGTAAAGTAGAAACAGTAGTATTTTTTTAGGTTACCCCAATTTCTGAAATAGGAATTCCTTGTTGAGCGCGTAGTGAATGAGCTTGTCTTCTTGTTAACCACTGCACACACAATGTTTAATATACTTATATACATACATGTTAAATATACCGTTTATCTCGAGGATGTGAAATACCGATGTGTAGGTTATATCGTACCTTTTTCATACACATGCCAGCAATGCAAACGAGGCCACTGTAACTAAAAAGCAACCATATAAGAAAACCCCATTTTTGACCTTCTTCAGGCAGCTGCAATAAAATATGTGTAACAGTGTAACACCTCTATCATAAGATAAAGACCAGATATGGTTTATCCTATCTAAAGGTAGAAAGATCAACCCATTTATTTATGAATGGGTCAACAATGGTTAAGCTAAGCTCTAATGGGTCGAATGGGTAAAGTAAAATACAAGCAGCTAGGTGAAAATCACTCAAACGGTACTTATAGTGAATTCAACCTCTTAAATAACTTTTTTCAATAAAGAAGAGTATTATTTAAGTAATAAGTACTATATCATTTGTCCATTTTTAGTCGGTGTACTATTTTCTAAGGTACTAGACTTTGAAGGATGGTTTTTATGTGCCGTTTGCCCGTTTCAATCATTATGTAAACAAAAAACTCCTTAGAACTAGATTTTTAGAGTGAAAGAATGGTTAAATTTATGTATGAAAATGTCAGACTTATATATAATGTTAAGAAACTGGGTAACAATATGACCCAATCACCCACACAGGACAAAAGAAAAACATCTTTTATGGGATGTACAAACAAGTACAATGGCTAAAACATAACAGATGAAAAAGTATGTTGCTATTTTATGTGCAAACCCCACCGATAATCAACCCAACCCAACCCACACGTTTCCATACATACAAAATTACTCTCTTTGACCCAACTTGTTTTCGCAGGTACCCAAACTGCTTGACCAGCCCTTTATGCCCCCTCCCCACCCGAACAAATACAAATAGCTTAAGATAACAATTAAGAGGCATACACAGTCCTTTGCACTGCTGAACCATAGAGAACCGATAATAGTCCATGCCCAAAGAAATGGATAAAGAAACACAGAAAGAATGGATAATACAACCACTCTTCCACAAAAACGAGCATGTCTCTGCTGCCGGCCAAAATCCCTACATCATAATACATAACAACATCAGCTTAAAAGTGTATGTAATATTCATAAACAACTATTTAAAAAGAAGTAAACACAAGAATCTAGCACATTATCTATGAGCATTTACTTGGGTAGCCCAAAGTGCATCCAGATTTAACAAAAAACCAGAAGAAATGTCATGTTAGGGATTATCTTGACCCTTAAATCATACATTGTGAACCTAACTTTTAAATCCATTGCAAATGATAACATTCAAGAAGAATGAATAACTGAGGAGTCATTCATAAGTACACTAATGGTTCATAGCATCCTCAAACACTTCAAACGTTTCGCGTTTTTGCCATTTTGGATGCCAGTCTTAAGTGTTTATGATTATGATTATGAATAAAACTGTTGACTATACAACTATCAAAATATCAATCAGTTACTCCGAAACTAAACAGCATCTTTTTTAGGTCTCATACACAGAACCTTTACTTAAAGTACCCAACTTTTTGTGAATTTCATAACATCAACAAATAATAAGATCATAAAGAGTACAAATGACTTACAGTCCCATTCCAGCAGCAAGTCCATTGTCCACAAACATCAACAGCCGAAAAATAAATACCGTAGTATAGTCAACCTAACCGAAAATAAGCAAGAACATCAACTAATCATGCTAATCAAAAGCTATAATACAAGTAAGGGGGTGTTTAAGATTGCTTCATAAAACTACTCGGTGCTTTTTGAGATAAGAGCAGTATGAAATTGTTTATTAAAACTGCTTATCTATTTATTGTGTTTTGATAAAGCACAAAAGTTGTTCGGGAGGGTGTTGAGGATGGCTTATCTAAACTGCTAATCTGATAACTGTGACCGAAATAAGTACTTCCGAATAAGCAACTTGAAGTTTCTTATTCCAAACTCCGTATCTAAAAAACCATAAACAGATAAGCAGATTCTATAACCAATCCCAAACACCCTCAAAACCACTTATCCGTTTTACCAAAACGCAAGAAACAGATAAACAACTGCAATAAACAATCCCAAACTGCTTATCTCAAAAGCCATAGCTAGTTCCAAACTTCCAATAAGCAACCTAGACCAGAAAAACAAGACCCATATAACAAAATACCCACCACGATCCATATATGCAACGGGTGCGTACACAAATGATACCGCTTCCAATTAATCGCAACAATAATTCTAATAAAAAAAAACAGTCAAGAACCAACAACAACAACAACAACATTTTCCACTTAAAAACCAAACATAAAACAAAACCATCATCATATAAAAAAAAGGATACATACTAGTAGCAAGCATTGATAGAAAAAACCCATCATACCTACAAAAACCCACAATTCAAAATTAGCAATAACAAAAATAAATCATTAAAATCTAAAGCAACAAAAAAAGAGACTAACCACTTAAAATCAACACCTCTAACTGCCATAGTAAAGGGGTTTGAGATGGTAAAAAAAGGGGAAATTGGTGGGTATGAGTGATGGGTTTTGGGAATTGAGGGAAGTGGTTAATGGGTATGGTGAAAGAGGTGAAATTTGATGGATTTGATGGGGGAAATGAGAAGGGTTTTGAGGTGAAAGAAAGTAGTAAAGATGTCGACGGAAATGGGTGTTTGAGGGTCTATGTCTAGAGTCTATACAGGGAGCCAGTGGGGTTTTCATTGTTTAAAATGAACCCGGAATATATAAATGGGTGTTTGTGTGTTTGGATTTTAGGTGGTTAAACGGATTTACTCATTTACTATGGTATTTCTTTCCATTTCTTTGCAAAAGTCAAAGTTATAGTAATTTTTAAAAAAAATTAAATAAAGAAATCTTAGTCAATTATTTTTTTATTAAAAAAAAAGAAAAAAAAAAAAAAAGCACACACTCATTTTCAACCCTTTTGTAAAAATAAAATATCTTTCAAGGTAAATCGTTAAGGGATAAAAAATACACCATCGCGACGAAAAATTTTAATCTTTCAATAGACGAGCACTTCAACATACTTTCGGAAAACTTCATTTCTAGTTTTTTTTTTTTTTTTTTTTTTGCTAAAATTTATGTTAAAAAAATCACATGTAATTTGTTCTTTTGAAAATCACATGTGATTTGTTCTTTTAAAAATCACGTGTGATATCACAAATCACATGTGATTTTCATAATAGATTCTAACTTTTAAGGTAACAAATCATCTCTGCTTTTACAAATTACATGTAATTTTTCTGGCCGTAAATTTCAACACTCACAAAATAAACTTAAAAGGTTCGTCAAAAGTATATAGAAGTGCCCTTCTATAGAAAGATGTTTTAATTCTCGTCGGGATAGTATGATTCATTGCGTAACGATTAACTGTTTATGAGATATTTATTTATTTTTTAAAAAGGAAGGGAGTTTTTTTAGTTTGATGAAAAAATGAATGACCATAATTCGTTCATTTGATTTTTAAAGAATTTGTGTTCTATATTGAAATTTTCTCTAATAAAGTAATTTTCAACATAGTTGAAGAGAAACTAATACATACAACCTTAGATTCAGGCATTAATTGTTGGTAATCAAAAGACAAAACAAATAAACAAATTGATAATGAAACGAAAGCTTTATTCAAATTATCAAATCAAAGGTATCACTACAAAATTCTAATTCCAATGCACCAAATCTTAATTCCAAATTGGCCTCTATTATAAGCAACAAATGATCTAAAAACAACCAAATCCTAAACTGACTCAAATTATGAAACAAGAAAATCTGTGACTGGGTATGCAGTTTTCTTGGGAAAAAGTCTTTTTTCATGGAAAAGCAAAAAACAGTCTATGATTTCTAATCTTCTGCTAAAGCAGAATATAGAACCATGAATTCTATGACTTGTGAAGTGATTTGGATTCAAAAGATCTTGAATGAGCTTAACATTAGAACATCTTTCCCTGTCCCTATTCACTCTGACAATAGTTTTGCTATTCAAATAGCACCAAATCCGGTTTTTCATGAAAAGACATAACACTTTGAGATTGAATTGTTTTTCCTAAGAGAAAAAGTTTCAGCTGTTGTGATTGAAATTGTTAAGGTGAAATTTGTAGATAATGTGTAGATATTTTTACCAATGGTTAGTGTGCAGGATCATATCAAGTTTTGTGATATGCTTGGTTTGTTTGATATGAACAATGTTGAGATTAAGGGGGAATGTTCATAAGGCTAATCTTTGCCTTGTAACTTTGGATTTGGTTCTTGCTAAGTTCATGGCTCGTTGGGTAAATAAGGTAAAGTTAGTTGTACTGTATTTCTATGTCTTTTACTGAGCAGGTTTATTATGACAAGTTGTTAGAAGATGAAGGGCTATTAGTGAAGGCGGTTTTGAAGTTGGAGGTCTAATCCTGGTCAAGCTGGAACTCACCTAAACCTAGCTATTATAATTTAGTTTTATATAGGTTTTTATGAGTTAGGATCAAATAGGAAGAATAATTAAAATAGGAAGGATAAGAAGTAACCACAACCACACATTCTAAATGCACTTACAAAAATGGATGCATCTTCAATCAAATTTTTCCTCCTATATAAAAATGTGTGGCTAGAATTACTTCTTACCCTTCTCATTTTAATTATTCTTTTTATTGGATCTCAACCCAGGTTTTCATTATTCAGTCATATTTCTCTCAAATTGTATTTGTGTGTTTGTTATCAACTCTCTCGTTTGTGAGTTGATCTGTTTGATTCTTTTGTATTGAATTGAACTCAAAACCTGATATTACATTTGAAGTGATAGTCAGATGTTGTGAATAAAAGAAAGTGGGGAGGTTGGTTGTATGAATAATCAAAGTTGTTTTTGATCTTTGTATGTTTTTCCACAAGAATATGTAAATAAATATTCAGGTGGTATTCGTCATATAGGATGAATGCTTATGCCTTACATGTCTTTATATTCGTCAAATTAGAGTACTTGTCTATTTACAATTATTTTATATTTATTTTTATAGCAAGATATGAAATTGTATTGATCTGAATATATTTTTAAATCTTTGTATACGTTGGAAACTTTATTGCCAGTAGTACGTTGAATACAGTAGTAAAACGTTGATTAGCAATGACTCGATTAGTAATGACAAAATACCAAAACTTCGTCATTGTCTTTTGGAAAGACTTGTTGATGATTGCGTTTGAAAACGAAGATAAGCATATAAAAGAACATATTGTAAGGCAAAACGATTTGAATAAAAAAAAATGATTATATGGGTTTCTTATAGAGCATATATAGTTATGTAAGACGTGTTATAACATGCTATCTGAATAGCCGTTTTGCACCGCATAATCATTTTCGCAAACACAATCCCAAACACCCGGTAAGTAGCAATTTCAATATATTATTGAAAGAAGCCTTAAAGATATTCAACTTGAAGCTTGAGATGAAAAAGACTTGCTTGAAATTTTTATCTTTGAAAATTTGTGTAACCTGACGTCCTTTCCCTTTTGGAGTACCTTGAAACAAACTTAAAGTTGAGAACTTCAATGAACCAACAACCATTCTTCATTTGCCTTAGTAGTGGATACATGTCATCCCGGGTGTAGTGTGCCCTTGCGCTCGTGAAATGTAAACAAAGGTGTTAACTTTTCGGGTGGTGCATGTCATGCATTCACGCGTAAAAACTAGTTTATATGATTTTCTGCCCATACAGGTTTTTAATCATTTCGCTTTTTTTTTTTTTTTTTTTTTTTTTTTTAAGCCTTTTAGGCTAGGTTCAAATGGTTATAAGCTTAGTTGCAAAACTAGTCAACTATTATTTTCGTCCTCTTTCAATCATCCATAATTTTTTTATGAACCAAAGTAAAACTTGATAATGAGTATTGTAGCCTTATTGGGATTATAAAGCAAGTTCATGTACAACTGGGCGGGGTTAGACATTTATATAAAGCCGAAGCAGGTTGTTTATATTTAGGAATGCTACTCGGGTCAAAATATTGAACTTCCCCAGGCTCGAAGTATAGCTCACTGTGCCTGCAAAAATTCACATCATTAGTTCTTATAGGTCCTCTATATTTGAAATATAACATTTTTTAATTAAATCTATATATCCTTTTGTTGATACGGTAATATCGACCAATTAGCATATGAATGACTGAAGAAGCGAATTCTGGTTATATAGCAGCATATCCAACTGGTAAAAGAAACTGACCAATCGGATCAAAAGTTGCTAAGTGTTTTAGTAACACATAAAACCCACTAAATTAATTCATCCGCACAATTTGTTTAGAAATAATGTTTAGCATAGAAAAAAAGTGCTAAAGTTCAACCCAAACCGTCCTGTCCCATTTTGACCCATTACCTAATACACCCAGTATGCCACATCTATTCTATACAAACACAAAAATGATCAAATGACTTACCTTCTAAGATCGAGTCCAACTAAACCAGCTTGTAGTATTGTCAAGTTATCTGAGTCCGGTGAGACAATGATAACCGTATCTTCAGAGTATTGAGTTTCAAGAATCGACATAAGTTGTGTCACACGAACAAATACATCAGCCACGCTCTCGTTTGGTGTTCCATCACTGATTGGGGGTGGTTTAACATTCTGAGAAACAATATCTGATGCATAAATCTGTATTGACAGAACATTGAACTGTTGTTACGCTCTTGTAGGATGTGTTTACTTAAACATTTGTTATTCATAAATATGAAAAAGAATGTTAAAGATATAGAATGGAATACAACGGAACAGTCTTACTTCTGAAACAGATTGTAATGGCCTGCCTTCGTAGGCACCTAATCCACGTGCATCCAAAAAACTGTACTCCGGAACTACATTACTATTCCACCACATAAAAAAATGAAATAAGAACAATAAAGAGATAAACATAAAGTATTCATAATTTAGATATCAACCTTAGGGGGTGCTATAATGTGCATTCTAAAAGTGATTATCTGATTATAACGAATTTAAGTTGCAATAGTCAGTATCTAGTGTTCGGGTTACGTTCTCTTGGTTATCTAATTGAGTCAAATAATCGGTTTGATACTAACCCAAACAGAACTAACTAGTATGCCTTTATTTTATGGTAGTTCTCTTTATACTAAATAAATTACTAAACTATCTATTTAAGTAATATACTTCTGCTTATGCAGTTTGGTAGTAGATGCAACAAAACTAACTATGAGATCATAGGCTCATAGCGTACCATTACAACTTAGTTTGATAATCCAAATTGGTCAAACAATCAAGTGTTTAGGTAACCTACTTCTGATTATTATCAAACAATCAGCTTGTAATATCCATCAAAGCCAAATATCACATTATGAAGGAAAGCCCTATTTTGATAATCAAAATCGCCTAAACGCTTTATAAGAGTTGAAAATTAATCTAACTATATATTAACAGATAATCACTTATAACTCTTTAATTCTATAACTGAATGTGCTAAGAACAAACACGATAGTCATTATATTATACCTTCTGTTCACCACATTAATAGCAGCTATAATTTCAGCTGCTTGATAAGCTCTCTTTAATTCCAGCAATTATTATCACAAGCCCCCATTTCCTTTAATTTTAAAGCTGCTTTAACCGTCTGTATCTTCCCGATCTTTGATAACCCATTATCCATCGATGTTTTAGCAACAGGATTTGTATTGATTATCCCCATACTCTCATATTCAGACTCCCCTGCCCTCACCAAAAAGTACCTGAAAATTTAGTGTCATAATATTTTTTTAATTGTGACTCACATGTTCTGATTATGGAAATGGCATCAAATGCATGGTTTAACATTTTGTATTGCTTAGTTTGAACTCACTCTAACACCTGTCTAGTACAGTAATAATTAATCCACGGGTTTTTGTTTTCCAAAGTTATTTGCGTGTGTACCCTACACGGGTTCTTTTAGCTATTCATTTCATTTTGGAGCATAGGCAATGGTAAGATCCTAACATTGTCTTTAACTAAGTGAGATTTTTGACCGTTTCAAAAAAAAAAAAAAAAAACAATTCTAGTGAGGTTTCAGTTTTTTTCTTCAATTGGATAGCTAGGACGGTCACTAAACTTAAGGTGATATCTTGGTTCATGCTTGGTGACGGGTTAACCCCATTTTTTTATAACAGCATCGTACTACATATAAGAGGGGTGTTTGAGATTGCTTATTAGAAACTGCTATTTACTTATTGCTCTTATAAATGAAATAAGCAAACTTAAACTACTTATTTCCAAATAGCTCACTAGCAAATAACCATATTAGAATAAGCAACTCCAATCTGCTTATTCAATTCCAACATTTAAATTATCACAAATTCACAACATTTTTCACTTGCAAATAGTCATATAACCAATCATAAACACCCTTAAAGCTACCATTATCAATTGTATCAAAATGTAAAGCAATCTTAAGACAACCAAAATCCAAAAAAGTAGATGTTTACCGATTGGAGAGACGAGGAGGGGGCATTTGAAATAACCCGCGAGCATCAGCGGAAGGCAATAAAGTAGCTGTAACTGTGAGAGTTGGACAATCAAAGAACACATATTGCGGAAGCGAAGGATCAAGTATAACACATAAATATTAACTAAAACATAAATAGTAAACGTACCCGATGCACTTCAAATAAACCTTGATTCTTGGACAATTAGATCAATGATAAACCCCTTACCGTTTTGTTTATCGATCTCTTGATAATTACTAAAGTAAGTAATTACCTCGTTCTTGTACACACAAACTACCAACGAATAAAGGTTTGTTGCAAGTAAACAAAACACTTAATTTTTACTTATGGAAAAATCGACCCAAATAATCCCTAGGAGGGGGGGACGATCGGCCACAAGAAGAAAAGAAAGAAAACAAGTTTTAGGGTTAGAGTGTGTGCACAAAAGATGTGTAGGTTTAACCCTTGGCCTTGTATATATACTAGAGGATTTCTTGGTGACCAAGCAAACATGGGTTGGGCCTCCCCATACCCTTGTTCGACCGGCCATAGCTAACCCAAGGGGTTACTAGAACCTTCTTGACACCCAAGTTACACTCTAGTCCTTATCTTTCTTATTTAACGATAGTTAGTCCATACGGTTAACAACCAACGACCGTTTAGTCCATTAAGTGTTATAAATATATATATACCATACATTTAATATATATATATATATATATATATATATATATATATATATATATATATATATATATATATATATATATATATATTTATTTACATTATTCTTGTTTGTAAAGTGTGCAATCCCGAGGTCTCGGGTTCGATCCTAGACATTTACATATTAATGTTTATACGTAACATTTAACAGCTCCCACTCGTATATCCATTAATAGTAAAATGACATTGGTTAGCGTCTTGCAACACTCCAATGCCCCTAGTCCAATCCGAGCTAGGTTTCCTGGAAAAACCTTTAATGATTCATCATTATAATTATCCTTTCATTACTAATACTGCATTAATAAAGATGTGAGTTCCTTTATTAAAATTATGTTTCTCGTTTCTTTATGATTGAACAAAATTACCAAAATATCTGAACGTATTCCAGATAGACTTTGGGCATGGCCATGCAAACATTTTGTCAACCCTACGAGGGGCCCAGCAGTATTAAACTTCTGAACAAATCAGAAGGAATAAATTCTTTCTTGACTACAAGAATAACCCATGAACTTTGCAACACTTCTGAAAACAACCCTTATGACTCCCTGTTACGGTGAGCGGTAGATTGCTTCACAAAAATGCACTACATCCATGACACTTATCTGGTATCTCAAGTCTGAGGATAACTTTAAATATGATTCTCACATTAAACATTAAATCATATTGTTGGGATAAGTCCAATATTCAATTCATCGAATATCATGTGAAATTGGTATGACTACGCATCAATATACTTTCAAGTATATTCTTAACCAATACTCAAATTTGTCTTAGTTTAATGATATTCCCATATCATTAATCGACAATGGACATTTAGAATAATTAAATTATTCATGGATCTTAAACATGCAAATATAGGATATATTATTAAGACAATGATAAATAAACATAAAACATATTTTATTCCATTAAAATAATAATTGTACATTACATCCTTTATCCAAACACTAATCACAAATGTGCATGAAACTTTCAGCTAATCTAAGTCCTACACCTGCAGCATGCTTGTAAAGCTTAGTGCCTGGTAGAAGCTTTGTTAATTGATCTGCCAAGTTATCATCTGTGTGAACTTTGAGCATTTCGATTTCACCTATTTCGACTTGTTCTCGAACATAGTGATGCTTAATCGGGAAATGTCTGGTGCCTTTCATGATTCCAGGCTCATTGGCAAATGTAATTGCAGCTGAATTGTCACAATACATTTTAATAGGTCTTTGAATCGAAGGCATGACTCCAAGCCCTGAAACAAACTTCCTAATCCAAACAGCTTCCATTGCAGCTTCTGAAGCAGCTATATACTCACTTTCTGTAGCAGACATCGCTAGTACACTCTGCTTTCTGCTCCTCCAATCCACTGCTCCTCCATTAATGACAAAGACATAACCCGTCTGAGACTTCGTATCATCCTTATCACCTTTCCAAGAAGCATCGCAGTAACCTGTAACATCAAGTTCTGCCGATGGATTTCCCCCATAAACCAAAAACATATCCTTAGTCGCCCTAAGGTACTTAAGAATATTCTTAACAGCAGTCCAGTGAGCTACACCTGGATTTTGCTGATATCGACTGGTTAAATTCTGAGCAAACGCTACATCAGGTCTTGTACTTTTCACCGCATACATAATAGATCCCACAGCCGAAGCATAAGGGACTCTTTTCATGCGTTGCACCTCTTCAGGTGTTGAAGCACAAACCTTGTTGCTCAAGCCATGTTGCTCTTGCATCGGCAAATATCCTTTCTTGGAATTTTGCATATTGAATCTCTTCAATATTTTATCAATGTAAGCACTTTGGCTTAATCCAATTAATCGCTGAGATCTATCTCTATATATCTTGATTCCCAGAATAAATGCAGCTTCCCCTAAATCTTTCATAGAAAAACAACTTCCAAGATATTCCTTAACCTTTTGTAAACTTGGAATGTCGTTCCCCATGATCAATATGTCATCGACATATAATATAAGAAAAATTACATTACTCCCACTAACTTTGTGATATACACATGGCTCATCAAGATTTTTAGTGAATCCATACTTTTTAATTTCACCATCAAATCTTTTATTCCATTGTCGTGATGCTTGCTTTAATCCATAAATGGATCTTTTAAGCTTGCATACACGATTTGGGAATTCTGGATTTACATACCCCTCAGGTTGCGCCATATAGATGTCCTCATCTAGGCGACCATTTAAGAAGGCGGTTTTAACATCCATTTGCCAAATCTCATAGTCATAGTAAGCGGCTATGGCTATAAGAATCCTAATTGCCCTTATGTCAGCTACAGGAGAAAAGGTCTCCTCATAGTCAACACCAAAAGTTTGTGTATAGCCTTTAGCTACACAACGGGCCTTATAGGTGTGTACAACGCCATCCATGTCTGTCTTTTTCTTGTAGAGCCATTTACTCCCAACTAGTTTGGCACCCGGAGGTAGGTCTACTTCTTCCCAGACATCATTTTCTTCCATGGATTGCATTTCCCCATCCATAGCTTCTTTCCATTTGGCCTTTTCAGGACCATTCATGGCAGCATTATAACTTGTAGGCTCATCAAGATCACCCAGTATATACTCATCACTCTCTACATTAAGACATAGACGAGTAGGAGCTTTTACTGGTCTTGTTGACCTACGAATGGGAATCACTTCAACTTCAGGTGGAGGACCTAAACTTTCAGGTTCTACCGGAAGTTGGTTAGTGTTTTCAGAAGGTTCTACATCTTCTTGACCGTCTTCCAGATCATATATTCTCCCACTGAATTCTTGAGATATGAGCTCCCTTTCAAGGAAGTCTCCATACCTTGCAACAAATACTTTGTTTTCAGGTGGGTAATAAAAGTAGTATCCCATAGTTTCCTTAGGGTATCCTACGAAGATGCACTTCACAGATCTTTATTGGAGTTTGTCTGCTGAGTCACGTTTAACATACGCCTCACAACCCCAGACCTTTAGATAAGACAGGTTAGGAGCTTTTCCAGTCCATACCTCATATGGTGTCTTATCAACCTTCTTTGTTGGAACCATATTTAGAATGCGAACCGCAGATTCTAAGGCATAATCCCAAAACGAGAAAGGAAGAGTTGTTAGATTAAACATAGATCGTATCATGTCTTGCAATGTACGATTTCTTCTTTCAGATACACCATTTTGTTGTGGAGTATATGGAGAAGTAAGGTGCTGGACAATTCCCTCCTTTGCTAGATAATCTATGAACTCCTGACTCAGGTATTCACCACCTCTATCGGATCGAAGAGCTTTAATCTTCTTTCCAAGTTGCAACTCTACTTCTGCTTTAAACACTTTGAATGTTTCAAACACCTCATGTTTATGCTTAAGTAAATAAACATAACCATAACGGCTGTAATCATCCGTAAATGTTAAGAAGTAGCTAGCACCCCTCCTTGACACATGTCTAAGTGGTCCACACACATCTGTGTGAATAAGACCAAGTAGATCATTAGCCCTTTCAATCCTATTTTTAAAGGGTTTCTTAGTCATCTTCCCAGCAATGCAAGATTCGCATTTATCAAATGATATCTTATCTAAAAGCCCATCATGTTGCAGCTTTTTCATGCGATCTTTGCCAATGTGAGCAAGTCGACAATGCCAAAGGTAAGACGAATCCAGACCTTTCTTGATTCTCTTATTGTTGATGCTATACATTGAATTATTTGTAACAAAAGCATTATCATTATCATTCATATCAATTTCAAATACACCATTCACAGCAATAGCATTAAAATAAAAAACATTATTTAAAGAAACCGAAATTCCATTGCTTGAAATAGTATGCTCAAAACCAAGGTTTAACAAACATGAAAATGAAATTACACCTCTAACAATTGACGGTGCATAATGACAATTATTTAAAGATAGTACTAGGCCCGAAGGCAACACTAAATTAAATATTCCTATAGCTTCAACTCCTGCATGCGCTCCGTTACCAACGTGCAAGAATTGTTGTCCATAGGCCAGCTTTCTCTCAACTCTAAACCCCTGCATGGTATTACAGATATGAATGCCACATCCAGTATCATATACCCATGAATTCAATTTAGGAGTAAGAGTGAATAATTCAATCATAAAGAACGCACCTGATGAGCTGGGGTTACCAGCATCATTCCCCTACTTCTTGAGTCGCAAGTCATGAATGTAGAGAGGGCAATTGCGCTTCCAATGGCCCTTTTCATGACAATGGTGACAAGTCTGATCCTTCCTGTTTGGCGGATTCACCTTGTTCTGCTTAGGCTAATGTTGTTTCATCTTGGGTTGAGGTTGATAGGCCATGACCTGCTTGCCTTTATCACCTTTACCTTTGCCTTTGTTCACATGCGATTTCTTCTGGATTCTCCCCCCATGAATTGCCAACACTTGCGGGGTGGGATTCTTGACCTTGGCTGGTAGACTTTTCTCATAATCAACAAGCAATGCGAGTAATTCTGAGACTGTCTTCCCCGAGCAATGCATGTTGAAGTTCTGCACAAAACCAGCAAAATCCTTGTTAAGGGATCTGTTGATCAAGTGCACTTGCACATTCTCGGGGTAACCAAAACCAACTCTGTGAAGTTGATCAAAGGAATCCTTCATCTCATCCACATAATCGGCTACTGGTTTACCATCACCATGCTTGCAGTTGTGTAGCTTGTCAAGTTCATCATACAATTCAACTGCAGGTGACTTCTCATAAGATTGCCTGAGGTTATCAAGCATCATCTTAGGAGACAAATACTCATACTTCTTTTGTAATTGAGCATTCATGCTAGTGAGCATTAAATAAGCAACCTCATTGTACTTAGCATTAGTCACCTTCCATTCTGCCTTTGCTTCAGGTGTTGCCGTAGCAGCAGGTTCAGCAGGGCATTCCTCGGTCACATAATCCATCTTACCAGACGCTCTCAAGACAATTCTGAGCGAACGGTACCAGTCATTGAAATTCTTTCCAGTGAGTTTGTCTCTCTCAAGATGACTCTTGAAAGCATTAATCACAGTTTGGTTATCGGGTTGAGCCATATCTACAGATAAAGTTCAAATATTAGTATTTTCGATAATCAATATCTTCAAGAAAATAAAATACCCAAGGCTATATTCATATAACCAACTAATTTTCTTGAAAATCTAGGATCTAACTTTACATAGTTTCACCACATCAGTTGATCTGCTAGTGGTAAAAGTACAAAAGATAGTAATCTGTCGAACAATAATTGGCAAACAAGATTTCCAATTCCTAGATCATTATGGGATTTACATCAAATTGATTCATCAATTTGCCTTTGTAAGCATGTTTTATCCCATCTCATGCCTTAAGTTCTAGGTCTCACGCACAACTTAATTAAGTCGTCTACCTTAGAAACTGTAAAATTACAATTATGGTCTCACGCGTTAAAAGAATTTTACCTTGTTATAGTAATTTAGCCTAGGTCTCACGTTTACTAAATTAAAATTCCAAGTGTTTCTTATAGGTAGATGGCACGTAACTTAAATTTTAAGGGTATTAATTTTTGATATGTCAATCAAAATTATGTACAAAGATGCATGCACTCATCTTTATCACATAAGTTTTCATAAAAACTTTTTATGTCCGATTCCTGAAATTAATACACAAAGTTTTACTTGAGGTTTATGCCAAAACCCTAAGATGACTTTCTACAACATATAATTTTAAAAGTAATTCGTTTAAGACATATTCAAGATTGTGATAACCAAGGCAGACTCTAAGGCTCTTTTCTAAGCCTTCAAATCACGGTTATGAATATCATCTTAAAAGAATTAATTTTAAAAGCATATTTGCACAAAACATCATTCAAGCAAAAGTTTATGGATTCAATCTCAAAATAGTAATAAAGTTTGAATTTTGCTAGTCTCGACTGGGAGCTGATTACCGTGCGAATCGGACCACGATTGTCATAAGACCTTTGCAAGATTCTTACTTTATCACTTTAAGGTTTCACAATTATTAGTCCGTATTAATTTTCTTTATGAAAACACCCTTTTATTGCTTACATCAAGTCCAACTAAAAAACAATAAAACAAGTAGCAAAGAAAATCAAAACAAACAATAATTAAATAAGTGAAACAATTAGCCACATGCAATCCGTATTAGAAAAGATCCTAATAAAATCAATTCTAGGTATAATAATGCATGTAATCAACTAAGGCCTTCCCCTCTTAATGGAGGTGAGTCACATACATTGACGAATCAATTGCGTAGGCCAAAGCTAAAAACATACCACATAGCATATAAAATTGATTTTAATATATATTGGAGTCTTCCCCAATTTAAGATCTATCTAAACATGTGATAACAAAACAAGATCCATGACAAACATGCATGTAAGTCACGGATTAAAACCTAACAATTAGCAATTAGGTCACAAGATACGTTCAAATAACCGGTTAATGACCTAGGGTTTCTAGTGATTACACATAATCAAGAAAACCACAAAACCCTAATTAGGGTTTCATGGGAAAATCGACCCCCCCCCCCCAAAATTAGGGTTAGGGTTTCGAAATTTTTAGAAAAAAAAAATAGGAAAAACCCTAGATAAAAAAAAAAAAAACATGTATCTAAAACAATTAAAGATCCGGTTTTTATTACGTTTTAGTAATCAATTACATGTTATACATGGCTCGTGATGCCACTGTTAGAGTTGGACAATCAAAGAACACATATTGCGAAAGCGAAGGATCAAGTATAACACATAAATATTAACTAAAACATAAATAGTAAACGTACCCGATGCACTTCAAATAAACCTTGATTCTTGGACAATTAGATCAATGATAAACCCCTTACCGTTTTGTTTATCGATCTCTTGATAATTACTAAAGTAAGTAATTACCTCGTTCTTGTACACACAAACTACCAACGAATAAAGGTTTGTTGCAAGTAAACAAAACACTTAATTTTTACTTATGGAAAAATCGACCCAAATAATCCCTAGGAGGGGGGGACGATCGGCCACAAGAAGAAAAGAAAGAAAACAAGTTTTAGGGTTAGAGTGTGTGCACAAAAGATGTGTAGGTTTAACCCTTGGCCTTGTATATATACTAGAGGATTTCTTGGTGACCAAGCAAACATGGGTTGGGCCTCCCCATACCCTTGTTCGACCGGCCATAGCTAACCCAAGGGGTTACTAGAACCTTCTTGACACCCAAGTTACACTCTAGTCCTTATCTTTCTTATTTAACGATAGTTAGTCCATACGGTTAACAACCAACGACCGTTTAGTCCATTAAGTGTTATAAATATATATATACCATACATTTAATATATATATATATTTATTTACATTATTCTTGTTTGTAAAGTGTGCAATCCCGAGGTCTCGGGTTCGATCCTAGACATTTACATATTAATGTTTATACGTAACATTTAACAGTAACAAGATTCGGTTCTTCATAATTCACTTCAAGACGAGGAGCAAAGAATGGGGTGATTGTAGCCGCAAGTGAAGTCAAAATGCGACGTCGATCAATCAGTTTGAGGTGAGTTTGTGGGGTTTCAGGGTGGTTTACGGTGGTGGCAGTGACGGTGGTCGGAGAAAGTGGTGGGGTTTTGTTGGCGGCAAATGCTGTTACCAACATATTATTTCCGGTGAAAATGAGCCACTAATAAACGGTTTGGTTTTAAGCGGAAAATATCAACGGTTTTTTGGAATGATTTGTTTTAGTCCCTTGTTTTGTATTTTAATAGTAAATTGGTCCCTGAGTTACACTTTAGCATCATTTTTACTAGTATTTTTGTAAGAAATAGATATTCTTTATTGTGGACTACTTGAATAGTTGAATATGATAACCATTACATGTTATGATTATGTATCAAATTAAGGGTCATAAGTTTCGAATGACTAAAGAAATTGTGCAAATAATTTAGAATTTCCAAGATAGTAAAGAGAAAGTAATATTTTTGTCAACAACACTGACAACACATGTTAAAGATAAACAATTAAGTAAAACAAATTAGAGAAAGAAATATAGTTCAAAAGTGAGGGTAAAAGGACACTATGAATTTCTTTTACCATTTATATTGACGTTTGGAAAACTTATCTTAATGTCACACTCAGTAAGTACTTATCAAACACATTTTGTTTTGGTGGAGATGTTTCTATGCAGACAAACAGGTTGGATTGGAAAGCAATGGAAATTGGTAAAAGCTTTTCATTGTTAAGAACTTAACACAAGAAGTTGCTGCAGAGCTTTTGACAGAGGTATACCAAAAATGGGCTGTATCAGCTTAGATGAACAAACTCAAAATTGCTGCTGCTTCTTGTGTGAAACACCAATCCAGTCCTCAGTCCTCCTTATCTAAAACGTGCAGCAGGTGCGGTCGTGCGGATGGCCTATAAGATCAGCATGTGGCAACACTATACTTCATCAAGAAGCAAACAAACCTGCTGGCCTTGATGTCACATAAAAACAATGGTTTGATTTATTGAACAATACCAGGTCAATGAAACAAGCTATCATGTGGCGACAAAGGCTTGTATCTAAATTGTAAACAACATATATGTTGAAAATCTGATATAATCCGTAGCTAGAAGTTTAGAACTAACATTTCTGGAAAGATCTTGTTAGGAAACAGCAAGGTTCCAATATTCAAACCTTACACAAGAATTTAATTAGTTGCATCAAAATAGAAAATCAAATGATAAGTAGCATCTCAATAAATCTAAAAGTCAAAATTTATCCATAAAGAGGTTTAGTTTGAAATAAGTTGTTACAGGTCTACATAACATTTCATCAAGCAGGTGGTTCTGGTTCGCTTACAACTAAATCACCAATCATACACGTAGTGGTATGCTGGCATAAAGAAAATCAGAAATAAATGAACGATTCACGAAAATCAGAATCTGCTGATGTTACAGAATGATTGGATAAAATTGCAATAGGAAATAACTGGGAAAAACAAAAAGTGGAATTTGGAGAACAGAATTCGGGCATGATGATTTGGCCATACCACCGTTAGAACTTAGAAGCAGTGTGCAGCCTTTGCGAGATTTCCTGGAATGTGTGGCAGGCCTTTGTAAGTCCTCATGGTTTAATAGTTGTGACCTTGAAAACCGAATTTTCTTCACTGCTTTCCCCATGCACCCATTCTCTCCATGGAGTTGCCAGCTTTGTGATCCGCTCTGCGTTAGTTTTCTCTTTGATCAACTTGTAGCATATAACAACTCATTGGCTTTCAGAACATTCAAGTTAAACAATGCGACACTGAATCTGTAAAGGGGGGGATACCATTAGAAACCAAGACAGTGATTGATCATCAAAGTTGAGCTAAATTTTTTTTACTTAACATAAAAAATATACATCAAACTTTAAAAACAAAACTTGAAAATAAAAATCATATGTAGTGAAATCATATGTGGTGAAATCTTCCTATTATATAGAAATCAATCTTCTTAACCCGCCTGACTGTAAATTGTAAAGGGATGTATTGGGTTTCATGAAATTAAATGGGTCGTCTGATGAACAGCATGAGACTATAGATATTTGAGCATCAAGTAACGTTTATTATTGATCAGAATCTTGAAACAAACACTTTGCTAACACCATAGACATTTGATCCTCAGATTGATAATGATAAAGTATACCAGCAGCACCAAGCCACCAACCAGGCCTCGTTGAACATTTTACTTTATTTTTTTCTCATTATATAATCTTGATTTTAGTTTTAGGTTGTACAAGTTTAATACATTAAGAAACTTCTACAAAAAATCAAAGTTCACTATTTTTCCATAAATTCAGATCTAGTATGTTTGGATTATAGTAAAAGTAATATAAATTTTAACCATTTTGATTCAATCAACATTTAATCTGGTATTTTACTTGATGATTAAGAACCAGATATCGAGACAAACAATCTATTTTGCCGAAATTAAATTGCAATTTTAGACTTTTAGTGATTGTCTATGAGTGAGTACTTAACTCAAGTAATAATTTAACCCAAATTAGATTTAATTATTATTAGACACCAAAGGACTTGTAGCGCAATGGTACCATGAGATTGTAAATAGTTGCCTTAAAAAAAGTAGAAGGTCGAACTATTTGACCCCCAAGTAGTCAAAAAAATTTAATCAATTTTCAATTCACCCAAATACTAAAATTGAACTATAACAATGAGATAATGAGTTTCAAAGCACATGCAATGGCGAATACAAAAGCCTAATCGAGTATATGAATTTTACATATGGAAACTACAAGCAGTCAAAACGCATAGAGAGTTAGGGACATACCTTAGTTTATGATGACCTCTGGGATATAGGAGATAAGGGGCCAATAGAAGCCTCTTCTACTTGTCTTTTCTTTCAGTTCATCTGGGCAATGCCATATGTGCAAACTCAAAAGTGAAGGCAACAACGTTTCTGGTAGATCTTTCATCTTTGGGCAATTCTGAATATCGAGATGTTGGAGGGAGGTGAGGTGTTGGAGTCCCTTTGAAACTGTTTCCAATTTCTCAAAATACAATAAGCGAAGTTCAGTAAGAGATGAAGGAAGCATATGAGACAATTGACTTCCGCTAATCACATCATCTTCTTCTGCCGATCCACCCACTAGAAATAGGTAAACAAGTGAGGATGGAAAAGTCTGTGGGCCCCATTGTGAAATGGGCTTCTTCAAACCCCCTATACTTAAATAACCCAAGTTAGGAGGCCAAAGCCCAAAGGAAGCAACATCCATATTTTCACAATCCCTGATTATCAAACTTTTTAACGAGGTGAAAGTCGGCAACACGTCCGCAGGGAATGACTCTATACTCCTACAATTAATTATCTCTAATTCAGTGAGGCGAATGAACTTAGTCAATTCATTGACTGATTTCAGATTTGGCCAATGGCTTATACGTACAACCTCTAGCATCGATGTGCTCGTGATGGGAAGCACCTTTTCCAGCTCCTTCTCCAATAGTTGGTTACACTTCTTAATTCTGAGTGACTTGAGCTTTTGGCATCCTCCTGTTGGGAAGGAGACACATGTAATCGAATCACAGCTATCGATAGTCAAGGATTCAATACTATTTGGACAACTGCAACGCTCCAGATTCTTACAACCCCATAACTCCAAAATCTTCAAAGATGTTAGATGGTTGCACCCAGAATTATCATTCTCCTCTTCTCTCTCTCCTAAACTCACCAATTCTTCACAATTATCTACTTCCAACTTTCTTAAATTCACAAAAACCTTACTAGCCTCTGCTTCTGATTCCCACATGTACTTTATTTCATTACACTTTACAATATTTACTTCTTCAACTGCCCTGAGATAGCCCATGACATCTCTCCACACCTCATCACTAAGCCCAGAAATACCCTCTATACTCAACTTGGTGACTGATGGAGCTACATGAACCATACTTCTTAATAGGCCATCACCACAGTTTTTTATTTCTAGAATCCTTAACGAAGGTAATGAATCAAGTGAGACTACAGCCAAATTAGGGCAATTTACTAGAGTAAGCTCTTGAAGACATGGAAACACTGCACCCACACCACCACCAACAGTGGTTGACCATGCCTCCCACCCCCTCATATCTTCAAAACATAGACTTTCAAGTGAAGGGAATGCAGGACCACTCCCAGCTCCAACGAACTCTGAGCCTACGTCTTTCACCTTATCCAGGTCTTCAATAAACAACTTCTTAAGTGATGGAAGGTTCCCAAGTGGCGGTAGAAACGTACAGTTTCTGCAGCGGCTAAGCGAGATGCGACTCAATCGAACAAATTTGGAATCTCCAATCCAGTTTGGAAACACTTTATCTCCATATGACACAATTACAAGTTCTTTCAGATTATCACTATGAGGCATGAGTGCACTTAAGACCTCATTTTCAAGTTTTTCATTTCTTGAATCATCAAACACATCTCTCCATTTTAATTCTAACCCACTAACCCTCTTTTTCGATAACTCCACGTCCCGTATAACGCTTGCACTTTTTACTTGCTCCAGCCCACGGATGTAAATATTCCCTTGGAGATTCTTCAAGTTCCCCAGCCCACTGATTGGAAAGTTACCATTTTCTCCAACAATGATATTGGAGAGAACTTGTAGGCCTTCCAACTCACCAATTCGTAATGGCAGCATATTCCAAAGACATGTATCCCTTATATCAAAATGCCGCAAACTTTTAAGATTCATGAAGTTGTCAGGCAACTTAGTCAACATTTCACAACCGGAAACAATCAATGTCTGTAAATTATAAAGGTTGCAGACATTTTCCGGTAAATCGGTGATATTTGTATGAGATAAATTAAGATACCGCAAGTGCTTCATATCGCCAACTGACTCTGGTACCTCTTTTATGAGAAAATGACTCAAACATAGAACCCTTAACAAAGGTAAACCGGAAAGTAAGTCGACCAGAAACTTACTTGATACGAAGTATGGTCGCCACACCCCAACGGGCACTGCTAAAAAAGTTCTCAAACTATTAGCTTTTTTGAATGACTTTAACTTGTTGTAAGTTGTAAACGTCTCAGGAACAAATGACATATGGCGGTACTTTTTCAAAACTTCCTCCCCATCATCCTTCTCCATTCCTATGTCCAACCTTATAATAAACTCCCCAGCAACAAGTGTGGCCAAATCGTTCATGAGGTCATGCATCATAAACAATGATTTATCGTCACCAGGCACATGTTGAAAAAATGACTTTGACAGCAACTCTTGAAAACATTTATCACCCAAGCGTTCCATTGACATGTTTGTATCTGATTGGTGCAAAAACCCTTCCGCCATCCACTTCAAAATCAGGTCCTCCTTTTTGAAAACGTAGTCTTTCGGTAACAAGGAACAGTAAGCAAACAATTGCTTCAAACGTGCAGAAAGATCCTGATAACTTAGTATAAGCGCCGGGACAAGACCACCTTTATCTTCTAACTTCCATATATCATTATTCAACACATCCTTCCATTCTTCTTCATCAACTTTTTCTCTCAATAAACTTCCAAGTGCTTTTATAGCCAAAGGCAAGCCACCACACTTTTGTACGATGCCTTCGGCATGTTCTCTTTGCGCTTCATATGAATCAAAGTCATTTAAACCCGCATGTTGAGCAAATAAACATAGAGCATCATCATCTAACAACTTCTGTAGATCATATGAATGAACGTGGTCCAGCAGTCTAAGCAATTCTTTCTTTCGAGTGGTGATGATAATTTTGCTTCCAGGAGCCCCTTTGTAAAATGGGCCCGCTAAGCTTTCCCAATCTTCCAGCTCATCACTCCATACGTCATCTAAAACTATGAGAAATCGTTTCCCCATTAGTCGATCTTCAAGAGCTTTTTGAAGCAAATCTAAACTTTCAAAATTCTGAGTTTCCCCAGATACAGATTGAAAGAGTTCTTTACTTATTTTAAAGCTATCAAAGTCATCAGAAACGCATACCCATGCCTTATGATCAAAGTGATCCTTCACGAGCTTATCATTGTACAAAAGTCTAGCTAAAGTCGTTTTTCCCATCCCACCCAAACCAACAATAGCGATGATACTAAAATTTTGACGACATGGTTCACCACCCAATATCTTGGGAAGCGGTCTTTCCTTATCACCATCACGACCGACAATGTTGGTTGCACGTTCAGAAGAAGTTTCGTACTTTCTGTTTTTATTTTTTGTCCTTCCATCTTTCACAATTAACCCAAGATTACTTTTTTCATCTACAAGTTCTTGTAACCTGGTAGTGATATCACTTAACTTGCCATCCATGCTACTACTTAATAAGAAGCTAGTACAACAAGTTGGGATGAACTTTCTTAGCTTGCTGGTGGTAGCTTCAGATTCATTAGTTAACTTGCGATGCTTAGCCTCGGTTGCCATATCGTCCAGTACATCGTCCATATCATAAGCCAAATGTTGGAGACGATTAAGCCATCGTTTAACAGCTGCTTCGGTGACTTCTTTATTAGCAGCATCATTAAGCACATCTTGGATCATGGGTAGTGATTCGCGCCATTTCTTTAACTCGGAATCAATTTCTCTGGCTCGGGCAATCTTCTTTACAGCTGCAGATGCCAGCTTCTCAAAAACGACTGGGAGCAAGGCGGAAAGAATGAGTTCAGCCATTTGTTGGTTTTTAGTGATATTGCAAAAGATAAGAAAAAGGCAAAATAATATAAAAAGGTAACGTACTTGCCCGATTGGGTAGTCAACTAAAAAATTTAATAAAGAGGTAAAAAAAGTTATAATTTTTTTTCTAACTGGGTATGTTTTTACTTGGAGACCCGGTACCCGGTTTCACCCTTCACAACTAATATAAGTCAAAATACCCAATCCTCCCAAACCGAACCCATCACCGGCCGACTAACCCATCACCTCCACCTCCCAAACTGGCATATCCACCACAGCCCACCACCACCGCCACCTACCTCCACCACTACCGCCCCACCGCCTTCCAAATCCCCACCAAAACGAGGTAAAAATATATATCCACGTTTCTTGATTTGGTAAGGATTGAAAACTAAAAACGAGGTAAAAATACATATCCACGTTTCGGCGTGAATCGGTTTGGGTTAAAACCAACTTGGGTATCATCATTTGGGTGCGTCTTTGTATTTAGGTTTGGTGTACCGTGAGTTTAAGCTCACGTATAAGCTTATTCATAAGCTTATTTTCTTGACTTGTGAGCTTATTAATTTTGTTGATTTGGGTTATTGTTTGTCATGTTTGGATTCACGATGGTGATTAGATCAGAATTGTTCATGGTTAGTGATTTGGATTGGGTATTTGGTGATTAGTCGGCCGGTGGTAATTTTGAAGGATTTGGTGATTAGAAAAGAATTGTTCATGGGTACCATTAGATCAGAATTGTTCATGGTTAGTGATTTGAAGGAAACGATTTGGTGATTTGAACTTTGAAAGATTTGCTAATTCTATATATTGAACTTTGGGGGAAGTATATATTTGGTGTTACCTGCCTACATGGCATGGTGTGTAATGGTTACCTGCCAACATGGCATCAACCGGGTCTCCAAGTAAAAACATACCCAGTTAGAAAAAAAATTATAACTTTTTTTACTTTTTTATTAAATTTTTTAGTTGACTACCCAATCGAAGAAATTGTGGCAAGTATGTTACTTTTCGAAGAAATTGTGGCAAGTATGTTACTTTTTTATATTATTTGCCCATAAGAAAAATGTGGATGAAAAGGGTGCATGTAATGAATGGTATTAACCTTCAACCGTTGTTTATAGTGGTTCAAGTCTTTGTTATGGTCAACTGTGATTGTTTTGCACATGTAGGTGGCTATCAAGGTGTACTATATATATTGGAGAAAAAAAAAAGTAAAGGATACAAATTTGAAGAAAAGAATTTGCTAGCTACATGTAAACAACTTTTATCAGCTAGTTATATTTTTTAGTCTTTCGTTACTTCTGTAAGTAACTCTCAGTAACAAATTAACACATAAAATTATAGAGGTGTGCTACACCCACATAAAGTTTACAAAATTTCACCCTCGCTGACGTGGCAGAGTGCTGATTGGTTGATTTTTTGTGGCCCACAGAAAATCAACCAATCAGCACTCTGACACGTCAGCGAGTAGCTGAAATTTTGTAAACCTTAAGTGGATCTAGTATTTTCCAAAATTATATGCTGTCACCCTCCGGAACCCATTTCAGAATTAAATGCAGCAAATTTTTGGGCAAATTATAAAAACAAAAAAATATATATTATACTTGTCATTGTTTTATCTTTTGGGTAGTGAACAATTTTTTTTATTTTTTTATTTTGAGGGTAATTTTCTTTCAAATTCATCATATTTAAGGTATTTTACGAAATTTTCGGACATTTTTGCCCCTCTTAACTAATACAAAAAAAAAAATTTTGAAGGTCAAAAATGTCACATATTACCCTAAAGATGATGAATTTGAAAGAAAATTACCCTCAAAATGAAGAAAAAAAAATTGTTCGCTACCCAGAAGATGAAGCAGTGACAAGTATAATATTTTTTTTTAATAATTTGCCCCAAATTTTATTATTTATTCTTTTTACAACTCGTATGTGATGTAATCTAAAAATGTTAGGTATAAGTACACGAAAATATAAGTAGTTTACGTTTTAAACTTAGACTCGAACTTAGGGGGTGGCAATGGTGATGCAAAAAAAATGTGGCCAACACATTTTTAACCAATCAAATGTGGCCAACACATTTAATAATTCACCATGACTTTCCTTTATTATTTAGTCACAAAAATTAAAAGAGAACATGTATTAAATGCCAACGTATTAAATGGCTATATGTATTAAATGCCAACGTTTTTTTTTTTTTTTGGTTGATGTGCATACCGAATCGGTATGTGATACCGATTTCCATGCCTTTTGCTACATGCTGATCGAGTGGCAATGCTCCATGCCGAAGGCTCCATGTCGATGGGTTGCCACCCCCTTACGAGCTACAATTCCAAGTGTAGGGTCACATTAACATTTTCATTTAATATTCCACCAAAAAAAAAGGCATACGATAGTGTCCCACGAGAGTTGATTTGGAGGACTCTAATAGAAAAAGGAACCCCAAGGAGATACTTAAGAATCATTAGGGATATGTACGAGGGGGCGAAGACCCGCGTACGGTGCACGGTGGGGTGCACTGAGTTTTTCCCGGTGGAAGTTGGACTTCACCAAGGATCAGCCATTAGTCCGTACCTCTTCGCCCTGATTCTCGATGAGATTACTAGAGGGATACAAGAGGGCATTCCTTGGAGCATGATTTTCGCTGACGATATTGTGTTGGTTGCAGAATCGGCCGAAGGGCTAAACTACAGACTGGAGCACTGGCGAGAGGCATTGGAAGACAGTGGTCTTCGGGTAAGCAGAGAGAAGACTGAATACATGAGATGTGATTTCGGTAGCAACGAGATCGGCCACAACGAGGAGGAAGTTCGTATCGGCAACCAGGTTCTTCAACCTAAGGAGTTTTTTAGATATCTTGGTGCGGTGATACACAAATCAGGAAGGATTGACGATGACGTTACCCACCGTATTAGAGCTGGATGGGCGAAATGGAGGGCGTCGTCAGGTGTGCTCTGTGATAAGAAAGTCCCCCTTAAGCTTAAGGGAAAATTTTATAGGGTAGCGATCAGACCAGCTATCTTGTACGGGTCAGAGTGTTGGCCTATCACGAAAGCCCAAGCTAACAAAGTGGAAGTGGCAGAACTGAGAATGCTAAGGTGGATTTGTGGGAAGACTATGCTTGACATGATACCGAACGGAGTTTTCAGAGCAGAACTTGAAGTTGAAACTATAATCTCAAAGATGCGAGAAGGAAGGTTGAGGTGGTTCGGTCATGTCAGGAGAAGGCCACAGACGGCGCCAGTAAGGAGAGTCGAAGAGCTGAGGGTCGACGGTTTGAGAAGGAGGGGAAGACCTAAGCTCAGGTGGGAGGATAGACTTAGGCTAGACATGAAGGAGCTTCTCTTGTCCGAGGACATGATCTCAGATAGGAACGAGTGGAGAGCTAGGATTAGAACTTGCGGGTAGTTTAGGTCGTGTGGTAGGTTGTCTTTGCCTTGCCCTTTTGCGTTTTAGGTTTGGTAGGCCCTTTTGCATTTTAGGCGTTTTGGTCTCTTTGCTTGTCCCCTTTTAGGTTTTTAGTAGGCTAGTGGTGTCTCTTGTCCCTTTGCCTTAGCTTTTTCCCCCTTGGCCTTTGCTTTAGCCCCCTTGCCTTAGTTTTTGCCCTTTGCTTTGCCTTTGCTTTTGCCCCTTGCTTTGCTTTGCTTGTTCTTTGTGTCCTGCTTGCTTGTGTTTGTTTTGCCTTTGCGTTCTTGCTTGTGTTTGTTTTGCCTTTTCGTTCCTTGTTTCTCTTGCGTTCCTCTATGCTTTGTTTGCTTGCTTTACTTGCTTTGCTCCTTGTTCTTTGTTTGGTTCTCTGTGCTTTGTTTGTCTTGTTGCTCTTTTGCTCCTTGCACTTTGGGTTTCTTTATCACTCACACCTGTGCACGTGCCGGAGGTCTCCCTGGAAGCAGTCTCTCTACTCCTAGGCTTTGCCTGGGGTAGGGGTAGGATCTGTCTACACTTCTACCTCCCCCATACCTCGCTCTTGCGGGATTGGGCATGTTGTTGTTGTTGTGATTTAATATTCCACCAACTGACTAATAATTATTTCGTCTAATGGGTCATATGGGACATTTTAGCCAAGCAATAAGCAGATGGAAAACATATTTTCAATAATGGACACACCACTAAACCCTACCGCCTGCCAAGATTTATTACAGCTAACGTACCTAATTTTTCGACTCGCAATTATTATGCTCACTAGCTACTAACTACCGCAAGCTGTCCATAATCTTTAAAGAGCATTTATGGCAGCTCATGCTTCAAGTTCTTTAAGGCATCTTCAATGTATACACCAACGAATTACTTGATGATATATTAGATGCAACATGGTAAAACAAGATAGCCTATTGTTAAATACAAGTTCGTTGCCAGCAAGCCAACAAAACCATAGAGCACAAGGCCCTCCGAAATTATCGAATCACATGACACATTCCTTAAAATATATTCCTTTGTTTTGTATTTAGGTCATCAAGTTTCTGGTTTTCTAAAAAAGCTGATCGTAATTATTTATCTACACGTATACACTTTTCTAAAACAAATGCCCTACTAGCATCAACATTAATGATTCAAATATAACTTACATAGAGACATAACCTGATGACGCAAGTACGATTTCACACTCCATATATACGTATCCATACGATTTTATAATGCCATTTTTTGGAAATTTAAGATTTCTATAAACTATACTTCATATGAAACACCATCTCTAATGCTATAAAAAATCAACTATACTTCATATGAAACACCATCTCTAATGGTATAAAGTATAAACTATTAGAAGATAAATAGTTATGGGTTTAGGGTTTCTAGGGTTTCATATGTAGTCACCATTATAAATTGTGGATTATAAGACATAACATTTCATGAGGTTTTCATTGTCTAACTTAGTGTCAGAAGGGGTCTGATCTGCAGACCTAGTTAGGTAAGTTCAGTCGCCTCCTTTATGTCACCCTGTCAAACCTTAGCCGTCACCAAATATTCCTATCCCCTTCTTAAACCCAAGTTAAAATATATATATATATATATATAGGAGCTTTATTTTCAGAACCCTGTTAACTGCGAGAACTCCTCTAAACCAATGAGATTTTTTTAAATATTAAAGATTATTATTTAATCTAAAGGGTATTATAGTAAAAGACAATTTTTATATATATTTTTTATTTTTTTAATAAATTCCGTTTTTAAATATGCCATAATTTTCGTTTTTCTTTTTCTTTTTTTCTTTTTTTTTTTCTCCCTCTCTCTCTCTCTAACATGCATGTTTCTAGAAAGTCAAGGTGCATATATGTTTTTTGTAATTATGTACATTTACATGTGTTTTTATTGTACAATAGTTTAAACTTCAAATGAATTTTACTTAAAAATGTAATTGCACATATGTTTTTGTGGTGTATTCTATAAACTTCTTAAATAAAAACTAAAAACATAAATTATCGACGTAACATTTGGATTTATTACAAACCAAGAACGTAATATAATACACAAATTTTTATATCAAATGAAATACAAATCAAATGTATCATTTTGAATTTACATATGTATGCCTTCTAAGAACATATGTGCACAAAACATATGAGTTCGATGTTTCCCATCAGACTCTTTCGAATATGTATGCAAGTCTTCCAAAAACATCCATGCACGCCTTCGAAGAACATATATGTACTTCCAGTTTCTCATCAAATTCGTTAAAACATATGTGCACGCCTTCAAAGGACATATTGTCACGCCTAAAAAAATAATAGTCAAGATTAAATACTTCTAAAATAAAACTCAAAATAACATAACACACATGCCCAAGCTTAAACTAGCAAACACAAATAAACTAGCAAACACAAATAAACTAGAGACCAATTTTTTTTTGTATGCAAAACATATGTGATCTAAACACAAAACATATATGTTTTATAATCCAAACACAAAAACATATATGTTTTATACATAAACATATATGTTTTAGGCTCATCTATTGTGTTAAATATTTATTATTCACTAAAACACTGGTTCAAATTATCTAAAACCTCAAATATAACCAACTAACCAAGGTCCAAAACAGTAAGAATTCTATAGCTAGGAACTCGTATTTTTTACAATCTTATACTTAAAAAAAAAAAAAAAAAAAAAAAAAAAAAAAAAAAACCAATAATTCACAAATCCACCTTCTTCCTATTAACGATCTTTGCACCCATACTTACTCTTAACCACATACTTTCATAGTTTCATGTGAATCCAATAGCAGAACATATAAAAAAGTATAATAACAAGGAACAACCTTTACGAATAAAACCATTTTTGACCCAACAGTCATATACCCAAATAATCTTTAGTCGCAAATCACATTAATTCATTCATATCGAAATCCGTATTTCATTTCAAGATCGAAACCCAAATATTATATTTCACATCGGAAACGAATTCAAATAAAAAACCAATTAATTTCTAAACCAAATTAAAAAAATAATAATAATAAAAAAATAAAATAAAATAAAGACTTTCGCTTCACATATCAACGCGAACAACGAATAATACTTTCAGTTTTTCAAATCGAACTTTTTTCATAACCCATATTTTTTGTTTTTAGATCGGAACCTAAACATGATAAATTTAACGAATCATAAACTTACAATGAAATAAGTTTGAACCCGATTCGTTTCATATCACATCTACCACACCCCAATCTCTTGGCGACAAAACCAAACAACCACAACGGGACGAAACAGTTGTTTGGGTTGTTGGTTTCATAGATCACCTGCTTCACCCAATTTATAAATCTGATTTGAGAGTTACAGGTATCATTCCAGTTGATTTCTTTTTATTTTAACGTAAATGAAAGAAATAAAAGCTAAATGAACATGAAATTGAAAACAAGTAAAAAAAATGAATGGAAGAAGATGGAGGCGTGTTATGTGGAGAGACAAACTAATGGGTGGTTACTAGGTTAAATAAAAAGGGGTAAATGTCAATTTTTTTTAAATGCCTATAATACCTTTTTTTATTTTTATCAGATTTTTCTCTTTTTCTATTTATTTACAAAACTGCCACATTTGATTTTGACCATTGATCAACTAATCTAATGGCTATAAAAGAGTTCTCGCAGTTCTCGCACTTAACAGGGTTCTGAAAATAAAGTTACACTATATATATATATATATATATATATATATATATATATATATATATATAAGAGGCTAACTATGAGTTGCACTTGAAGCTTTGAAGTTTGTACATGAAGCAGATAATGCTGACTCATCATGTCTATTGTCCAGTCAGCAGCATTTTAATATTTCAATTGCCTAGGTGGAATGCCCAGTCAGCACTCCAATTTCAGAAAATTTTCAGAAATGTGTTAAAAAATTTGACACTTATAAGAATCGAACCCCGGTCTCCCATGTAAACAAGCATCACCCAAACCACTAGACCAAAGTTGTTTTTGTGAATATGCTTGAAAAAATGGAACAATAAAGGCAATGAATAGACATATCACAATGAATCCCTCCGCTGAGTTATGTTTTCAGCTATTCCCCCCCCCCCCCTGATTTTTATGCATTCTCTTAAATACTAATATATACTTTCCTTAATCCTCTCACAATGAATCACTAAAATCAGTTATACATTTTAAAATACATCACAATAATTTCGGTTCCTGATTTCACTCTTTAATTTTGAATTGATTCCAATTTTATTATTCAAATCAATTCAAATTTCTAAACCCTAATTGAAATCTATAAATACCGAAGGTAGTTATTATGCATCATCACATTCATCATTTCCCCTATTATTTCAATTACTTAACATTAATCATGAATAGATTTGCAGGTAAAAAAATGGTAACATGGGATATCAAAAATCACCATCTCTACCAAGTAGCAGTTTCAGGAAAAATGGAGGTTTTGGTGGTTCTGGGGGTTTTGGAGGTCCTGGAGGTTTTGGAGGTTCAAAGGGCCATGGTAGTGCCAGTGGATCAGGAGGTTAGACATATGTTTTTTTTTATTGTTTTTTTTTTTTTTTCATTATGATGTTTTATTGAATCGCATATTTGTTTACACGTTGTTGAAATCTGTTTATATAAAGATTTTAAGTTATTGTTAAACAATGGCATATCCTTATTTCCCATCGTTGTTTATGGTTTATTCAATTATGAACTTTTTAATGTTTTTTTGTTTACAATTCTGTTTTGATAATGCAAATGTTGTATAATGGTTATATGTTGTTTTCTTTCATTGAAATATGATTATAATTTTAGTTTCATATTTTGTACATATCAGGTAATGGTAAGGAATTAAAAATAACTCCTATCAAAGAAGTTGATCCTATGTTGGATGATATATCTGTTCAAGGCAGATGTATTTCAATTTTTCATTCGCATAAACTGAATGCGAAACATGATCCATACAGCTTAGATCTTGTGCTTCAAGACGTAGAGGTATTTATAGTAACATCATTTTAATATATACACTATATTAGTAACGGATGCTTATTCAACATAATTTTTTATCCAATGCAGAACACTAGGATCCAGGTCTACATAAAGAAGGAATTTATGTTTAAGTTTGAACCACTGTTTGAGGAGGGCAAATGTTACATAATATCAAACTTTGGGATTGCTGAAAATGGGGGAAAGCTTCCTTTGTTGCCGCATAGGTTCAAAATAAGTTTTTACAAGACAACGATTGTAACACGTATTGATCCTTTTGATGACAACACACATGGTTTTATTCTAGAACCATTTAATCATTTGTTGGATCCTGAACATCACCAGTACTATGACAACGATGTTGTTGGTATGTAGTTGATACTTTTTTTAATAGCATTTATATATTACCGTATTTATTTATAAAATGTTAATTTTATCGGCATATGCAAGCAACAAATGGAGGCATACATGTCATTTACATCCGAGCAATATTGTTTAAAATATTTGCTCTTATCTTATTATTACTTTTACTTATATGTTAGATGTCATTGGATCGGTAGTTGGAATTGAGGAAATAGTCCCGATTATGTCTGCAGCTGGGAAAAAGTTGCGTAGGACAGTAGTCGTTGAGGACGTTGAGTAAGTATAAACAGAATAATAATAATCCATTGTTTTACCATGTTACTTACATTGTTTCAATCACTTACTTATCATATATATGGTCAATAAAAATTTGCAGGTCCAATCGTTTGAACCTCACTTTCTGGGACACATGGGCAACCATGTGGGATCCGTATGCCAGCAAGCGTCAGAAAATTGATCATCTTGTGGTTATACTTCAATTGGGAAAGGTTAATTACTGGGACGGTAAGTTCGTTGTTTTATTTCATTATTACTAAAACATACTTTTATTTTGTTTTTTGCTTAAGTAAAGAATACTTTATTTGCAATATGCAGGGTCAGCCGCGGTTCATAATGCCCTTTTTGGTTCAAAGATATATATCAACCGTGATCTGCCAGAAATCGTAGCATTCAAATCAAGGTTAATATATGTTTTCCCAAACATTTTTCATCAATATGATATTTTAAATTTTTTTATAGTATTAACTGTTTTTTTTTTTTTTTGTAATTGTAATTGTATTTTAGTGTTCAACAGCGTGAAGGTTTTGATGCTAACCAGGTCAAGATTGAGGTCTTCTCACATGAAGTGAAGGTTCAAACTATGTCTGAGTTTTTTCACGGTTGTGTGAAAAAGATGGTTGGTGCGATACGTGACTGTGATCCGGTTTGTTACACATTCTTAATATAAAATACCCACAAACTATATTTAACGTATTTCCATTTATTATATCTACACATTTTGGATTATTAATTGCAGGATTCACATTGTATTGTTTTAGCAACAATACATAGGATCCACAAAGAGAGTGGTTGGGCATACACAGCATGTAAAGAGTGTAACAAAAGAGTGGATATTGTTGATGGTAGGAATCGCAAGCCTACGTTTATTTGTGAGGATCATGGTTCTGTACAGGTTGCATCCAGGTAACAAACACTATTTAATTGTTCTATTTTTAATTGTTATTTTCACTTACATCTTTTAATATGCATGTTTATTTTGATATTACAAGTTTGATGCTATATATTGTTTTTTATATTTTAGCTTATTCTTTTATTTTTCAGCTTTTTATATACTTGGTTTATTTTAAATAACAGGTTTAAGGTCATTCTAAGACTGATTGATGATTCCGGTTATGCCCCTGTTGTTTTTTTTAACAACAACTTTTCTAAGCTTTCCAATTATACCGCTTGGGAATTGATGGAAGCCCATGGTATGGACCCAGACGAATATTGGCCACAGGAGGTTGACAAAATTATTGGGAAGACATGTCTCTTTAAGATTTACTATTCTGACTACAATGTCAACTACAACAACCACACTTACAGGTGTGATGGTTTTTCTGAAAATGTTGACTTTATCAACCACTTTAAGCGAGACTTTTTAGAAGAAGACGTGACTGAAGATGTTCCTGATGAGGTAAACTATTACATCACATTTTTAGACATTATAAACTTTGAACATTTATATTGCATATTACAATATATTGTTTAATTTGCTTATCAGGTTCCAACTCAGGAATTCAACACACCTGCTACACTTATAAAAAAGATAAACATGTCTGATGGCTTGGAGAGCCGTGTGTTGGATTTGCAGTCTCCTCCTGCATCGTGTGACACATCTGGAAGTTCATTAGGTTCCGTTTCAAAGAAGAACCGTGCGTTACGCTCACAACATGGATCACATGAATCATCTGGGAGTGCAGAAAAGAAGCAACGTGTTATTGTTGATCTTGATGACATTGACATTGAACCTGATGATGATGAAGCAGGCAAAGACACTGAGCAGGAAATGGTTCAAGTCAAGATTGAACCTGAAGAATAAATATACTATCTTTGCTTTTATCCTTTTTCTGTCCAACTTTGGCAAATGTCTTTGGAATAATAATGTTTGATTTGGGATATTTTTATTTGGACAATATATTTGCTTCTCTTGGGAAGTAATTTTTATGCTTTACTATCCGTGGTTTTTTGTTTTTTAATAATATTTCACATTTGTTTCAATCTCTATATATATGTTTTATATTTACCATTTGTTTGATTACTATTTTTGTTCTTTTTATGGGACAAGTACTTTTACCTTACACATGCATTTTTTGAAGTCCAAACTGAACATGAAGGAAGTATAATCGCAAAAGATTTTACTAAAGTCCAAACTGAACATGAAGATTAAACCATAAGTACATAATTATTTGTTTAAGGAATCATAAAATTATTCAGTTAACTTTGTTTTTATCCATTAGATCATTGTTTAACCTTTGTTTCATTCTTATTTTGTATTTTTACAACAATTAACTATTCTTTCTTAAATTATTTTTTCTACATATTTTCTATTCCTTATAATGCAAAGCCACTTCCTAATAGTTGGTTAAATTTGTTATTGGACTTGACCACTTTATGTTTAAAATGAATTATCTTCCAACATTATAACTTAAATAGTAAAACTAAACTTATAGTGAAAATTTAGAGATACTATCTTTACCAATATATCATAAACAAATCACAAAACAAGTATCAATGTAATATACTGTTAACATTGTTGATATCTTATACTTAAACACTATCTTCCTAAAATCGAATGCTTAACAAACTTTCAATTTAACACAATCACTTCCTAATATACTTTGAACATTGTCGAATGCTTAAAACCAAAAAAAATTAACACAATCACTTACTAATATACTTTGAACATTCTCGAATGCTTAAAACCAAAAAATTTAACACAATCACTTCCTAAAATCGACAAGTTAAAGGTATAAGGATGTCTAGTCTTCCCCAACATGCAATAAAGTTAAAGGTTGGTACTCCTGTAATGTTAATGCGAAACATTGATCAAAAAGCAGGTCTATGCAATGGAACTAGGCTGCAAGTCATAAGGTTGGGAGTCAACGTTATTGAAGCAAGGATCATATCTGGTGGAACTGTTGGTAGGATTTGTGCTATTCAGCGTATGGTTATTACCCCTTCAGAAACAAAAATGCCATTCAAATTAAACAGAAGACAGTTTCCTATTCAATTGTGTTTTGGAATGACTATTAATAAAAGCCAAGGACAGACATTGTCACAAGTCGGTTTGTATTTACCAAAGCCTGTCTTCTCACACGGACAACTATATGTTGCTTTGTCAAGAGTCAAAAGCAAGCAAGGCTTGAAGGTTCTATGTTTAGACAGGGAGGGAAACTATTCCAACTCAACTACAAATGTAGTTTACAAAGAAGTATTAGCTCAAATTTGAATACGCGACTTTCTTTTGTAAACAGATTACAACAACATGTGAGGTGTTTCATGGAGTGTTCTATATATTACAACAACATGTAAGCTGTTTCATGTTGTTGTAATTTTGTTGTTTATTTCTGTTTGTATTTATAAGATTGCAAGTTGAAACAGATTACAACATGTAAACAGCCCACATCAAATATTGAGTTATTTAAGTACTATTTTAACCTTATTGATTATCAAAATGCATACTGATAAACATTCATTTAGTTTAAAAATGCCATTTTTTTTTAATTTGAGGATAACTATTAGGTTAAAATTTGAAATCACGTTTAAACAAATGGGGCAAAATATTATAATTATAACGTTCAGCAAATAATTTAAATAAGATTGCAACTTTAAATCCATTTAGTAACAAACTTTAAGCATTTTTAGGAAATGATGAACATATTAATATGTGTACACCTTTAATGTTTTGCATTCAAACTTAAACTTTACAAAATCCATATTTAATGTAAATTGGTCAACTAACCACCATTTTGGCTATAAATATGGTACGTTTTTACACCATTTCATAAATCAAAAACATATTTTAACCACCATAGAAGACTGCTCATGGATCCGATAGTGAATATGCAAGAATCAGTTGAATCATCAGGTTTTTTTATAATTTTTTTATACATGTTTATCATGATACATAATGTGGACAAACATGTCCATTGATATAATGTTAAAGTGTGTAGTTATTTACAATTAACATCATCCTGTTATTATCATTACTAATATTATAATTTTCAAACTGTTTGTTAGAAGGAAACCATCATGATGGACAAGATGATGCAATAACCTCCAAAGAACATCCTGCTGTGTGGTATTTAAGAAAGCTATCTCAGATTAGGAAGAAGAAGTTCAAGGATTTTTTAAAGCTCAACAAGAAAAAAACAAGAACTAAATGTAAACCAAATGCGCTAAAGGCAGCCCAAAGAAGGTTAAAAAAAAAAGAAACTTGAGGAAGCAGAAGAGGTTTCTGATGAAGATGAAGTGGAAACAATTGACTATGACAATATGCATTTAGCATTTGATCAAGAAAAAACACATAAGTTTAACTGTTAGTTTACTTTGTTTTTCAAGATTTGAATGTTTATTGTCATTTTCTTTTGATTTCAATATAAATTGCTTTCTATAAACTCAGTTATCACAAATATTGTTCATGGAATTTACAAAGAAACAAATATAATAACTCATATACATAAGTGCATTGTGTATACAAAGTAGCGTATTTTTTTGTGTTACCACCATGTTCAAGTAAATTGCAATGAGTGTCTCAACTTTGTATGAAAGGTTCATATGATAAAAAGTCGTCTGTTTTTGCTCTGCTTTAGGTATATCATGTTTCTTCAGACTTATAGTCTCTATTACCCGATATTGGATGAAGCTTAATTTGCACGTTCCATTATTTATTGAATTTAACTCTTAAATATATCATACAAGTCAATTTATTTTAAACTGAATTTCACTAAAAATCAGGAACTATATCAATTACATTAAAATTTAAATGATGACAACAATCACAATTATACTCCGCAATTATCTCAATTTTTTTAATTAAAAACTTAAATATCATTTCCTAATTAAAGAATAGATGATTTTAAATTTTGAAACCGAAATACAAACAACCATATATTCTATATATTTGTTCTCAATTTATTTTACAACATTCACTCTAACAAAATCAGGAACATGAACAACGATTTCATTTATTTGTGTGATGTCGATCCTATCATGAGTAACAAAAAATTGAAAGTTAGATGTGTAAGCAAATGGTTTTCATATCGTTCTGGAAAGCATTATCCGGTTAAGAGTCTTCGATGTGTTATGCAAGATGAGAAGGTTAGTTATAATTAAGTTTAAGCACATAACATTCAAGTGTTTCATTTTAATGTTTCATATACTAACAGTTATTTTTTCACTAGGCAAACCGCATCCAATGCATCATTAGAAAGAGTGATATGCACAAATACGATGAAGCATTGATTGAGGGCATGTGCTATATTGTTAGCGATTTCTGTGTGACAAATAATGAAGGTACATACCCTTTATTTACCAACAGGTACAAGATTGTGTTTTTAGAAAACACTTCATTGACTCCGATATATCAGATTGACAACAACTTTAAATCATTTGTGTTTGTACCATTCACATACATTGTTCCGCCATTCATTACCGAGGCTGATATAGTTGGTATGATCTTTTTACTTTAGTTAGTTACATATTAAACATATATTTGTAGTTATTTTGACCTTTTTGTGTCAATTATGCTTTATATATTTTCTAACACTTTTGATATATAGATGTCATTGGCACAATTGTATCTATTGGTGAACCAATTCAGTTTGATTCTCATGGCAAGATCAAACAGCGCATACATTTGCAGATTCAGGATAAAAAGTATGTATAGATTATAACTTGCATAACAAAATTTTCATTGTTTTTAATCCACTCAGGGGAAACATATTGGATTGTCTTTTCTTTAATGAAGTTGTTGACATGTTTAAAGAAATTGCATCTCATAGATATTCATCAGGACATGTGGTTCTCATCATACAGTTAGCTAAAATCCTCTATTGGGACGGTATTATACTTTAAACTAAAATATTTTAACAATATAAATATGAATCTATGTAAATTTAATTGTATTTTTTTTATAGGTATCCCAACTATTGGCATGCATCATACTGGATCGAGTAAGATATATATCAATGACGATAATCCTGAGGCTAAGCTGTTTAAATTGGGGTAACATAAAAATACTATACATGCATAACAATTTCAATTCGTAAATATACTTTTGTAACCTCATTATATTATGTAGATATCAATATAAATATAGATACGATATGGATAATTTCAAGATTGATTTATTACCTCCAACTTCATGGAAAAATATGGATACGACTGAAAGTTTCTTTAAAGCTTACAAGATGAGACATAGTAGTTTGGTCTAACCAACCATCATTTGAAGACAAGTTGCAAAAGGAGAGATCACTTTAGAATGTTATGTCAGTTTTTAATACTTTGTTAATGTTTGTTGAAGATAATCACTTTATTTTTCCATGTTTCTTAATTTTTGTTTCAAGTATTGTTGAACTTAACCAATATAAGTTAAAAACTCATGAAGTATTGTTTCTTTTATAAAATAACTAATGTGTGGAACAAAGTTACTACTACCTCAACTTTTTATTCATTTAGTATTAAATCAAATAATATAATGAAGCTAACCCGCCGATCCGGCGGGTTATGAAGCTAGTATATATATATATATATATATATATATATATATATATATATATATATATATATATATATATATATATATATATATATATATATATATATATATATTCTAGAGTTAATTACATAAATGGTCACTGTGGTTTGACCTTTTTTGCACTTTCAGTCACCGAACTTTTTTTTTGACTGATTCAGTCACTGTGGTTTGCATATGTTACAGATCTAGTCCAAATTCGAATAAAATGACCAAAAAGCCCTTGCCTCTTCTTTTCCGTTAACTGTCCGTTAACTAGCATTGCAACGTTAGTCCTTTTCCGTTAAATATTTTTTTTTCTAAATTATTTTTTTAGAAAAATATTTTTTTTCGAAAAATTATTTTTTTTCGAAAAATTATTTTTTTCGAAAAATTATTTACACCTTTTCCGTTTTCGTCCGTTTTTACACGTTTTCATCCGTTTTTTCACGTTTTCGTCTGTATTTACACGTTTTCGTCCGTTTTACACGTTTTCGTCCTTTTTTACAAGTTTTCGTCCGTATTTACACGTTTTCATCCGTTTTTTCACGTTTTCGTCTGTATTTACACGTTTTCGTCCGTTTTTACACGTTTTCATCCGTTTTTACACGTTTTCATCCGTTTTTTCACGTTTTCGTCTGTGTTTACATGTTTTCATCCGTTTTTACACGTTTTCGTCCATTTTTACACGTTTTCGTCTGTATTTACATGTTTTCATCCGTTTTTTCACGTTTTCGTCTGTATTTACACGTTTTCATCCGTTTTTACACGCTTTCGTCCGTTTTTACACGTTTTCGAAAAATTATTTTTTTTCAAAATAATTTTATCGAAATTTTTTTATTCTAAATTATGTTTTTTAGAAAAGTATTTTTTTTTCGAAATAAATTTTTCGAAAATTTTCTTTTTTCTGAAATAATTTTTTCGAAAATATTTTTCTAAAAAATGGAGGAAAACGTGTAAAAACGGACGAAAACGTGTAAATACAGACGAAAACGTGTAAATACAGACGAAAACGTGAAAAAATGGATGAAAACGTGTAAATACGGACGAAAACGTGTAAAAATGGATGAAAACGTGTAAAACGGACGAAAACGTGTAAATACAGACGAAAACGTGAAAAAACGGATGAAAACATGTAAATACGGATGAGAACGTGTAAAAACAGATGAAAACGTGTAAAAACGGACGAAAACGTGTAAAAATGGACGAAAACGTGTAAATACAGACGAAAACCTGTAAATACAGACGAAAACGTGAAAAAACGGATGAAAACGTGTAAATACGGATGAAAACGTGTAAATACGGACGAAAACGTGTAAAAACGGACGAAAACGTGTAAATACAGACGAAAACGTGAAAAAACGGATGAAAACGTGTAAAAACGGACGAAAAAGTGTAAATACAGACGAAAACGTGTAAATACGGATGAAAATGTGTAAAAACGGATGAAAACGTGTAAAAACAGACGAAAACGTGTAAATACAGACGAAAACGTGTAAAAACGGACGAAAACGTGTAAATACAGACGAAAACCTGTAAATACGGACAAAAACGTGAAAAAACGGATGAAAACGTATAAAGACCGGACGAAAACGTTAGAAAACCAAGTTTTCGGTTGTTCTCTAACGGTCGTTAGTCTAAAAGACTAACGGTCGTTAGTGCAAATAAGATGACAAGGGCTGTTTGGTCATTTCATTCGGAAAAAAAAAGTTCAGTGACTAGGCCCGTAATAACAGCAAACCACAGTGACTAGGCCCATCAAAAAAAAAGTTCAGTGACTAATAGTGAAATTTCAAGCAAACCACAGTGACCATCTATGTAATTAACTCTATATTCTATGATTTGCTTTTATTTTTGTTTCTTTGCTTTTGCTTTTGCTTTTAATGTTGCTGCATGATGAAGATCAATTTTGGCTTGTTGTTGGATGTCATCATCAAAATTAATTATTTGCTTAAGTGTTTTTGCTTTGCAACCGCTTTATTTGTTTTTGCTACTGCAGATGAAGATTTGTATCGTTTGCTGTCGAACGTCTTCATCAACCAAACTTTTATTGCTTTAGTGTTTATTTAGTTTTCTCTTCTAATCCGAGATTTCATGATTTCGCCGCACGCATTGCGGGGAAGTATTAGAAGAAAAATATGCCCAAGCCCATTTGTGAGTTTAGGATTTCTAGGGTTTCATATGTAGTCACCACTATAAATTGTGGATCAATAAGACATAACATCCATCTCATGAGGTTTTCATTGTCTAACATGGTATTAGAGCGAGACCTGCTCTAATACCATGTTAGACAATGAAAACCTCGCGAGATGTTATGTCTGATTGATCCACAATTTATAGTGGTGACTACATATGAAATCCTATAAACCCTAAACCCACAAACGGGCTTGGGTTGCTTAAGAGTTAAGAAGTCCATTGGTGTGGCATCTGTTTTGAGCACCGACCTACCACAAAGGCATCTGATGGTGATATTGTGATGGTTCTATAGCCGATTTGAATTTTGCAGTTGTATGAATACGTAAACACCCTTTTGTGTAAATCATATATGATCACATTTGTAACTTGGAACTTATCAGTGCTTCACACCCAAAAATATTAACCTATGTCACGATTTTCTTTGCTTCATCTGCTCTCTCATTCCGCACCCCCCAATAGTAAATAAAAGCTAGCATTTTTTGTATGGGCGTCACTTTTATTAACCAAACACCTGTTGTCGAATATTCAGTTGCGCATAAACTGTCGAAATGGTCACTTTGAATGACAAAGTTTTTCTCCGCAAGCAATTGGTCCAATTAGGTCTTCGTTAATTTCCACAAATTCTGCTTCCAATGCCAATCACCTTTTTGATATATTACTGACGCCATCGACATTTGAGTTAAAGAATGAACTCAAGTGAATGATCAGTTAGTTATATGGGACCATGTTGGTTCTAAACATCAACTCGTATAATGTCAGTATGTCACGTTCCAAATGTCCCACAAAAATATACTATATGTCTACTTAAAGATGAATAGATGATTGCAATCTCAAACTAAGAACTAAAATTCTTAACATTGACTCACATGCCCATGTCGTAAAATAACATGCACAATCATCATTAACATGCAGAAATCACATGCACAATCATCATTATCTTATCTTATCTTGTCATGCTATATATAACAAACAAGTATTCTTCATCTATTATCTTATCTTATGCATTTCATTTTTCATGTTTACTCTTTTAGTTTCGCAATATTTGACTTATAACTTATCGAATTATATAATTAGTTGTTATTCAATAACTCATAAATTGTTATTATATTATTTAACTACTTGAATAGTAGATTTTTTTTATATATATATTTTTTATAAAGGTAGATAAGTTGTTATTATTTTTCAGCCATCTTTTTAGTTTTGCATAACTTGACTTATAACTAATTGAGTTATATAATTGGCTGTTATTATTTGAGGGTATATAATTGATAGGTTATTATTATTTAACTACTTGAATAATATAAATTTTTGATCAATTATAATAAAAAGAGATAAGTTTTATTATTTAACTACAAATTACTGATTTAGTGGTTGCTTGGATTAGCTTATTTTGTTAGAGTATTTGTGTATATGAATATGAAAAAGTTTATACCTCATGTTCTCGGCTTATTATGACTTTGTAAGCCCATGTGCTAATCCAAGTTAGTTAACATAAGTCTAGGGACTATTTTGCCAAGTTAGTTAAGTTGAAAGAAAAAGACACGTAATATCCAGCGAAGAGGAAAGTTAGGTTTAAGGATCCACTGATCCACAGATCACTTCTCCACCTTACTTACGCTACACCCACCCGTACCTAATCATTTTCAGTTCTTACAAAATCCACATCCAATGAAAAATGAGAATAACACTTCCATGTGGATACTTCCCCTAACTCTGGTCCCATGTCACGTTTCTTGTTCTTGCACAGTTACACGTTCTTTCCATGTGACAATCTATCCTTCTACATATAGAAACATTGTCTTTTGTTGTTGTTTGATTTCTCATGATCATGAAGATGAAAACCAAGCTCGTGTCGATTGTCGTATTGGTAAACAAGCCATGCATGGTCTAGCATGATATTTTGTTAGAGTAGGCATCTAATCCCTTGTGATTTCGTGAAACGTTGTTACAAACAAATTTGTTTGGTTCGTGTTACCAAGCTCGTGTCGATTGTCGTATTGGTAAACAAGTCATGGTCTAGCATGATATTTTGTTAGAGTAGGCATCTAATCACTTGTGATTTCCTGAAACGTTGTTACAAACAAATTTGTTTGGTTCGTGTTAAAGAGATGTTTTGATGATCCTAAAAGGACATGAGAATTTTAATAAACCGATACCATGGTTTTGAAGCCAAAGATATAAATAAATGTTTTCATTAGTTTATGTTTGGGTCAAGTACCACATGCAAACATACCCTCAATCATTCATTAGTATAACAAAGAAATTAATATTCATCTTTTTTCAACTTGGTGTTGTGGTCAAGTTAAAAGTATCATGTTAGATTAAATAAAAATATTCATTCTATGATTGATGTGTATAAAGCTTGGATGATTTGATGGTTAATTGGATTTAGCTCTCATGTTGTAAGAAAATCGGTTTCGATCAATCACAATCAAGGGACTATACAACAAAGTATTACTCAATCAAACAAATTAAGTAAAAGGATTATGATTATTTACTTGTAACATATTGAGAAAATGGAATAGACATAGATCGATTGGATTCATTAGGCTGCTCATAAACAACCATTCACAAAAGGTCCAACGTTTAATCATCATTAGTTAATTAAATTACATTATTAATGTGAACATCAAATATATTAGAAAACCATAATAGAAACAAAATATCATATAAGAAACACATATTGTGATATACAAACCAAAACACAACAAAAAGAATATAAAGAAATCTATAATATAATTGTTTAAAGCTCAAAAATTAATTTACAAAAACGGTCTTTTCTTCAACTAGAAACTTTTTGCGAAACCTCTGTAAATGCATTCGTGGTAAATACGCAGTCTGTCCAACATGCGTTCCTGATATGATTTTCCCCTCAAAGACATGATCTACTAATCTTGTAATCACCAAACATGTTTCTTTACACAGCCGCCCTTTTTTCTGATCAATGTCCCTTAGAAGCATAACAAGTACACCTATGGTAAACATGATATTTTGTATGCCTACAAAAGTTCTGGTGAATATATTGAATCATCAAATATAGCATCTATATCTGTTTCACAAATTGTGTATGAGCTTAGATAGGTATTTTCGTTTTGAGCAGATGTTGATTGATCATATCAACATCTTTATTCATTGGAACCAATATAGCTTTATTATCAAAATATTCTGGGTTTTCCATGTCTGATTCGATTGTTGGATATATGGCCGATATCATTGCTTCAATACAGTCACCTTCAAAGTTAAAGCACAGGCACAAAGGTTAGTTGATAAGGATTAATTTGGTACCTTTTTAAGGGGTCATTTAAGCCTAAAATCATATAAAATGTGATCAAATATCACCTCAAAACGTTTCTTTTTTAATTTTAGGTACTTGGGACGAGGAAAATGACACTTTTGGAGCATATTTGGACGATAAAGTGAAGAAAACGACGAAGTCGCAAAAAGGACGTCAGATAAGGAAGGCTGACGGCGTCACAAGCTACAACGTGACGCCGTCCCTTGTTCAAGATGGATTTCTCGTGTAAAATTAACAAGAGACGTCTCAGAAAGATTTGGTGTAGTTACAACTTGACGTCGTCAGGTGTTAATGAGCTATGGGCATCACGCTATAATCTAACAAGAGACGGCCCAGAAAGAAATTATAAGTGACGGCCTCAGATCCCTTGGTGACGCCGTCAGAGTGGCGATTTTCACAGACGAAACCCTAATTCAAGGCGAGTTGATGGCGTCAGAATCCATAACCTGACGCCGTCAGCCATGTAAATTTATATATACTTTCGGTTGTTTTCATTGTAATGTGTGACACTTTGTGTAAAAACCCTAGACGATTTTCAGAGATATTTTAAGGCTTTTTCAGCCTTTTTCATTCATGTTCAATTGAAGATAAATTACTTGTTTAATCATTCAATATGTCTATGTGTTGTTTTATTACTCATTTATCTTTTCTTCTTTTTAACATGCTAGCTTAAATTCATTAGTGTTTGCTTAGATCTAATAAAACCTAGTTGTTTATTATTGATTTATTGTCTCTTGTTTAGTTGATTGCTTCGCATTAGGCTAAGAAAACTGGCTGACTTCTTATATGTAACTAACTTGAAAGTCTTAGAAAACGCAACCGTAGAGTGTACTATCGGTTTTTCTCGTTGTATTTAATGCATGAATTAATGTCTATGATCTTAGGAAATCTTAATAAACTTTAAGGTTTTTAGGTGAGATTAATATTCATAGAGTTGGGAATTTAGCACCACCCCTCGACCGGTATTAAGGAATACAACACTTTAACTAAAACAAAGACATGACAATTCAACAAATCAGTAGGAGACAACTAAAAACAAAGACATGACAATTCAACAAATCAGTAGGAGATAACTAGGGAGTAGTAAAAGTCTTCCTAAACATAACAAAAATGTACTTTATTTTATGAACTTAGTTATGATTAAAATTTTTGAAGATATAAGTAATTGAGTATGCAAGAAAACATGGACCTTTTTGTTAAAGATAAGTTCAAAGAACTCTATCGTGTAGTTTACATATACTAAGGTATTAATCATTTAAAAAATAAATAGAAGGATTTACGTGTTAGTTCGACGAACGTCCAGTTTTTCAACAATGCCCTTAAATATATGAAAAGTCACTGTTCTTTATTAGATAGTACCTCATTCCCCACATGGAACTCTTCCAAACAAATCGGGCACTCGCTACAATCAGTTGGAACAGCTTTTAGCATGAACTTCGGAAGTTCCTGTATGAGTGCCTCCACTGCTTCTCTATAAATGTCAAAATCAAAATCATCAACGTTCTGCCATCTTACTTTCTTTTTATAGATAACTACATAAAAAAAGTTTAATAAAATGCACATTCATACCTGCGGTTCAGTTAAGTAAAGCCCAGGATGATATGATGCAGTATCCTGACCCATGCCTCTCATTTCTTGACCAGCAGCGGTTTCAAATGCCCAATCAGGTACACGAACCATATCAAGTAGCACCTGAAAATATATTCATACCATATTCCATTAATAACTTATAACATAGTGTACTTAAAAAGGGTAAAATAGAAACAGTAGTATTTTTTAGGGTACCCCAGTTTCTGAAATAGGAATTCCTTGTTGAGCGCGTACTGAATGAGCTTGTCTTCTTGTTAACCACTGCACAAATGATGTTAAATATACCATTTATCTCGAGGAAGTGAAATACTGATGTGTAGCTTATATCGTACCTTTTTCATACACATGCCAGCAATGCAAACGAGGCCAATGTAACTAAAAAGCAATCATATAAGAAAACCCCATTTTTGACCTTCTTCGGGCAGCTGCAATAAAATATGTGTCACCGATATGGTTTATGCTATCTAAAGATAGAAAGATCGACCCATTTATTTATGAATGGGTCAACAATGTTTAAGCTAATCTCTAATGGGTAAAGTAAAATCCAACAAGCTAGATAAAAATCACTCAAAGGGTATACTGAATTCAACTTGTTAAATACCTTTTTTCAATAAAGAAGAGTATTATTTAAGTAATAAGTACTATATCATTTGTCCAGTTTTAGTCGGTGTACCATTTTCTAAGGTACTAGTCTTTAAAGGATGGTTTTATGTGCCGTTTCAATCATTATGTAAAGAAAAAACCCCTTTAAAACAGATTTTTATAATGATAGAATGGTTAAATTTATGTATGAAAATGTCAGACTTGTATATAACGTTAAGAAACTGGGTAACAATATGACCCAATCCCCCACATGAGACCAAAAAAACCATCTTTTATGAGGGGGTTGGCAGTGGAAGCGTGAAGGCACGGGATGGGATCGATCCTGTGCGGGAACACCGCCGCCGGCACCACGGTAAGGCACGGGAAGGATCCCACACGGGAAACTTTCATGCACGAGATGGGGGAAAAAATTCGACCGTTGTGGATTTTTTTTTTTTTTTTACAGTTGCATTGTAAACGGCTACCTTTTTTTTTTTTTTTTTTTTTTTGGCAAATATATACTAGACAAACAATGGGAATACACACTCAAAAAAAAGTATACCGATCAAAAAAAAATTATACCGAGCCTAAAAAAAATAGAGATCCAAGAAAAACCAATCGAGTAGCAAGGGGCGCAATTCGTCCTCGAGTTCAATCACAACCCGATTACCACCCCCAATCATCTTCTCAATCACAACCCGGTTACCGCCCCAATTTTACGAACCTCAATCTCCGCCATATTTCTACACCCAACAACCCCTCCCGCAATTGCCTACTCAATTCGACCCGTTAGAGCCGCGCTATACCCAACAAAAAAGGCATGAACGAGAAAGCGGTCCGTTACCAATTCGTGATGATACCGATGATGATGAAGATTTCGACCATGTTGACATGGTACCCAAGACACAACCAATTAATGAAGAAGCCGTAGAAGTCGAACATGATGTTGAAGTCGAAGAAGTCGAAGAGGTGGCGGTAACGCGGCCTAAAAAAAAGTAAATAAGATTTGGACGCCTGAGGAGGAGGAGGTGTTAGCTAAGGCTTGGATTAAAATTTCAGTGGACAAAAGTTGGCGACCGTCAAACAAGGGAAGGATTTTGGAAGCGAGTTCTAAAGCGTTATCAACCCTTATGCCGAGAAACCAACGCACGAAAGATCAATTGAATTCGAAATGGACTCCTATGAATGCGTCTATCGCTGCGTTCAACGGTTACTTCCAACGAGCGGTAATATATATATATATATATATATATATATATATATATATATATATATATATATATATATATATATATATATATATATATATATATATATATTCGAAGTTTTATATATACTTGTATTAAATTGATTTATATATACTTGTATTACATTGTTTTATATATACTTGTATTACATTGTTTTATAAATATGTAGGTGCGTATCAAAGAAAGTGGGTGTGATGATCTAGAAGTCTATGAGAGAGCCAATGGAGATTTTGAAAAACAATTTAGGAAAGCGTTCGCGCATTCTAAAGCTGACACATTCTAAAAGATCAACCAAAGTGGAAAGAACAACCGGTGATTAGTCAGACTCAAGAATCCACAGGATCGAGCAAGAAAAGAAAGTCGTCGGAATCAAGTAGCGCTCAAACGCCAACAAACGAGACGCCAACAAACGTGGAAGATTTCGACTATCACTTACCGAACCTCAATGATAACCCTGCTCCATCACGTCAATCGAGAGGCAAAAAAAAAGGCGAATTCTGAAGATTCAAGCCGAATTTCGATACGTGATACCTTTGCAAGTTACACGGCCGAAAAGCAAAGTTTATTGCAGACGCAGTTGGAGGTTCAAAAGAAAAAGGACGCAGAATATTTCAAGTTTATTGATGGGGAGGTCTACAATCGTGACATGAAGTTCGTTATGGAGCCGCACGACAATATCCCAGACCTGGCTTTTAAGGAATTCGTCATTAATAGGAAACGCGAGATATGCGCACAACACGGTTGGCCGTGTAGTTTGTAGGATTTAATGTTTTTTAAGTTAAGTTTTAATGTTTTTACGTTAGTTTTATGTTCGGTTTTTAATTTTAATGGAATTTTAGTTATTTTATTTTTTTAGTAATATTATGTAATGTTTTTTAAATTTTAATGGAATTTTAGTTTTGTTTAAAAATAAATGAAGTGAATGAAGGTATGTAGTGAGTGACCCATTGCCAACAAAAAAAATGAGTGAGTGATGGAAAAAGTAGGTGAATGATGTGGCATAAGGGGATTGGTTGGGAGTAAGTGACTGGGACGGTGGGATGTACAAGCAAGTACAATGGCTAAAACATAGCACATGAAAAAGTATGTTGCTATTTTATGTGAAAACCCACCGATAATCAACCCAACCCAATCCAACCCGTTTCCATACATACAAAGTTACCCTCTTTGACCCAAACTGCTTGACCAGAGGCCTTTATGCCCCCTCCACACCCGAACAAATACAAATAACTTAAGATAAGAATTAAGAGGCATACACAATCCTTTGCACTGCTGAACCATAGAGAACCGATGATAGTCCATGCCCAGAGAAACGGATAAAGAAACACGAAAAGAATGGATAAGACAACCACAGTTCCACAAAAACGAGCATGTCTCTGCTGCCGACCAAAATCCCTACATCATAATACATAATAAATTCAAGTTAAAAAAATGTATGTAATATTCATAAACAACTATTTAAAAAAAAAAAAAAAAAAAAAAAAAAAAAAAAAAAAAAAAAAGGTAAGTAAGTAAGTAAGTAAACACGAGAATCAAAGTGCATCCAAGTTTAGCAAAAAACCAGAAGAAAGGTCACGTTAGGGATTATCTTGACCCTTAAATCATATATTGTGAACCTAACTTATAAATCCATTGCAAATGATAACATTCGAGAATAATGCACAACTGAGGTGTCACTCATAAGTACACTGATGGTTCGTAGCATCGCACACACTTCAAAGGTTGCGCATTTTTTGCCATTTTGGATGCCAGTCAAGTCTTTATGATTATGAATAAGGATTCTAGGGTCAAAATAACCAGATTATAAATGTTAAAAGTTGGTGTAAGAAAACTGATTATTGATATAAGCCTAAAATTACCTAACTATTCTTAGTTTTAGGGGGTGCTTATAATTGCATTTTAAAATTCATTATCTGATTATCGTGTATTGAAGTAGCAGATAACCAGTTTCTAACATTCGGATAGCTGCAATAAAACTGTTGACCATACAACTATCACAATATCAATCAGTTACTCCGAAACTAAATAACGAATTTGTTAGGTCTCATACACAGAACTTTTACTTAAAGTAGCAAACTTTTTGTGAATTTCACAACATTAACAAATAAGAAGATCATAAAGAGTACAAATGACTTACAATCCCATTCCAGCAGCAAGTCCATTGTCCACAAACATCAACAGCCGAAAAATAAATACCGTAGTATAGTCAACCTAACCCAAAATAAGCAAGAACATAAACTAATTATGCTAATTAAAAGCTATAATTCAAGTAAGGGGGTGTTTAAGATTGCTTTATATAACTACTCGGTGCTTTTTGAGATAAGAGCGGTATGAAATTGTTCATTATAACTGCTTATCTATTTATTGTGTTTTGATGATGCATAAAAGTTGTTCAGAGGGTGTTGAGGATGGCTTATCTAAACTGCTAATCTGATAACCGTGACCGAAATAAGTACTTCTGAATAAATTCCAAACTCCTTATCTAAAAAAACCATAAACAGATAAGCAGATTCCATAACCAATCCCAAACACCCTCGAAACTGCTTATCCATTTTACCAAAACGCAAGAAACAGATAAACAACTGTAATAAACAATCCCAAACTGCTTATTTCAAAAGCCATAACTAGTTCCAATAAGCAACCTAGACCAGAAAAACAAGACCCGTATAACAAAATACCCACCACAATCCATATATGCAACGGGTGCGTACACAAATGATACCGCTTCCAATTAATCGCAACAATAATTCTAATAAAAAAACAACAGTCAAGAACCAACAACAACGTTTTCCACTTAAACCAAACATAAAACAAAACCATCATCATATAAAAAAAGGATACATACTAGTAGCAAGCATTGACAGAAAAAACCCATCATACCTACAAAACCCACAATTCAAAATTAGCAACAAAGAAAAAAAATTATTAAAATCTAAAGTAACAAAAAATGAAACTGACCACTTAAAATCAACACCTCTAACTGCCATGGTAAAAGGGTTTGAGATAGTAAAAAAAGGGGAAATTGGTGGGTATGAGTGATGGGTTTTGGGGATTGAGGTGAAAGTGATGAAATTTGGTGGATTTGATGGGAAAATGAGAAGGGTTTTGAGGTGAAAGAAAGTACTAGTAAAGATGTCGACGGAAATGGGTGTTTGAGGTCTATGTCTAGAGTCTATACAGGGAGCAGTGGGGTTTTCATTGTTTAAAATGAACCCGGAATATAAATGGGTGTTTGCGTGTTTGGATTTTATAACGGATTTACTCATTTACTATGGTATTCTTATTTCCATTTCTTTGCAAAAGTTGATAATTTTCAACATGGTTGAAGTCTTGAAGAGAAACGTGATACATATACAAGCTTAGATTCAAGTATTAGCAAAAGTATACGAATACTCGTGTATAGTAACGAGATTTTATAACGGCAAATAGTTTTAGTGATAAAAAAGGTTTATGGGTCATAAACGAAAAATAATAAAAGTTTGAGAATTTTGGGATTAAACATAATATTTTGAAACCCGGTTCGACCTAGGTGGCTCAACCGGTTGAACTGTTCCGGTCAAAAAACATGCCAATATAAATCAGGTCAACCTGATAGGTTTGGTTGAAAAAAAACATATCAAATTAAACCGGGTCAACCCGCCGGGTTTGAAGAGTCCCTGGACAACTCGGTTTTCGATATATATTAATAGTTTCCTTTTGAAACATATATGTATTAATAGTTGAAATTGATCAAAATTAATTGTTCAACATTTCTTTTTTAATTTTTTTTTCCACATTTCACTTTTTTGATTTTTCACTTTTCACTTTAACTATTTTTGTTTTATAAATAGTATAGATAACAATTTAAATGTGGATTTATGACAAAAATAATGATATATATGTAAAGGAAACTTTAGATAACAAACATTAGAAAAGTAAAAGTCGTAAAATTTCCATTTTTTTATTCATTTTGAATAAAGGACTAAAAGTTGCGTTAGGTTATTTAGAATATTGTTTATATTAAAAAACTATAAAAATGAAAGTTAGGAATAGAAAATATAAATCTTAATAAGTCAAAAGTATTAAACCGACAGAAATACGAAACAGAAATCGATAAAAAATTGTGTGGTACTATAAACAGGAGTTGACTAAGGTGTTTGATTGCTGCTTAATGACATCATTCGACACTTATTCTTAAAAACTTAATCGGACGGCATGTTTGATACTTATAGAATTTGCCACTGAATGACAAATAATTGGCTGAGCGATTTTGCATGGTCTGGCACACTAAACGATTAAGTGGACTACATATTTACCAAAATACCTCTAAAATCTCACGTCTTCCAACCATGTGGATCTCCTCTGTTGATTATTTAACTTAAAAGAAGTAAAAAATCATTACCACACTTTATTCTCTATATATTAAAATGATCAAATTCTCTATATATTAAATAATCTTTGATTGGCTATGTACTTGGTCGTATATACGGTGGTAAAATATTAAAATATACGAGAATGGCGTCGGCTCGTCGCGTTGCGGGCGGGGCGGGTTCTTTTGTTGTTCTATAATAGAATGAAAATCAGCTACACTTATTAACAAATGAAATCATCAAGTGTGAAGTACCATCAAATATTGAATTAAGTCATCGAAAAAAGTTAACAGACAATTTACATATAGCAGAATATTCTAAATCCACTATGATGAAGGCAACTTACATAACTGTTATTTTTTGTAATTCTAGTAACATCAACTATCAAGTATAATACAAACATGAAAGTGGAATCCAAAATATGTCTTAAGTTTATGATAAGCTTGAGCCTAACTTTTACCGATAAAATGACATTCATCAGTTGGTATAGTTTCATGCTTTTCAGAATGATACAAATGGAAAAAATTCAAGGGGACCCAAATATCCAGGTCGGGAAATAGAGCATACCTTGGGATAAGTGCTTTCCTGCTGTTCCAAAAGTCACTATTGCACTCTTTTCATCACTTATCAGCACTTATCCGGACGGTTTAATAATATTGAGACGGTAAAAAATGACCTCATTGCGTGCTACTGAATCGCTGAAATGAAAAAAAGGTTTGCCCATCAGAATGTATACCTTGGAACATGGTTTTGCTGGACGCTTGACAACTTGCTCAAACCGTGATTTTGACATTCTGAAGTGCGTTATGTGGAGCTTCACCAATCTCTCGTAGAACCTCAACATTATGAAGATCAATTTTTTCTTCGCTAATTGAATGAAAATTATTTAGCTGCTCTTCAAACCATTTTCCCAACTCCAAACGGCTTGACATCAATTATAGATATCTTATTATTCCTGTACACCATATGCGCCATTCCAGAACATGTAAGAACCTCCCTTGCCATCCCACACAAACACTGCAGCAACAACAATATGTCGACCAAACACGGAACCACGTCAGGTATCATTGTAGCTTTATTGATCATGGTATAGTAAATGTGATTTACAAAAAGGCATTTTCAGTGCATTAAGATATTGGTTACTTCAAGTTATCAGCAAAACAGTGTTGCAGATATCCAATTAAAACCGCTTAAGTTACTGTGACTATCTGTAATAAGCAATTCTAAACAGCATTTCATTTGCATAAACCTGGATGATGTGGTGTATGGTTATTGCACATATCAAAAAATTATCATCTTTTTTTGGTGTTTGGGAATGTGCATGTATCAGATCATCTTATCCTTCTTGCATATTTTATTTGAGTGTAAAGAATACAGTTTTGAGAGCAATTTAACGGAAATATGAAGCAACAACGCAACACAGATACCTATCTGGAAAGAAAGATTTGTATGTGTGTCCAGGCTCATTGAAATTGTTCTCTTTCTCAATCACGCACTGCATCACAGAAACACGTTCAACTTAAAAGTTTAGAGCGAATACACAGAAACACATTCAACTTAAAAGTTTAGAGTGAATAAAGATCATAGATGAGTATGAAAATATCCTAATGCTAAATAATTGGCGCATTTAAGACTATTTTTGTATCTAAACTTGATCGAGTTCAAGCAAGTTGGTGCATATAATTCTGAATTATATTTCCATCACCGTACGAACTAATTAATATGTTCCAGCTTTCAAACATACACTTTAGAGATTTATGTTTCATAAAACGTCATAAATCACATTAATCATAAAAACCATGTTATTTCTAAAATAAGACAGATTATAAGTTGGCACCAATTATTAGTATAAAATCTTATGGTTTTTCAGATAGCAAGTTTCCAGTGTAATAAGAATAATTCGTCTACGGACCTGACATGGCCTCCTCAGCGACTGCAGTGTGATGCGTCACAACATTTTCTTTGGCCGTTATCTCTTCATGAGTTATAGGCAGCTTCATTCGCTCTGCAATATATGGCTGCATCAAACGAAGGTTCCTTTGCGACAAAATGAGCAGCTTGGGAGCATCTTGAAATGGGTTTAGTAATCTCTTGAAATTACCAGCTTCCGCGAAGACGGAAACATGCAGCACCCACATAAAAACAGCTTTGATTTAACACTAAATAATTTCAAAGAAACGGGATTATGGGCATGTTTGGATTTGCATCTTGTAACTGATTAATAGGTTATTGCTATTTGTAGTTACAGCGGTCAGCATTAGGTGATGTTTGTTACTCATTCTTGTAAATTCTTATAGATCAGTAGCAAGTTATTGTCACCCGTCTATAGGGGTGAGCAAACAAAACCAAAAAAACCGAAACCGAACCGAAAACCGAAAAAACCGAACCGAGAAAACCGACCAAAACTAAAAACCAATGATTCGGTTTTTAATTTTTCAAAAACCGAAAAATACGGTTTGGTTTCGGTTTTCGTCCAAAAACCGAACCGTAAAAACCGAACCGAACCGATTTTATTATATAATAACATATAATTAATATAAAATGAATAAATAACTAAATAAATCAAATTTATAAATACATATTCATTTTGTGGATAGATTTATAATATATTTATCTTAACGTTTATGTTTATATGTGTATTTGTCGTAACGTGTTTTTACTTGAAAATATATCAATAAATATATGACGATGATCATACTATGTGTATATTCACGTGCATGTGTGTGTCTCATCTATATGACTATATATGTGTAATTATAGAATTATGAATAAACACTATTATGCTTAGATTGAAAAAAAAAAGTAAAAATAAGAATAACCAATTTTTTATGTAATACAATAAGTTTGTTGTTATAAATTTTCCATGCCCAAATATGAACGGTTAGAAACCGAAAAAACCGAAAAACCGAACCGAAACCGATAAGAAACCGAAAAAACCGAACCGCCAAAAACCGAACGGTTTCGGTTTTGGGTTCTATAAAAACCGAACATTTCGGTTCGGTTCGGTTTTGGTTTTAGCCAAAAACCGACCCAAACCGAACCGTGCACACCCCTACCCGTCTATGATTAAAAGTCAGTAGCAAGTTACATATCACTTGTGTCTTGTAAATTCTTACAGAAAATTTTAATTTGCACATACAATCTGTAAAACATTCACCATGATAAATTCGGATTCATCGACCAAATAACAAACAGATCCTAAACTGAAAACGACAGACGTACCAAATATACTTGATTACTTACAAAAAGTGTAGCCAAGAGTACTTATCAACGCCTTGTTGCAAGTAACAATAGAAACCGACGAATCATACTCCAAGTGTCTAGCTGAAACCCATGCCCTTCCCCCATCCTTCAACCTTGCTTACAACATCACTTCTATCTTCCTTTTGATCTCAAACTCTGTGCATCAGAATAAGCGAACAATCAAAGTTTTAACTCACTACGATAATATAGTTTATTTTAACCACTATATGCAGAGGGGTAACCAACTTTTCAGAAATAGATAAGACCATGTAACTTTGTTAATAGCAAACATGAACATATGATTCTCCTATCACAATTATTGACTTGCACTTGCTTATAAAACCTATTTAGAGCAAATGAGCTGACCCGATTAAAGATACTTTTAGACTTTTAAGCAATCACCTAAGACTTTCTTTAAGGAATATTGCAAATAAAAGCGCGTAAGAGCTTTTCAAGCATACTTATATTGAAGCAGCGCTGATAATCCTGGGAGATTCCAACACTGTGTTGTACTCTTTCAAGAATGTACCTAACAAATAAAGTTAAGAATACAATTTTAGTAACAATATAGAGATATCGATGTTAGTTGTTGGTTTGTAACAAATGTTACCTTCCGAGAATAGAATACGACATCAAACTCCTCAACGCAGAGACGGCGGGAGGGTCAAGTAAAGGCTACTGAGACCGGAATCCAAATTTATTGTTGACTGTTATATTCAAGCATATTAGTATTAACTTTCAATAATAATCTAATATATATTTGACTAAAGATTGTACTAATAAGATATTTAAATACACATTCAACCAGCCAACATACCAAAACAACCTAAGCCTTACCAATTGCACCCCTTAAAATATGCACCCCATCAATGGCATACTGCAAAGCGACAACTAATTTGTAACCGCCACTTCAATAACGGATGTCCGGACTCCAGAATTCAGCCACCTGCAAAATTGGACCACAATCCTTAGCTAAGTGAAATTACCAAAGGGCGTTTTGGCATATCATCTACATTTACCTCAGTACCATAGTATTATACTACCATGTAACACTGTCCATCCTACTGTCTCATTTATCAGCGTGTCCGCACTACAACTTTAACTCCCCTTACAATTTGTAGCTTCTACTGCATTTGCACATAATCTGTCATAGCATATTTGTGCTCCGGACTCCTTCAACATAGCATCTCTCTCCTACCATCTTAACTTAATAACATGGATATATGCAACAAACACCTAACACCCGTCCAAACTATTAGGAGGATCAATATACACATATGGCTGACATATTTTTATAGGTATAAAACACTTGAAAACAGTACCTTTGATGTACTACAATTATATACGTTTTTAATATCTATATAAACAAACCTTTTAATAAAGATGAGTGTTTTTTCATGCGTCTAAACTCACCAACAACAAAAATCATCAAAAGCACCAAAATTTCTAAAACCTATTAAGCCTACCAAAAGCAGATATCACTAAAAAAAAAAGAAAAAAAAAGCATATCAATTAACACACGGTTTCAACCAAATATTAGAAAAAAAAATTCTAAAAAATACCTTCGCTCACTTCCTGGCAGCACATCCCATCCTCGATGACTCACCTCTGCCTTGTTGGTAGGGGTATGGGGTGGCAGTTCAGATATGATGGTTGGATGCATCCAATCCGTGTATATCAATTATGGTTTTTGATGATATGATTTGAGCGGCTGTATATATGTGTAGAATTCATGAGAATGTTCTAGGTTTATCATTGTGTGGAAATCAGATATATCATCAAACAAATTACTGGGCTGGATCATCATGAAGCAAACATTGGGCTGAATAGGCTAACCACCTAGGCACTCTCTTTGGCGGGAAAAAAATATCGACGCAAAACGGCGTCGTTTTGCTTTTGAATTAAATAAACTTATAATGTATGATGAAATTACTTTTACGAGAATGGCAGCGGTCCGCCGCGTTGCGGGCGGGCCTGTTTTTTGGCCGAGTCAATTTTGCACAAAAAAAGTAGAATTTTTACTCGTTGCAATATGAAAAAACTTGAAAAGCATTTTATTTACAATAAAGCGGAAACATGTAAGAAAACCCATTCTGCACACCTGTCTATTTAGAATTCTAGGTGGAATATCTATAGCTTATAAACTCTAACGACTTGTATCGATAGTTACCATTACTAAATCAAAGAAAAGCAATACCGCGTTTCAGCACCAAAACCCGACTAACTCAGCCCCCACGTCAGCACCCAAGCGTACCCACTTGAGCCCTGTCTCAGTATAAAAGCCATCCACTTCAACTCATAAACACACCCATTTCAGCATCCAAACACACCCATTTCATCCCCTGTTTGAGCACCAAAACTCGCCTGTTTCAGCTTCCTATTCAGCGCCCAAACTGACACCCACTTGAGCTCCCAAACCCACCTGTTTCAGCTTCCGTTTCAGCAGGCAAAGCTACCTATTTTAGTACACAAACGCATCCGTTTCAGCCCTGCCTCAGCCCCCAAACGCACACGTTTCAACCACATTTCAGTCCCGGCTTTAGCATCCAAACCTACCCGTTTCAGTCCTAATCTCAACACCCAAACGGCCCGATTTCAGCCCCCAAACCCACCCATTTCAGCCCCCACTTTATCACTCAAACCTATCGATTACACCATAGACCGGAGCCGCAAATAAGAGCTGTAAGTGAGAGCTACGGAGGGTATTACTTAAATTAAATGGCCTGTAAAAAAAGTTTATTCACTTAGTTATACTAATATTGGTAGCGACTTTCGGCCCATTTATTTAAAAATTGGTTTATTCGTAGTAAATAAGGATTTACTTATCCAACAAATCAAATATCAAAGAGTCAAAACTAATTCAACGCACAAACAGAAATTACCTATGGACGCGACTTAATTTCACTCTTTCTCGAGTCCAATTTTGTCATTCAATCCCAGCTTTAAATCAGGCATTCCAGAAAGAAGCCATTTCATAAGAACCTTACCCGTTACATCCGATCGAAGTACAGTACCTGTTATAAAAAACGGAATTCCTATTTAATATCTTTATAAAAAAAGAACATCAAGAGTGAGACATTAAGCCTAAGAAACTAAAAAATAAGCAGGATCAGCATTTTTACAACTTTAACAATCAACAACTCAACGCTTTGAATAGCTTCTTGTGCTTTCTTTGTTGCCTCTGACATCACGGGCATAACAATCTTCACCGCTTCTCCACCCGCTTGTTGTAGCACTGGCATTGGCATGTCAGCAGCCGGCTTTAGGAACTCCACCAACGTTTTAATGGCACCCTCAGCAAACATGTAAACATGACCACTCACTTTTTGAACCTGTTCGAATTTCTCTTCCACCTAACAATTTACCACCATGATAAAACCAATATTCATTTAATACCACCAAAATGTAGTGGTACATTCATATAATTTATTATAGTTAACATTGTAACACCAAGGAGGTATTTAATTTGCCTTATTTTTTCAGCTTATGGGCTTATTGAATAATGTATTTGAAAAGTGAATAAGCAAATAGAACTTATTTGTATTATTACATGAGAAAGGCAAGCTATTTAAGAACTAAACCAAAAATATAAGCAATCGCAAAAACCCTATCGCCCACTGACCCCTTGAGATTACATAATTGAAACTCTTTTCAGTTTACTTTTGTTGTCTAGTAGTATACAACAAAAGGCAGTTGGTTCTGGGCTCAGTATATTTCTTACAGTCCATTTGCGATATACTTCGACTTTCCGCATCATCCCAACTAAGTAAAACGCACCTTATAACATTTATGAGATTAGTATATATGATCCGACCCTATCAACAGTTTATGATCACAGGTTATAAACATATTTATCACTACTTTTTATAAAGCCTATAAATTCAGTTTATGCAAATACGACAACAGTTGTATGAAAGTAAATGTGTACCGTTGGGCAATATTTGAGTTTGCAAGCAACCATGTGAGCACACCATTATCCATTAGAAGTGACCGACCTTTCTTGTGTCATGCACAATTTGAAACCATCCAAGGTTGTGTTATAAATAATTTCTGACCAATATCATTATGAAGAAGTTTGATAAAATTAAGATTATATAAACCTTGCTGGAGATTCACACTTAGTGTCATCTTAGAGTTCCCGATTCTAACCGAAAAAGATAGTTATTATTGGATCACTGGAGATATGGGCTTACGAAAGAAATGGGATGCGAGCAAAGCATCTAAAAATAATGTAGACTCATACTTGTAACAACCTTGTGTGGAGCAAGTGACAGCAAACGAAGCTGGTAAATGACGATCTCCAACCATGCATAAACTACCCTCCATCCAAGAGATGCTTTTATTTCATTCAAAGCTTTCACTGCACGTGATGAAATTATCTCAAATAAGATATGACGTACATAATCTTTTTTTTTTTTTTTTTTTTTTTTTTTTTTTTTTTTTTTTTTTTTTTAACTTATGAGCTTATTAAGATATGACATACATAAAAAGGCCATAAGCTCAAAAATAAGTCAAAACAAAACAGTCCTGAACATAAGCTTAAACAAACACCCCTTACAATTTTCCACCTGACATTTCATAGAACAAAAAAAAAACAAAACTATCACTACAATTTTCACCCAGACATTTAGTCAAACATTTGGAGTGCAACCAATTTCTTTTACCAAAACAACACCGAATTACATAAACCTTTAAACTTTTCAATACCCTTTATCCAAGAATCATACGAACGAAAACCACAAAGTTAAACATAAACACACCAAGATCTACCAATTAACACACCGTTTCAACCAAATCTTCAAATCCTCGAAATGGCAACAAAACAGCCCCTGTCATGCCATTAATAACAACCACCAAACAACCGCTATATTGACAGCAAGGACCACCTTAAACACTTATAAATTCAAAATAGATAATCGGCCAAAACACGCGTACCTTAAAAACACTATCGAAGCCACCTTAAACACAAATCTCCCAAAAATAAGGTATGGCAGATGTTGAAGCAGCGTGAGGTCGGTAGGTTCTGGAGATCTGTCGAAATCTCTATATGTGTGTGTATACTTATCTAGAAGCCGTTTATCTTTTGGGTTGGGTTAGCCGGACCAGAAAGTTGCAGCAAAACTGGGCTAGAGAAGGGCAGGGCAAAACAGCGTCGTCGTCACATGGTTTAATATATACTTATAATTTATTTTAACTTCTTTTTTTTCATCTCCATTTTGTGTACTACGAGTTCTACAAATGAACATTATTTATTGGGGGCTATTGCATACTCATTAAACTTTGTATATTTGTATATACACTCAAAACATGCTTAACTTGCATTGTACATCATACATTAAAACTTGTATTTTGAGAAAATTTGCAAGTATTTAAATTTTAGTAGACATATATGCAATTCTCTTTGTATTTTATAAATCAACATATTTTGATTAGTATCTCCCAACATATATATTAGAGGAACTTACCAAGTCACATATGCCACTTGGCAAGCAAGAAATACGTGGAAACCAAACTATATGCCAGCGTGTCACCTTTTAATTACATGTCAAGCAAAAACACAATCATTCCACACTCCTTCCACAATTCAACCAAAACCCCCAAATCATATCTCTGATTTCAAGCAAGAAATCAATCGCATTCAAATTCAACCCAAAAATAAACCTACATCATCGGTGTCTATTTTATTATTTCAGAATCAAACCAACACCAAATCATTTTATTTTGATTCTTGATTCAAAATAATTGAGAATAACCCTATCAATTCATTATTGATAATCTTATACAATCGCAAATGTCAAAACCAGAGATCTGTTCTTCAAAAATAAAAATAAAAAATCCTAAACACATGCACCAAATCAACCTATTTTTATTCGTGTTGTGGATCATCTGAATCAAAACCCACAAAAAAGTCACGCACAAAATGATCAAAGAATGATTTCTCACGATGCAACTAGCTTCAATTTCTGGTAATTATTCTAAGGTAATTTTTTATATTTAGTTTTTGTTACGATTAAATCGAATTAGGTTGATCGATAGTTTTGTATGACGAATAAGGGATTAGTTATGTTTTTATATTTCATTTTTAAATAGAAGGGGTTTTGAAAGGATGACTGCAAAGTGTTTGAAGAATTTGCATACCAAGTGTTTGATGAAGATTTTGAATGATTTTTTTCTTTAAAAAAACTGTTTTTGTTTTCGAATATAGTTTTTTATGTGAAGAAATTACATATCAGGTGTTTTAGCTATTCAAAAAACATATCAAGTGTTTGATAAATTTCCTAAATGGAGTTAACATGTCACTTTAGCGACAAGTTACGGCTTAAACTAAATTGTTAAACATGTAGCAGTCGATCTATACAATTATGGGATGCCGTAAATGTAATGTTGGCACTCCATATGATTAGCAGACTAGAGAAGCTCATAAAAGATACAATTATGGGATGCCGTAAATGAACTTTTCTGATCATATTGATATAGTTTGCTTAAGTTAATCCTAATCTTGAACCACCTTCTATAGTTGTAGCATATTTTATTCTTACCCACCAGGTTCTGTAGTTAATCATTTTGGTCGCGTGTGTGGAAATAAATTAACAGGGCACAGAAGGAGCTATCCGCTATAACCGCTTGGGAAAACACAAAGAGGGCTGATATTGAAGCCAATTTGAAACAAATGAGGTACTCCTTATGGCTAAAATGCTATTATTTAGTCAGGTTAATAAAACTCTTAAGCATTTTAATTATTATTATTATAATGAGCCTAATGAAAACCTTTGAAATAAAATTTGTCCCTCTGCTAGACTTAAAGCAATATTGCCCAACTATTTTTCTTATTACATTTGAAACCTTACTTAGCTTCATTTTAGTGTTCTTTCAGGTTCCGCGAAAGAAGCTATGGAACTGATTAGGTGGAGGGAACCACCTGATAATCCATGAAATCAGTGAATCTGATGGTGAGAACTTGATATCCAGATCTCATTTGCATATAAAGTTTATAACCAACATGTTTTCATATCTATGTGTGGATTACTAATATATTATTAGCTTTTCTAAAATAGAATAGCTTATAACGCTTGAAATGTTGTGATAGTCGTTTTGAAGCAAAAATCCATATGAATATATATAGGTCCACAAGATACATGTATGGTCGAAAGGTTAGTACTTTAAAAGAATATTTTCATTATCCGACAACGCATTGGTAAGTAGACGGGTCAGAGTTTACGAACAGCCTAATCCACATGTATCAAGTATGGTTTTGATTATTAGTTATCACACTACATATTACTCTCTTTGTCTTTCTTGGATTATAGCGGGAAGGATTCCCGGGTGTACAGATAACGAGGTTAAGAACTACTGGAATACTCACCTTATCAACAAGTTAACAAGCCAAAGGATTGATCCAAAGATGGTTTTGGTTTGAATGAATGTTGTTCAGTTTGGTTTTACCAAAAAAATGGCCCAAAGGTGCACACCAAACTGATGAATCATCTGAGAATGTTTAATGTGATATCTTTTTAAGGCTGGTAATGAGCACATAGATGACTAACTTAGCTAAATATATGACAACAGATTTTCTTGACACATATTATACTATATGTCTATATACTTATATAGGAATTTGAATCGTAAGTAGGTGTTTATTTTGGCTTTATTTATGCTTCACGAGCTAATTTTACAACTTATTTTCCATATGGCAAGCATATTTTTCACTTACAAGTCATAATACGCCCATAAGCTGGAAAATAAGATTTTGAAACATAAGCCAAAACAAATAGGCTAATAAGCCCAATAATAAGCTAAAATAAACACCTCCTTAGTGAGAGAGGACACAAACTTTCTTCGAGCACAACATGGGTAGAGGTCATTTTGATCCATGTAGGGTATAGGCCTATAGCGTCAATTCTATCAGTTCATACTAATAGTAGAATCGAGTTTTGGCCAATTACCGCGAATCTGATGTCAGAGTGTGTTTCTACCTTTTATACTCGGGAGTAAATTGTACTTATAGTTATGAATTAAAATGATGACAAATGCGATATAGTCGTACTTTTTAGTAGGTTGAATCTTAGGAAGTGTTTGTTTTAGCTTATCTTTAGGCTTATTAGCTTATTTGTTTCGCCTTATTTTCCAGCTTATTAGCCATAATAAGCTCGAAAGCCACGAACATAAGCCTATGAAAAATTGGCCGAAACAAATAAGTTGATAAGCCAAATTATGAGCTCATCAAACCGGGTAAAGTAGCACCATTATTTAGTTTTTGATTCGGTTTCGGCCAAGTAAATTTGGTTCACTTTTAAACCGTTTGATACGTGGGAATCGCACCAGGCTTTACCTCTCAAGGGATCTTGAGAAGCTTACAACCCCCACCAGGCAGTGTACCTGATCGTTGTAGTATAGTATAGTGACAAGTACCGGGGGATTGATCGTTCAGCTAGGAATAGTGTCGCTAGGATTAGAAAACCTAAATACTAGTTCTAAAGGTGATGGATGATTATTTTTGTATTTTTATCTTTTTTAGAAAGCAAGTGAAATTCTCGGGTTTGAAGGATTAGGGCGGAATTAGTTGCTAGTCAACTAACCCAATACTAAGATGCAATCAAAATAAAATACTAAAAATGAAAATAAACTAAATTATACTAAGGTTGTGAGCAATAAGTGGAGAAAATGTGTTTACTTAGATTTCACTACTCCCTAGATATCTTTTACACGTTAATTACTTGTTATAGTTGCGTGGATGACGGATTGTATTCCTTAATATCATTCATGGGGTGGCACACTTAACTCCCCAATCCTATGAGCTCTTATCTCCTCCTATGTCATGCCCAGCACAACCATAGGGATTATAAACAGTGGCTCATGCATTAAATACAACCAATAAAACCTAGTGCACATCAGTTCATGTTTCCTAAGACGTTCAAGCATGTTACCAATTGGAGATCTGCCAGTTTTCTTAAGCCAAACATCGAATTCATTCATCCAATACAGCTATAAACAAGTAATCAACACATAATTAATATCTAGGTTTCATTAGATCCAAGCAAACACAAGATAGATCTAGCCTAGCATGATGGAATTAAGACAAGAACAAGATATAGACAACCAACAGATAGACATATTGATTGAATTAAAAGAATAATTATGTCAATTACACATGAAAGGTATCAAGGGTTTAAAACCCTTGAAAAACCTGTAAAATTCGCACCAAGTTCGTACTTAGGGTTTCTCCAAAACTTCTCTCTTTTTAATGTGAAAATTAGAAAACTATATATAGGAAATAGGGTCTGACGGCGTCAAGACCAAATAGGTGACGCCGCCAAAATATTTCTCGGACTGCCTTGATCTACTTTTGACGCCGTCATGTGTTATGCATTTCCAGGCCGTCATGCATTTTCTTCTTGACGCTCTACTTCGTGACGCCGTCAAATCTGTACTGGGTCGTCATGGAAATTGCTCTTGACGCCGTCAGGATGTTACTCTTGACGCCGTCACCTACTGTTCCCAGCAAGGAAAATTAAGACTTTGGCGTTTTCTTCACTTTTATGCTCCAAAAACGTCCGAATTGCTTCCTTTTCCAGATTTCACTCCCAAAGTACCTAAAATCACAAAAGGAACGATTTAGGGCAATATTTGATCAAATAAATTCGAATTCCGGCTTAAATGACCCCCTAAAAACGGATCATTTTTCGCCTCATCATATACCCTTACACTTGATATTTGCTTGTCCTCAAGCAAATGCGCTTTTATTCTAGTCAAAATACAAGTTAGGGGTCATTTAACACTAATATAAAAGTAATTACAACAAATAATCATTCCACTAAAGACCAATAGACAAGCACGGAGGTCATACACATGCACCTCACAAATAGTGTTTAGATACTCACATCTCTCGGGTGTAATAAAGTATAAATTACAATATGGAAACGGAAGATATCTCTCACTACATGTTATAGCAAAATAGATTACCATAGGCTTGGGAAAGGATCAAACCTCCACCACATGGCGTAAGCACCTAGGATAAACTATCAAAGAGGTCTTTTAAAGGGTTGTAACGTTAGGTGTAGGGATATGAAATACACGGTTTTGTTGGATAAAGGAAGTTTTACTGGTGGCGAGTTAACAATCTTGGTTAATTACATGTATAATATGGCGTTGCTAAGCCAAGACTAGACTCGACTTAAGCTAATAAATGAAAAATAACAAAAACATAAAATGAACATAGAATAAAAAGGGATGGTAGTCCGTATGTTTTTTCTCTTTCTCTTTTTCTATTTTTTTTTTTTTTTTTTTTTTTTTTTTTTTTTTTTTTTTTGCATACACTCTTACCCTACCATCCAAAATAATACATCATAGGGAATGAACATTCCCCTTACACTTGAATCTTTACATACTTTACAATAAACTAATCTAATGACTCGAATCAAGAAAATCAAAACACTTGAAGCACTTTTTAAGATTAACGTACATATGGGGGTAATAAATGATGTTCTTCCCCATTACTCCATAAAATAAGTACTTTACCCATGAGTCCCAATCGTCCCAAAACAATATGTACAAGGATATGACTCGACTTAGCAACCATGTAATCAATTAGATAGTTAACTTAGGGTTTAACAAATAACAATAATGCACTAAAAATGAGCGCATACACGGAAGGCTAAGGCGATTTGGTTGTACATTTAAGTGGGGTGTAACAAATTCTTCCTTTAAGTAAAATGCTTAAAGTTAGAAACGAAAAGATAGGCTCGGAGGGGTGTACTAGGGGTTTCGTGTACTAAAAATGAGTACAACGCTAATGGTGTGGGAAAAATTAGTTGACTTAACTAGTCAAGTAATATGACTTAAATGGTCAAGTAATTATAATACGGGTTTAACACAAGGGTGATCCTAATGCCTCTTATCATGTAGTAAATCCTACTACACGAATGTAGTCTCACTAGAGGTCTCGGGATGCATCACTAACGCAAGTTCTAGAATCTAAATGCCACCGGTACACTCATAAGCACTAATAATAAATGCTTTTCCTATCAAATATAAAGGCGAACCTCACATATTTGGGTGGAAAATTTTTCTGAAAGTACGGTTATGTGCTGGTCATACAATCTCCTATCAATGAGACGCTTGCTAAAATTGCACTAACAAGTATTTCTCATAGTTTTATTACACATCTACTATCAAACAAAACAAACTCAAGCGAAAGTGCATATGTAAGGTATCATCTTTTTACCCTCCCCTTACACTTAAGATGAACATTGTCCCCAATGTTCAAGTAAAGAATGTAAAAGTGAAATAAGTAAAAAGAATGAAATCAAATACTCCCCTGATTCGCTCGGTATGGATAATAAGGTGGCCAGGTTAAATCTTCCTCCAAGAAAATGAACAATCAAAGCTTCCCATCCAGAATATAAATCATCTTCTTGTCATACATAACCTGTAAATCCTGAGAAAACAAACAAGACAACCTCGCGTAAAATTGGCGGCATCCTATATAAGTTACTAAATCCTAGAAAACAAGATAAGATATAATGCTTGTGGAATGAAGTTTGCAGATCTCCTGGAGATTATAAAACTTAATAATTCACAAAAACCATAAGACTCCGTTAGAAAAACAAAACCGGTAAAATTTCCAGATTTTTACATGTGACGCCGTCAAGAGTTAACTCTTGACGCCGTCAGGATTGACCTGCAGAAATTCTTATGTTAAGTTTTCGGAAAATTTCTGGAAAAACTTGGTCCTACTTCCTGGAAAATCCTGCAAAACTTCATTATGACTCAATGCAAGCATTTGACTCTAACAAATACGAATATACACCTTCATTTAATATTGTGGAGAATCATGATTGGTTTGTTTCTTTAAAACATATTTGGGGTTTCCCCTTACACTTATATTTTGCAAAAATACTTTTAGGTGGAGTTAAGATTAGGCCAAAACAACAAAGTAAAGTATTTCCACTATTTAGTTGAGAAACATGATCTACCAACAATAAAAACAAAGCATGCATACGGAAGCAAATAACAAACAAACAAAATAAAATCACACGAAACATGGGTTGCCTCCCAAGAAGCGCTTTTCTTTATTTACGAGTCTTGTAGCTAGACTCAAGGTCATGGGTTACTATGTGACCTCATCATCAAACGTCACATCCTCTTCACTAATCATTTCATTGTTATTTTCTTGGTAATGTTTTACACGTTGTATGTTAACAGTAAACTCCCTACCTTCATCGTCTAATAACACCACGGCTCCAGTCTTAGAGGAATTCCTCACCGTAAACGGTCCATACCATCTGGACTTAAGTTTTCCCGGAAATAATCTCAACCGAGAATTGTACAATAGGACTTTGTCTCCCTCTGAAAATTCTTTGGGTTTCTTAATTCTCTGGTCATGCCATCTTTTTGCTCTCTCTTTATATGTGATGGAAGATTCGTAGGCTTCTAACCTAAGCTCATCAAGCTCGTGTAATTGCAAGAACCTATTAGTTCCAGCAATTGTGTAATCTAAGTTACATGTTTTAAGCGCCCAATAAGCCTTATGCTCTAATTCCACTGGTAAGTGACATGCCTTACCATACACCATGCGAAACGGGGTCGTTCCAATAGGTGTTTTGTAGGCGGTCCGGAATGCCCATAAGGCTTCGTCGAGTTTAAATGACCAGTCCTTTCTATTTTGACTAACCGTCTTTTCAAGTATTCTTTTAATAGCCCTATTAGTGTTTTTGACTTGGCCATTGGTTTGTGGATGATAGGCGGTGGAGAACCGATGGGATACTCCATACCTCTTCATGACCTTTTCCATTTGTGCATTGCAAAAATGGGTCCCCCTATCACTGATGAGAGCTTTAGGAATCCCGAATCTCGCGAAAAGCTTTTTCAGGAAATGAATAACTACTCTGGCGTCATTGGTCCTAAGGGCTTGTGCCTCAACCCATTTTGACACATAATCAATGGCGACTAATATGTATTCGTTCCCCCCTGAAGATGGAAAGGGTCCCATGAAGTCAATTCCCCAAACATCGAAGACCTCACATACTTGTATAAATTTCTGAGGTGCTTCATCCCTATGTGATATGTTCCCAGCCCGTTGACATGCATCGCATGCCTGCACCATTTCTTTTACATCACGGAAAACTGTGGGCCAATAGAATCCTGCATCGAAAATCTTTCGGGCGGTAGTGTTTATCCCGTGATGCCCGCCAGAGGGACCAGAGTGGCATCCCCTCATAATCTTTACTGCTTCACTCTCCGAAACACAGCGTCTTATAATTTGGTCTGGACACCTTCGGAATAGGAATGGTTCATCCCAGAAGTAGTATTTTAACTGAGAAAAGAACCTTTTTCTTTCATATTTAGTCAGGTGTTCAGGAACGAGTCTGCTTGGGAGATAATTGGCAAAATCGGCGTACCCAGGCTCCGAATCAATCATTAACATGAGTTATTCGTCAGGAAATGAATCCCTAATCTCACTTCTATCGTGCTTATCCAAGGGATTTTCAAGACGAGATAGATGATCTGCGGCCAGATTTTCTGCCCCCCTCTTATCGCGAATCTCAACATCGAATTCTTGTAGAAACAAGATCCACCGAATTAGTCGTGGCTTAGCATCCTGCTTCGCAAAAAGATATCGAAGAGCTGAGTGATCAGTGAAAACGACTGTCTTTGAAAGGACAAGATATTGCCGGAATTTGTCGAATGCGAATACTACGGCTAATAATTCCTTTTCGGTGGTGGAGTAATTCTCTTGAGCGAGGTTCATGGTTTTGCTAGCATAGTAAATAGGTTGGAAAAGCTTGTCACGCCGTTGGCCTAATACAGCCCCGACAGCGAAATCGCTAGCGTCACACATGATTTCAAATGGTAACTCCCAGTTGGGTGTAATCATGATTGGAGCTTGTGTGAGCTCCTTTTTTAAGAGATCGAATGCATCCTTGCATTCTTGGGAAAAATCGAACGGAGCATCCTTCACAAGCAATTGAGTCATTGGCCGAGCTATTTTGGAGAAGTCTTTGATGAATCTCCGATAAAACCCGGCGTGCCCCAAGAAGCTGCGTATTGCTTTAACAGTCGTGGGGTATGGTAGCTTAGATATAGCTTCAACTTTAGCTTGGTCCACCTCTATTCCGCTCCTTGAGATCTTATGCCCTAACACAATCCCTTCTTTTACCATGAAATGACACTTTTCCCAGTTTAACACCAAGTTGGTTTCCTCACAACGTTTAAACATCTTTTCTAGATTAGTAAGACAGCGGTCAAAGGAATCCCCGAAGACCGAAAAGTCGTCCATGAACACTTCCATGCTGTCTTCCATGAGTTCGTGAAAGATTGCGGTCATGCATCGTTGGAAAGTGGCGGGGGCATTACATAACCCAAAAGGCATCCTTTTGTAGGCAAATGTACCATAAGGGCAAGTAAACGTGGTCTTTTCTTGGTCCTCAGGTGCTATGGGAATTTGAAAATACCCAGAGAATCCATCCAAGAAGCAATAGTACTCGTGTCCAGATAATCTCTCTAACATTTGATCAATGAATGGTAAGGGAAAGTGATCTTTCCTTGTGGCATCATTGAGCTTTCGATAGTCAATGCATACTCGCCACCCAGTGACCGTTCTCTGGGGCACCATCTCACCCTTGTCATTCTTAACTACAGTCATTCCACCCTTTTTAGGTACAACCTGCACAAGACTGACCCATGGGCTATCCGAGATCGGGTAAATCAATCCAGCATCCAGAAGTTTGATAACTTCTTTCTTTACTACTTCCTTAATGTTGGGGTTCACCCGCCTCTAGGGTTGCACGGTCGGTTTATAATCTTCTTCCATGAGAATCTTATGTGTGCAAAAAGTTGAGTCAATCCCCTTAATGTCGGCTACACTCCATGCGAGCACCCCTTTATATTTCTTTAGGACCTCTAAGAGTTTACCTTTTTGTTCATGTTCCAATGAAGAGTTTATGATTACCGGCAATTGGTCCTCTCCCTGAAGGAAGGCATACTCTAAATGGTTAGGAAGCTCTTTAAGATCTAACTCAGGAGGTTCAATAATGGAGGGCTTAAGCTTGTTTTCGGGCTTTCGGAGCTCGAGATGCTCCGTTGCCTCTTGCCTAGGGTAGAAGGAGACTGCACCAACATCCTCCATCCTTTCCACCTCTAGAAAAGGAAGAAAATTCTCGTCCTGTAGCCACCCTTCCTCAATTTGTTCATCTACACAGCTATCAATGACATCTGTGAGTTCATCGACCTCCCCAATGAAATAGAGTCGGTTAGCTGCTTCGAGAGAGAGATCCATAGAATCCTTAATGTCGAAAGTTGTGCTATCGGTTCCCACTCGCAGGGTTAATTTGCCGTCATAAACATCAATGACTGCACGAGCGGTAGCAAGAAATGGTCTCCCTAAGATTATGGGTACCAAGTCATCCTCCTCCATATCCAGGATTACGAAGTCAACCGGGAATTTGAATTTCCCAACTTTGACTAGCACATTCTCGCATATCCCTACGGGGTACTTGACTGATCTATCGGCTAGTTGGATGTTCATGCGGGTAGACTTTAATCCAGAGTATCCTAGTTTAAGGAACATAGAGTGAGGCACGAGATTGATACTCGCTCCCAAATCGGCAAGAGCATTCTTGATTGATAGAGATCCTATGGAGCAAGGCAGGGTGAAGCTGCCTGGATCGTCTACCTTTTTTGGTAGCCCTCGATGGGTCACTACTGAGCATTCTTCTCCCAGGGTCACAAGACCCTCGAGTTTCTTTCGGTTTACAAGTAGTTTTTTAAAGTATGCACTATATTTTGGCATGTGGTAGCAAGCATCAAGGAGGGGTATGGTTACAACCGAGTCTTTTAGATATGACAAGAATCTTTTATTATCACTCTCAGTTTTTTGGTTCCTTAATCGGGATGGGAACGGGATTCTCACAGGTTGGTCAGGTAGAGTTGATGGGGAAGGGGTCGTTAATGGAGGTTGGTCGGGAGTCTTGCCGCCTACATCCTCCTCCTCCTCGCCAGGTTTGTTTGGATCGGGGGCAATGGGGGACGAGCTTGGGTAAGGTGGGTCCTTGGTTGTTGTTCCAGCTCGAGTGGTTATCGCGAGCATGGGATCTTTTTTGCTTACAGATGGCATTTCAAGATTATCAAGGGCTGAGTTAAGCTTGTTGAAAAATTCTCCAATGTCATCCTGCTGCTCGTTGAAAAGCTCATTAAGACCCTTCATTTGCAAGCCTTTTTCTTGAGTGAAGTGACCAAGGTCATCTTCAAAAGTGCTCCTGATTTCGAATTCAGGGCCTTCCTCTCCTTCTTTTCTCTTTACCAGATTTCCCCAGAGGGTGTAATCGTCGTTTTGGTAAAAAGGCAAAAGTGAGGGATCAACATAAATGTCCCCTCCTGACAAGCATGCATGTTCAGTTGTGGCTGCTCCTCCGCATTCTTCTACCTCATGCGGGCCCCCACAGTAATCGCAGATTAAGTAAGGATTCGATAATTGTTTAGGTAACTGCGATCCAGCTAGGTATTCCACTCTTTTGTGAATTTTTCTCAACCGATCTGAAGTGATTTCAGAAATGCTGACAGTCGACTCAGGTTCATCCCAAGTGTCATCCTGGTCTTGAGCATATTCTTCAATCCTATCCCATCCTTCTTCGGCACTAAGATTGGCTAATCTCCCTTTTCTAGATTGGTTGATTCCGTTTCGATCATTAGAGGAGACATTATCGTAGAAGATTTGGACCAAGAGCCAGAGCTCAATGCCATGATGGGGAACTTGTCTTATTAAATCTTTGAATCTAACCCACAATTTATGGAAGGGTTCGTCCTTCCCTTTTCGGAAATGGAGGATCCTATCTCTAAATGCTGAGGTTTTTCCAGGTGGAAAGAACTTCTCATAGAACTTGGATACGAGTTGCTCCCATGTGAAAATAGATTCAGAAGGGAGTTTATCATACCATTCTTGGGCTTTTTCATATAGGGTGAGAGGAAAGAATCGCAATCGGGACGTGTCTCTAGTAGCCCCATCCGTATGGAGGGTGTCTACTATTTTCAAGAAGTCTTTAATGTGTTGAATTGGATCTTCCTCATCTGATCCACAAAACTTACACACACTTTGGACAAGCCAAACATCGTTTGCATGTAAGATATCGTTGGTGTGTTCGTTCGGGTAGACAATGGCGTTTGAGAAGCCACGAGGGGTTGGGGAGGAGTAGTCTTTAAGGCGCTTAGGAATGGGAGTTGCGGGTGTACTCATCTCATCGTTGGGTTGGGAGCTAGGGGTTGTAACATGATTTTCTGAATTTTCTTCAGAAAGGGGTGCATCAAAATCGATGGCAACGCTAGATGGTTCAGAAGTTGAGCAATATTGTCTCAATCTATGCATTTCTCTTTCGGGTTCTGCATAAGGCAAGACAAGGTTTCTAGTGGAACTACGACTCCTAGTGATCCTAAGGTTAAAGGATTCGTCGTTTGCCATGATGGCAAGAGGTGAAGAGTTACGAATAAAAACACAAAGAAATAAGATAGACTAAAAAAAACCTAAAAATAAAAATAAAATCTTAATAGAAAGGAATCTAGCAAGTAGACCTAATAAAAAGAGATTCTAACCTAGACAATAACTATTCCCCAGGTTACGGCGCCAAAAACTTGATACGTGGGAATCGCACCAGGCTTTACCTCTCAAGGGATCTTGAGAAGCTTACAACCCCCACCAGGCAGTGTACCTGATCGTTGTAGTATAGTATAGTGACAAGTACCGGGGGATTGATCGTTCAGCTAGGAATAGTGTCGCTAGGATTAGAAAACCTAAATACTAGTTCTAAAGGTGATGGATGATTATTTTTGTATTTTTATATTTTTTAGAAAGCAAGTGAAATTCTCGGGTTTGAAGGATTAGGGCGGAATTAGTTGCTAGTCAACTAACCCAATACTAAGATGCAATCAAAATAAAATACTAAAAATGAAAATAAACTAAATTATACTAAGGTTGTGAGCAATAAGTGGAGAAAATGTGTTTACTTAGATTTCACTACTCCCTAGATATCTTTTACACGTTAATTACTTGTTATAGTTGCGTGGATGACGGATTGTATTCCTTAATATCATTCATGGGGTGGCGCACTTAACTCCCCAATCCTATGAGCTCTTATCTCCTCCTATGCCATGCCCAGCACAACCATAGGGATTATAAACAGTGGCTCATGCATTAAATACAACCAATAAAACCTAGTGCACATCAGTTCATGTTTCCTAAGACGTTCAAGCATGTTACCAATTGGAGATCTGCCAGTTTTCTTAAGCCAAACATCGAATTCATTCATCCAATACAGCTATAAACAAGTAATCAACACATAATTAATATCTAGGTTTCATTAGATCCAAGCAAACACAAGATAGATCTAGCCTAGCATGATGGAATTAAGACAAGAACAAGATATAGACAACCAACACATAGACATATTGATTGAATTAAAAGAATACTTATCTCAATTACACATGAAAGGTATCAAGGGTTTAGAACCCTTGAAAAACCTGTAAAATTCGCACCAAGTTCGTACTTAGGGTTTCTCCAAAACTTCTCTCTTTTTAATGTGAAAATTAGAAAACTATATATAGGAAATAGGGTCTGACGGCGTCAAGACCAAATAGGTGACGCCGCCAAAATATTTCTCGGACTGCCTTGATCTACTTTTGACGCCATCATGTGTTATGCATTTCCAGGCCGTCATGCATTTTCTTCTTGACGCTCTACTTCGTGACGCCGTCAAATCTGTACTGGGTCGTCATGGAAATTGCTCTTGACGCCGTCAGGATGTTACTCTTGACGCCATCACCTACTGTTCCCAGCAAGGAAAATTAAGACTTTGGCATTTTCTTCACTTTTATGCTCCAAAAACGTCCGAATTGCTTCCTTTTCCAGATTTCACTCCCAAAGTACCTAAAATCACAAAATGAACGATTTAGGGCAATATTTGATCAAATAAATTTCTAATTCCGGCTTAAATGACCCCCTAAAAACGGATCATTTTTCGCCTCATCACCGTTTCACCCATTTTCTATTTTTATTATCACTATTACATATATATAATCACATTGTCACTTATATTAAAGTGTTTTTTACCCTCGGGCGGGCTTATAAGACATGTATACTTAACCATCCATTAGGGTATTGTTGCTTTAAAGATGCAACTGCTTGATTTCTAGGTACTATCAGTATCCGGTTCTATAATAAAGAAATAAGAACAAGATGGATTATGGATGTTGAAAAGCTAAATAATTAAATATATTCTTTCTACAAATGGTTAAGCTCCAACAGGACTGTCCTATGCCTACTTTTTACGAAAGTTGTGACTTTGTTAGGACTGTACTGAAACCCGCCCATGACGTAGTTGTACGTGTAGAGACGCATTGCTGGAGCTTCATTTGAAAGTGATGAAAGTATAGAAGTGTAACAGTTGTGGTGATTCGAGTATAGATTTTGTCCCAAACCTGATCTCATTGGCAACACAAGCAGACACAACAATATTAGTTATAGATGATTTAACTTAATATTATTGCAATTGCGACTCATGATGTTTATTAGACTTCTACATGATGCAGACCACTTAAATGGGTTGATTTGGGTAATCTGTCATGAGCAGGTTAAATTCATTTAAAGTATTCATGAGCAGGTTAATTGGGTAATCCTCTGGTGCAAGTGGTTAGTAGCTTTTTTCGTTTAGTTATGTTTCATAGAAATCAATAAGTATTTATATTTGAATGTACTGTCGAGGTGGTATGTGTTGCAGTTGAACAAAAGAGACCGACATGATAAACACCATTACATGCTTGCTACATGGCCACCATTTATAAATTGTTTGTACACATTTATAAATTAAACCTTTTGCATTATACCATGTCTTCAACTAAAAGAAACTCAATGCATTTGAGTTTGGCTAGATATATTTTCCCTGTTCGTTCTACTCAGACTACATTCTGATTTGACCCCCATAGACGTAAACATATTAAGTTATCATATGCCTGACCATTTGAAAGAGTTGATATCACTCGCAGAGGGCGTTGGTTTTACACAATGCTTATTATTAAAAAGAACCAAGCAGAAAGCTAAAACATTTCTGGGAAACCAGTTGAGTTTCATACAATTTTCTGCACCCAACCTAAACCAATTGGACCAGTCATTTGAACACACTAAAAATTCATTTATGAAGCTATGTCAGATACACCTAAAGTCCAACTTTGTGATTTTGTTTTTTATTTGTTCCCTTTCTTGCTGGTGGTTCTTATTAGATCAAAGGTTATTGTGGCTGCTTAATCACATTTCTGTTTCTTTGTTGTTTATTAATTGGTTGCCCATAGATCCAGGTTTTGTATTTGTCTTGCGTTTTGGGTCGCATCCATTTGGGTTTCAGTTAGAATTTGCAGGTATGCATAAACTACTAATTTGATTTAGGTTCCATGTGATAACTTGCAAACATAACAACCATGATATGGAAACGGGTTGATAGCCATGGCAGTGATCAACGAGGTAAGATTTTATGTCAGCAGGTTGATATTGCATATTCAAGGTTTGTGTATTTTAGTTATTTCGAATTTTTTTATTGTAAACAACCTCTGCAAGAAGATGTTTAAAAAAACTCTCCCAAACAGTCCTTGGTTACCAGTAGTTTTAGTAGAGCAATTTTAAAACAGGGTCATTATATGGTTATATCCAAATTCTTAAAAAAAATACAGGTAGGATTTTATGTCTGCAAGTTGAGATTGCATATTCAAAAGGGATGCCCTTTTTTACGTAATAGGCAACTAAAGCAAGCAATTTCAAAGAATCCCTACTTTCATACAAATGAGCATTTTTAAATGCTCAAACGAAACCACTTATTTCAGTAATGGAGTGTTTGGAATTGCTTCTTTAAGTGTGTGTGAATTGCCTATTGCTTTATAAAGCTTTTCAAGCATGGATGCAATCCTAAACACTATACTTAACAATTTTATCTTCTAAATTTAGAACAGATAAGTGTTACATTGATCAAATAAAATTGACATCATGTTTTCTTCTCACTTGCAGATATTTAGAGAGCTATTCAAAGTACGAAGTTTGCAAGGTAATAAAATTGTTTTTTTGTTAGTTGTTATTTTAATCTCAAATTACTTAAACTCAATGACAATCAATAAATTACTATTCACCATGAACTGGATTACCGCTCTATAATTTTTGTGTTCATTGTTGCAAATCGCACTATGCAGGCCATTCCCAAACTGATCCGATGTCAACATCTAAGTTAGATGAATGCATCTTTATTTTAATTCTCATGTTCATGAAAATTTACAACAATGTCAATAAATCTGATACAAGTGTTGAGTTTTATATGCACATTAACTGTCTAATGAAATGCCTCATATATTTATTATTTGGTGAACTACCTCACTTATATAATTACTATGTAGTTTTTTAGGCCGTGCTAAGCACGGCCCATGAAAGTCAACGTTTATTGTTAGATGATCATTTATATAGCCGTTAATTATTAGTTTTCAATTCGACATTGAGTAGCTAACAAGTTAGATCGACATGATGTAGTAGCGTTATATTTATATATAGCCGTTAATATTAGTTTCCAATTCGATATTCGTATAACATCTTTGATTCATAAAAAATGTTATTCTTTATAAGCGACTTCTACACGATGTAGCTAGCATCGTTGTTAGCCTAGCAACATTATTCATATAATTTTATTCTTTATAAGTTAATGTGTGTTTATAAAGAATAACATTCTTTGATTCAAAAACTTATCAAAATTGCTTATTTATTTCAAACCTATACGAGATATAGTTATATTTATATAGGTTATATATGTAAAAGCTCGTTTACGCTCATGAACCTACTTTAGCTCGATATCTGAAGCTCGGGCTCGAGCTCATTTATTAAAAAAGCTTTATGTTAAGCTTGTGCTCGAGCTCGAGCTCGTGAAGGCTTGGCTCTTTCCGAGCTTTTATCGAGTCAATCTTGTGTAGCTCGGCTTGTCTACACTCCTATTCTCTAAAAAAAATATTATATAATATTCATTAAGATGATGTACGAAAACATGTGAAAAAATATATTATGACTATCCAATATCCACTTAACTATAACTTGAGTTTGTTGCTGAAAAACTTGATTCCTTCATTTTTAACTTGTAAGTTGAAAAAATTCAACTCCTATTAGTTACCTTTGACAATCCTTCCACAAGCAAAATATATTTTACCCATACTTCTATCACCTACCCCTTTCCTAGACTTTCAATTGTTCTCTTTCACTTGAGTGGTCGACCACACATTAATATTTGACACAATAGTCATTCTAAGTTTGTAACACATATGACCTACATTGCTACACACTCCTGCTTTTCACTCTAGGTCTCTAGCACAACAGTACCACAAGACAAGGATGCCATATCTCAATATCTCTTGCAATTTACCCAGTAAATATTCCGTACACATTTAAACTTACTATTATTATTGCAATGCATAAATAAAAATTAAGATTCAATCCGTATTAATTAGTTAAGCCAATATCACCATAAGATGCTACCACACCATCAAAGCAGCCATACCGCTCATGCTCCTATTACTTTATATTGTATCACACAAGTCATCAACAACCACATCATCCCAACAAATGACCCTAATGATAAGGATGACACATTGTGCATATTTTATTAAACATTTAACAAAAATACTTAAAAAATATATTTAATTTAACAATCATTCACTAAAAATCTAGAATTCACATTACGTTCATAACTTTTCATAACCCATGTAACTTAAAAACAACATTTAATACAAATAATGATAATCTTAGGTCATCCATTATGGTAAACCTTTTAAAAGGTTTATACTTGTGTTATTACATTAAATTATAAACTTTTTTGTTTTATAAACTTATCCCCACTATGTTATAAACATTTTCAAGTGATATAAACATCACACATAATTAAAGGCATTAATTATGAAAAGGTTTAATATCTTAGACCTCTTCATGACACGTAAGCTTGAAATGGATGCTCACTATGGTTTATAAGCTCTTAAACCTCTTCGTCATTTTATAAACTTTTCATAAACCACCATAGTGGATGCCCTTAGTAGTTTAACATTTAACCAACATTATAAATGTAGAGAAATTCTCTATTCTCATTATCATAAGTTGTAGCATAACAAAACATCATACAAATTGTTTAAATCATATGTACATTAGTACATGTATATGCATGCGTATTATCTACATACCTACTCATAGCCGTCGATGGCCATTACCACGAGGCACCGCACCAGCTTATAATACATACTGATCATGCCACCATGTTTTGAATATATACAACATAATACTCTAATAAAGTACTATACCTCATATATTGATAGTGGAGACAGCGTTTTTGGAAAACCCGGTACCATATATAATCTTTGATTTCTTCATTATCTAGCCTCCATATCATAGCTTTACCAAGCTGGTAACCCCAACTTCCGACGCTTGAAAGTAAAAATACAAAAAGTAAACTTATTGAAATTAATCATAAGCATATAAGCACATAAGAAAACCAGATTGTTTGTCAATCTCTTTCTCTTTTTCTTTTTCTTAAAAAATAAAAATAAAAATAAAAAAAAAACAAAAAAACAATAAAACAAAAAAAAAAAAAAAAAAAAAAAAAACAATAAAACAAAAAAAAAAACAAAAAAACAAAAAAACAAAAAAAACCAAAAACAAAACCAAAAACAAAACAAAACAAAACTTACTGAAAATAACAACCACTCGTTATGCAAGAAAATGAATAAAAACAAATTTACTTACAAGTTCAAGCTTTGAAAGCAATTTAAAGGTGCGTGGAAAGGTTGGATGCACTTAAAGGTTATAGAGAGAAACAAATTGAAGAAATAAGGTGTTTGAAAATGATTGTTGAGTAAAAGACGGGTTATAAGAAAAGAGTTGAAGACATGATGTAATAGTGTCATACTGTTTATGCCTGCGTGGCAAGCTTTGAGTGCTCCACAAAAATATTGAGGCTTCAAGCTAGTAGCTATGTGTCATCTTCAAAGCCTTTGTAGGGGCTGATGTGTCATCTCCAAAGCCTTTGTAGTAGCTGATGTGTCATCTCTCAATAAAAATGGGACTCTTTTATATAATAGGTAGATATAACTATTCGTTTCACTGAAACCCTATTACCGAATTAACTTGAAACCTGATGGTTAAGTAACTACGTTCATCTTTCATTATCTATGAAATTGCAGGCAAGTAGGTTCTTGGAGTAGTAGACTTTGGCTAAATAATAGAATCAGAAAGAATAGTAGCATCAAACTATACAAGTAGAATTGAAGAGAAATCGACTACGAAAGGTGGATAAAAGGCATGTGAAGTAGACGGTTGACGAGCTATTAACTATTCAATCAGGACAAAACATAAAAGAAGTATTTCTACGAGGTATAGCCATCCTTATTCACCAACATATCCAACGTGTTTCTGTAACAATTTGTAAAGTCTATAACGACCTCTAAATATCACTACGACTCATTGTAATTCCTTTATTAATAAAAAATCATAAGATAGATTTAGAACATTGTAGGGGCTGTTTCGATAGAACTTTTTAAGGGCCCTTTGGAAAGAACATGTTTGGGTTATATTTCTAACATGTCAAATGGCTAAGTTTTTTAGGACAAAGTTAAACATGAAAAGTTAAAGCAATCAAATGCACTTGTGTGCCTACACCCCACTGATTTGTTGTAAAAATAGTAAGAGCTTCTATAAACTATTTCATAGAATGTGCCAAAAGTGTTTGTTATAAAAATAGCCAACTATATGACAGTCAAACAATATATTATTGTAATGTCGATAATAAGTAAGTTGGTACTTTAAACTCAAAACGTTTTGTTTTATTTCTTTAAACCAAAGGAAATGTTACATTGGAATGATATGGAAGGAATTTCGTATTAGTCTACATAATGTTTTGTTTTGGGCGGGCTTTTATTCCCGATGGGGCTTATAGTGTCTTAATCATGTTTTAATTCAGTTTAAGTATCTATGGTTAGATTTTTACAATGCTAATATGCAATTAGACAATTTTGAAACGATATGTTTATCATAAACAAAATAAATATGTAACTTTAAACTTAAATGTATGGATCTAATAAGTAATAATAGTATTAAATTTACTTGACGCTAGCCCGTTCATCGGACGGGTCATGCGACTAGTGTAATAATACAGATGGTTAATATGGTCATTTTCTTTTATTCAAAAAGCCCAGTTAAATATCTATCAAACAATTATTTTCATTCAGGAACATTTTCACTCAACATCTTTAAATAATTCAGCATCTTTGATTCACTCAGCGTTAAATAATACAGTTTTATCAAACAGCCCAGAGGGTAGAGTATGTAAAAAGTACACCCACTGGTATGTGAGGAGTAACCCTTAAAAAAATCTAATTATGCATAATATACTTGTGTTTTTTTTAATCATTATGCATAATATCTACTTATGTGTAAAGAATAATTTATGAAAAAATATACATATGCATACTGAAGCATAAATACCAATATATTATGTATAATGAGATTTTTGTTGGTGTGTTGTTTAAAATGAATCAAAAGTGTAAGTACATGACAATATTTTAAGATCCGGTTTTTTAATTGACTTTGTCAAGTTACCGGTTCATCGGGTCACCGGTTCAACTGCCGGTTCTATACATATGTAGATTTTTCATGACATCTTTGATATTAGGTATTTGTCCAATTTCGACGTTACATTCAAATGAACCGAAAAAAATGAAATGACGCTATTGGATTTTAGTTGTTCATTTCCATATATACAATACTAAAAATGTGCAAAAATAATCAATTTATAATTCTAGTTACAACAATTTTATAATTCTAGTTTATAAAAATGAGATAACTCCACGGTGTTGGATACCTATCTTTATTAATAAACTATTTAAATCAAACAAATATAATACTCTATCTATCCTAAAATATAAGTCTATTTTGACTTTTTAAATCCAAGTTTGACCTTGAATATTTTTTTGTATTATATAATATTTGATGCAAAATATATAAATGGATTAGGTTTTAAAAGTATTTTCATTGGTATAAATTTCATCAAGTATTATATAATACAAATAAAAACATTTAAAGTTAAAGTTGGATTCAAAAAGTCAAAATGGACTTATATTTTGAGACGGAAGGAGTACCAAAATTAGTTTATAACTCTAATTTGTTGTTTTATCAAACCTAACCACATCAGTCACCACCCCTTTAACTTTTTAATTTAACTATAAACTTTCAAAATGATACTCCCTCCGTCCTAAAAATATTGTCCAGTTTGAATTTTCAAAGTTAAACTGGTTCAACTTTGACCATATATATATATATTTTTATTATATAATACTCGATGAAAAATTATACGGAGTATCATTGAAAAGTACACTTAAAACCCAATCCATTTAAATATTTTGCATCAAATATTATATAAAACGCACAAAAATATTTAAGGTTAAAGTTGAAGAAGAAAGACCAAAAAGTCAAATAGTGGACAATAAATTTGGAATAAAGGTAGTAATATGTTTATCCATATCTATATAGAACTTAACTAACACAAATTTTGAGTTTAGCGAAAATGAAATGACAAAAGGATTTTGTTAGTTTTAGAGAAAAGAAAAGGTTTTTGTTGTTAAAATAATAATAATAATAATAATAATAATAATAATAATAATAATAATAAAAAAAAAAAAAAAAAAGTCATGACCCTGTTGGGTATACGTTGGAAACTTTATCCCTACAGTTGAATACAATACTAGTAAAATGTTGATTAGCAATGACTCGATTGAGTGATGACATAGTAACAAAACTTGCTAAGAGATTGTTCGACTTTGTCATTGTCTTTTGGAAAGACTTGTTGGTAATTGCATTTGGAAAGACTTGTAAGGCCTGTTATGACATGTTATCTGAAAAGCCGTTTTCTACAGCATAATCAGTTTTGCAAACACAATCACACCCGATAAATAGCAATTGCAATATATTATTGAAATAAGCCTGAAAGATATTCAACTTGAAGCTAGATGAAAGACTTGCTTGAAATTTTTATCTTTGAAAACTACTTGTGTAACCTGACGTCTTTTCCCTTTTGGAATACCTTGAAACAAACTTAAAGTTGATAAATTAAATGAACCAAGAACATGTCAGCCCCGGCCCCCGGGTGTAGCGCGTGCACTTGCGCTCGTGAAATGTAAACAAATGTGTTCACTTTTTGGGTGGTGCATGTCACTTACTCACGCGTCAAAACTAGCTTATATAATTTTCTGCCCATACAGGTTTTAATCATTTCGCCTTTTTTTCCTGATAAATCTATTAAACTTTTAGGCTAGGTTCAAATCGTTACAAGGTTAGTTGCAAAACTAGTCCTCAACTATTATTTTGTCCTCTTTCAATCATCCGTAATTTTTTTATGAACCAAAGTAAAACTTACTAATAAGTATTGTAGCCTTATTGGGATTATAAAGCAAGTTCATGTACAACTGGGTGGGTTTAGACATTTATATAAAGCCGAAGCAGGTTGTTTATATTTAGGAATGCTACTCGGGTCAAAATATCGAACTAGGCTCGAAGTATAGCTCACTGTGCCTGCAAAAATTCACTTCATTAGTTCTTATAGGTCATCTGTGTTTGATATATAGCATTTTTGAATTAAATCTGTATATATCCTTTTGTTGATACGGTAATATCGACCAATTAGCATATGAATGACTGTAGAAGTGAATTCTGGTTATGTAGCAGCTTATCCAACTGGTAAAAGAAACTGACCAACCGGATCAAAAGTTGCTAAAAGTGTTTTAGTAACACATAAAACCTATTCAATAAATTCATTCACATAATTTGTTTAGAAATGGTGTTTAACATAGGAAAGAAGTGCTAAAGTCAACCCAACCCGTCCTGTCCCATTTTGACCCTTTACCAAATAAACCCAGTTTTCCACATCTATTCTATACAAACACAAAAATGATCAAATGACTTACCTTCTAAGATCGAGTCCAACTAAACCAGCTTGTAGTATTGTCAAGTTATCTGAGTCCGGTGAGACAATGATAACTGTATCCTCAGAGTATTGAGTTTCAAGAATCGACATAAGTTGTGTCACACGAACAAATACATCAGCCACGCTCTCATTTGGTGTTCCATCACTGATTGGGGGTGGCTTAATATTCTGAGAAACAACATCTGATGCATAAATCTGTATTGACAGAACATTGAACTGTTGTTACGCTCTTGTAGTATGTGTTTACTTAAACATTTGTTACTCATAAATATGAAAAAAGAAGGTTAAAGATATAGAATGGAATACAACGGAACAGTCTTACTTCTGAAACAGATTGTAATGGCCTGCCTTCGTAGGCACCTAATCCACGTGCATCCAAGAAACCGTACTCCGGAACTACATTACTATTCCACCACATTTTTCCAAAACAAAACAAAAAAATGAAATAAGAATAATAAAGTGATAACATAAAGTACACTGAATTCATAATCTGATATCATCGTTAGGGGGTGCTATAATGTACATTTTAAAAGTAATTATCTGATTACAACAAATTTAAGTTGCAATAATCATTATCCAGTGTTCGGGTAACCTTCTCTTGGATATCTACTTAAGTCAGATAGTCGGTTTGATACTAACCCAAACAGAACTAACTAGTATGCCTTTCTTTTATGCTAGTTCCTCTTTATACTAAATATATTACCAAACTATTTAGTATTTATGAAATATACTTCTGCTTATGCAGTTTGGTAGTAGATGCAACAAAACTAACTACGAGATCATAGCATACCATTACAACTTAGTTTGATAATCCAAATTGGTCTAACAATCAAGTGTTTAGGTAACCTACTTCTGATTATTATTAAACAAACAGCTTGATATTATATATCCATCAAAGCAAAATTTCACATTATAAGGGAAATTACGTGTATACCCTTATGATTATGTGGTTAAATAATCACTTTGATACAAGCTGCAACCAAACTAACAAGTAAATGAAGCCCTATTTTTGATAATCAAAATTGCCTAAAAGCTTTTTAAGAGTTGAATAAATTAATCTAACTATATATTAACAGATAATCACTTATAACTCTTTAATTCTATAGCTGAATGTGCTAAGAATGTACACGATAGTCATTATATTATACCTTCTGTTCACCACATTAATAGCAGCTATAATTTCAGCTGCTTGATAAGCTCTCTGAGTAATAGAAGGCCAAATCCAGCAATTATTATCACAAGCCCCCATTTCCTTTAATTTTAAAGCTGCTTTAACCGTCTGTATCTTCCCGATCTTTGATAAACCATTATCCATCGATGTTTTCGCAACAGGATTTGTATTGATTATCCCCATAGTCTCATATTCAGACTCCCCCGCCCTCACCAAAAAGTACCTGCAAATTTAGTGTCATAATAGTTTTTTAATTGTGACTTACATGTTCTGATTATGGAAATGGCATCAAATGCATGGTTTAACATTTTGTATTGCTTAGTTTGAATTCGCTCTAACACTTGTCTAGTAATAATTAATCCACGGGTTTTTGTTTTCCAAAGTTATTTGCGTGTGTACACAGGTTCTTTTGGCTATTCATTTCGTTTTGGAGCATTGGCAATGGTAAGATTCTAACGTTATACCAAGTGAGATTTTTGACCGGTTTCAAAATAAATTCAAATTCTTGTGGGGTTTCAATTTTTCTCCAATTTGGATAGCTAGGACGGTCACTATACTTAAGGTGATATCTTGGTTCATGCTTGGTGACGGGTTAACCCCATTTTTTTTAACAGCATCGTACTACATATAAGGGGGGTGTTTGGGATTGCTTATTAGAAACTGTTATTTACTTATTGCTCTTATAAATGAAATAAGCAAACTTAAACTACTTAAACAAGAAGTTGCTGCAGAGCTTTTAACAGAGGTATACCAAAAATGGGCTGTATCAGCTTAGATGAACAAACTCAAAATTGCTGCTGCTTCTTGTGTGAAACACCAATCCAGTCCTCAGTCCTCCTTATCTAAAACGTGCAGCAGGTGCAGTCGTGCGGATGGCCTATAAGATCAGCATGTGGCAACACTATACTTCATCAAGAAGCAAACAAACCTGCTGGCCTTGATGTCACATAAAAACAATGGTTTGATTTATTGAACAATACCAGGTCAATGAAACAAGCTATCATGTGCCCACAAAGGCTTGTATCTAAATTGTAAACAACATGTCAACATATATGTTGAAAATCTGATATAATCTGTAGCTAGAAGTTTAGAATTAACATTTCTGGAAAGATCTTGTTAGGAAACAGCAAGTTTAGAATTTAATTAGTTGCATCAAAATAGAAAATCAAATGATAAGTAGCATCTCAATAAATCTAAAAGTCAAAATTTATCCATAAAGAGGTTTAGTTTGAAATAAGTTGTTACAGGTCTACATAACATTTCATAAATTTATCCGTTAGAACTTAGAAGCAGTGTGCAGCCTTTGCGAGATTTCCTTGAATGTGTGGCAGGCCTTTGTAAGTCCCCATGGTTTAATAGTTGTGACCTTGAAAACCGGATTTTCTTCACTGCTTTCCCCATGCACCCATTCTCTACATGGAGTCGCCAGCTTTGTGATCTGCTCTGCGTTAGTTTTCACTTTGATCAACTTGTAGCATATAACAACTCATTGGCTTTCAGAACATTCAAGTTAAACAATGCGACACTGAATCTGTAAAGGGGGGGATACCATTAGAAACCAAGACAGTGATTGATCATCAAAGTTGAGCTAAATTTTTTTACTTAACATAAAAAATATACATCAAACTTTAAAAACGAAACTTGAAAATAAAAATCATATGTAGTGAAATCATATGTGGTGAAATCTTCCTATTATATAGAAATCAATCTTCTTAACCCGCCTGACTGTAAATTGTAAAGGGATGTATTGGGTTTCATGAAATTAAATGGGTCGTCTGATGAACAGCATGAGACTATAGATATTTGAGCATCAAGTATCGTTTATTATTGATCAGAATCTTGAAACAAACACTTTGCTAACACTATAGACATTTGATCCTCAGACTGAGAATGATAAAGTATAGCAGCAGCACCAAGCCACCAACCAGGCCTCGTTGATTTTAGTTTTAGGTTGCACAAGTTTAATACAGAAAGAAATTTATACAAAAAATCGAAGTTCACCATTTTTCCATAAATTCAGATCCAGTATGTTCGGATTATAGTATAAGTACTATAAATTTTGACCATTTTTATTCAATCAACATTTAATCTGGTATTGTCCTTGATGGATAAGAACCAGATATTGAGACAAACAATCTATTTTGCTGAAATTAAATTGCTATTTTAGACTTTTATCGAGACAAACGTTGCCATATATTTTTTTTTTAAAAAATTGAATTATTTGACCCCCAAGCAATCAAAAAATTTAACAAATTTCCAATTCACCCAAATACTAAAATTGAACTATAACAATGAGATAATGAGTTTCAAAGCACAGGCAATGACAAATAATCGAGTATATGATTTTTACATATGGAAACTACAAGCAGTCAAAAGGCAGAGAGAGTTAGGGACATACCTTTAGCTTATGTAGACAAGGGGGATATAGGAGATAAGGGGCCAATAGGAGCCTCTTCTACTTGTCTTTTCTTTCAGCTCATCTGGGCATTCGTCTATCCACAAACTCAAAAGTGAAGGCAACAACTCTTCTGGTAGATCTTTCATCTTTGGGCAGCCTCTAATTTCGAGATGTTGGAGGGAGGTGAGGTGTTGGAGTCCCTTTGAAACTGTTTCCAATTTCTTAAAATCCGATAAGCTAAGTGTAGTAAGAGATGAAGGAAGCATATGCGGCAATTGAGTACCGCTAGTCACATCATCTTCTTCTGTTGAGTAATTACCCCCTAGCACTAGTCTAACAAGTGTGGTTGGAAAAGTCTGTGGGCCCCATTGTGAAATGGGCTTCTTCAAACCCCCTATTACTAAATAACCCAAGTTAGGAGGCCAAAGCCCAAAGGAAGCAACATCCATATTTTCACAACGAACGATTGTCAAACGTTTTAACGAGGTGAAAGTCGGCAACACGTCTGCAGGGAATGACTCTATACTCCTACAATGACTTATATCCAATTGAGTGAGGCGAATGAACTTAGTCAATTCATTGACTGATTTCAGATTTGGCCAATAGCTTATACTTACATCCTCTAGCATCGATGTGCTCGTGATGAGAAGCACCTTTTCCAGCTCCTCCTCCGATAGTTGGTTACAGAACTCAATTCTGAGTGACTTGAGCTTTTGGCATCCTCCTGTTGGGAAGGAGACACATGTAATCGAATCACAATACCAGATAGTCAAGGATTCAATGTTGTCTGGACAACTGAAACGCTCCAGATTCTTACAACTCCATAAGGCCATCACATCTCCTTGAAGTTGTACCCAATATACACATTTGATCTTAAATTCAAAATAAATTTACTATTCGTCCCTCACATCTCCCTTTTGCACCTCGTTAGTCATCTCTCGTTACACCCAGTTAGCCCCCTTGAGTAAAGGCAATTTAGTCATTTCTTTTATTTTGTCACAATCACACACAGTCTCTTGGTAAACGTGTATCTTGGGTACACTTCAACATAGTTAGTTGATGTTCTCAACTATGTGTAACCACTTCAATTCACCATAGTACAACCACAATAAGGAGGTGTTTGTTTAACCTTAAATGTGGGCTTATGAGCTTATTTCATTTCAGCTTATATTTTATAAGCCTCAATTTTCTGGCTTATTTTGTGATTTGTGGGCTTATATAAGTTTATTATATCATAATAAACTTATATAAGCCCACAAGTCTCAAATTAAGCCGAAAAATTGAAGCTTATAAAATATAAGCCATAACAAAAATACGGTCATAAGCCACATATAAGCTTAAACAATAGCATAAATAATCACATGAAGATAACCTAATAAAGTCAACATATCTCTAGTGTAGTAGACTTTTGGGCATGCTGTCTAGATTTTTTTTTTTTTTTTTTTTGGGTTGACACGATTGATACTTGTCTATGGTGGTGGGTTGTGATCGATGTTATCTATACTACATATAATGCAGGAAGCACTCTCTCTTCAAAAATTTCAAATTTACAAAAAATGATGCATGGTTTACAACATTTTAAAGTAACCAATTTTCATAATTACAACAACCAAAGCATGCTGTACAACAAAAAATAGCATGGAATGAAATTCAGACCAAAATTCTATGAATTCTACATTAATGATATTAAAAACACCCCTACACCCAAAATTACAACCATTTAAGCACAATGTACAACCATTCATAAAAATGTGATTTTTTTCTTATGACTATGTTGAGTAAAAAATAAATGTTGATTATAAATACCTTATAACCTGATACTATTTGTTAAACCATAAAACAAACAATTTTGATGACATTTATAGTGTTTGAAACCAAGTAACACATTTTACTTTATATATTTTTTTTTCCAAAAAATTAGCTAAACCCAACTTAGTATATAATGGGATTCATGGTTGTGACTGCCTGCGTATAAAAATAGATCCCAGAGTAATTAAATGGAAGCTAAAAAGGTCATCTTAGAACACACACCAAAAGGAAAAAAAAAAAAAAAAATGTTCATATCAAATGCATAAACTATTACATAAACTGAAAAAGTTGAATAAACCGAAGTAGAACACAAAAAGTGAGACGACAAAATTAATAACAAACAAAAAGTTGAAGGCTTTAGTACTTTCTCATAAAAAAATGAAAATTTTCCAGCCCTGTACTCAAGAAATTTACTAGCAAATCGAGCAGAAAGGAGGTCGTGGTGAAGCTGTGGCAGTGGCGGTTGTGTGGTGTTTGGGTGTCAAACGAGCGCGTTGAGAGCTAAAAAACTCCATAAATTGTAACAATGGATCGATCTATCGATTTGGGGAGTTAACATTTTGGTCGGAAAATTTTCCGGTGACGGAAGGTGGCTGCCGGCCGGAAGTGGTGGTGGTCCAGCAATGTGGTAGAAAGAGAAAGGAGTGAGTGTGTGAGGTGTGATTATTAAAAGTGAGGCAGGGAGAGAGAAAATGAGATGTTTTATAAAAATGGGAGAGACTAAAAGTAGACAATCAAAACAAGAACGGTGAGAGTGAAAGAAAGGGGTGGAGGGGCTTTAGTGTCAAAGTTGTAAAACTTTTAGAATATTAACTGTGGGACTCATTTGACGTACCAAACGGACTCGAAAACTTATGAAACTTGCGCCATTGTTCTCGAAATAATTTTTCCAATAAAAATGAATATAAATACGCATAACTTTCACAAAGTCAATTTATTTGGCAAATTCGATTCGTTTCGTGCTTTCTAGGTTGTGTCTGCTCGATTTATTTGGCAAATTCAATTCGTCGCTAATACAAATAATAACACACATTATACAAATATTCAAGCCTGAACGGAAAACGAGCCAAATGGGCTTTAGTCTGAACGGGTGTGGGCCAAACGGGCTTGAGCCCGAACGAGCACGGGCCAACGAACTCGAGCCCGAACGAGCACGGGCTAAACGAAATTCTTGATATCCGTAAATTTATTGTAAAAAAGAATATAATAAACTAAAATACGATTCACCGGAAAATTATATTTCAGGATACCCGCCGCCGCAACGCGCGGGTACCCTGCTAGTTATGATTATATACTCATATCCCATACATCGATAAATTCACCGAAGAATATGTCCGACGAGTTGCAGGGTGTTTGCTTGTACGCTACCAACATCAAACCACCATCCGGTACAGTTTCAATATTTTGATTTTAATTTAGATATCTTACAAACATGGTTAATTTAAGAAATATTTTAAACATATGAGCACATAACTGTTTCGACACAGATATGAAGGGTTCATGTATTGAGCAAGCTACATCAACAATGCCACTAGATGCCGTTTGGTGGTTTATGTTAATAGGGAAATTTTAATATTGGTATACTGAAAGATATGGAGATAATGGCGCCATCAACGGAAGCTTGCAAGCTCGGAGTTATCAACTAAATGGATTTTTGTTTGATTGAAAAGAAAACGGGATAAGGTTTTTGTTAGTTATCCAAAGGGGTTTCCAAAATGCTCAGAATCTTTTAAAAGATTTTTTTTTGATGATCAAAAGAGAAATCCAATGAATTGGTTACGGATATTGTTCTTAAATAGTTAAATTTATTATTTTGATGTTTAAAATCTTTTATATAATAAAATAAAACCCTATTGGAAATTTTGCATTTCTAAAAAATCAATTCATACCTGATTTAGTAATAATTTTATTAAAAAAATTTATTTTCTTATTAGGTAATATTTTATATTTATCCATAACACAAGTAGAAGATAAATACAAAAAAATATATATAAGATATTTAAAAAAATATTATTTATTTTATATTTATCCACAACACAAGTAGAAGATAAATACAAAAAATATAGATAAGATGCATGATGAGTTCATAAAAACTCATCATTTCTGTCAAATCTGAACAACAAAAACATGTAAAAACACTTAGAAACAACACAAAATATTACAAATATCCTTAGAAGGTGTTTTTATATGTTTCAAACATAAAAGAACAGAAAACAGGGAAAAACGACCAAAGTTTGCCAAATTGTCAAAATCAGTCCCTGAACTTTCAAGAAATGTCAGAAATGGTCCCTGGATGATTTATTTTAAAGAAAAGTAAAAAACAATCCTCAGGAATCATGAAATAACAATTTTTACCCTTGAAAGTTCAAAATATCAAAATTGGCAAAACAGGTCCCTGCAGTTTCAATATTGACAGAAAATACCCCTCAGTGTTCAAAAATGGAATTTTATCATCAAAGGGTCCTTGGTAATTCTTAAATTGACAAATTTTACCCTTAGATGATAAATTCAATGAATTTACAAAACAAGTCCCTATACTTTGCAATTTTGGCAAAAATGGTCCCCGGATGTTTTATTTTGGAAAAATATCATTTAGGTCCTTATAATATTTAAATATGGCAAGAAAGGTCCTTTGTGATAAACTTTGGAAAAGTTGCAAGTTTGGTCCCTGGAAATCAGATTTTACAAGTTAAGTCCTTGGGCTTATTACCTTACAAACCAAACGGATCAAAAACAAAAATAAAAACAATCCAAATTCCAAATCCATCCAAACACAAAGCCTAGTCCAGTCCAAAACCAAAGGCCCAACACCCCTAAAAGCCCACTCACCCTTTTAAGAATAAACACGGGTCTTTGACCCGCGTGACCCCCATCACCCCCAACCTCCTCTCCACCTCTGCTACTACCACTGTTCACACCATCCACCTCCACCTTACACCATCGCCACCTCACTTGCCCTCTATCAAGCCCACAAACAAACCCTTTCCCCCTGGTTTTGTACCAGGGGAGGACATGTGTTAAAGCTACTACCTCTGCCACCACCTACACCCTGCCATGCCTTACATCCACCACCCCTAGCTCACATCTACACTCCAAATTGTCCCCTATAACATCACAAACATCCTAAACGCATTTAATGCTCAAATATCAGGCTGCAAGCAACCTTTGGGATTTTGGCGCCAAAATCCATTTAAACAGCTTTGACAAATTGGACACGTGCAAGGGCTAAAAAGTGGTGGGATATGCTCAGCAAGCCACATGGATCAAGATGGAAGTCTATAAAAGCAAGAAGAAGCAGAGTATCAGTAGTGTGTAGTTTTTAATTAGTTTTCATATATTTCGACTTAGTGTAATTTCCATTAATTCTGTTGTAAAACTCAATTTCAAGTTTATATTAAGTATCCTAAGTGTATTGTAATTTTTTTCTTAATATCAATTTCAATCTTTTAAGTATCAATTCAGTTTATGTCTAATTTCATTAGAAATCTTAAATCTCCATTAATGTTGATAAAACTAGTTGTTTAGTAGTTCAAAAGCTTTCATAAGCTCACCACAAAAGTTTCACAAGCTTATAATCTACTTACATTCAGTTTAGTTAAGAAAACAATAAATACTCAAAAATACTAAAAAAATATAAGAAAAATAAAAAATCAGTGTGCAATGGTGAAGAAAGCATGGAGCAAGGGAAATAATGGATTGCCATGGTATTAGTAGCTTCGTGGTAAGCTTATAAGTGTATTCCTTGGTCTTGGTTCTAAATTCTCAGCCTGTGATCATTTGTAAGCTTTTTGCTTTAAATTTTCATTTTACTATTCTAGTGTCTTATATGCTTTAATCCTCGTTCTCTTATGTTTATGTGGTATTGTTAAGTGATAATCTAGTTTAAAATAGGTTGTTGATTCATTGGAAATCATTGTTGCTTAAAATCAAAATCTCACTGTGTAAATTGCATTTTTGACATATCTGTGTTTTATGCTTGTGGTGTTGTTGTTTTAGGTTCATATGATCTTATATGATGATGATATAGTGTTTGTAAATTGAGTTGAGGTCCAATTCATCCATTTGCTTTGGAAATCACAATTTCAATGTTTAAAATGGGTGTTTGGCTTTGCATGTTTCTCTGTAGGTTTATGGTTCATTATGGTTAAAATCAATTGTAATAATTCACACTAGGTATTATTAAGTCAGACAAACCTAATAAACCTGTGTTTGTTCATAAAAAAAGTCAAAATAATCTTTGATCACCTCTCACAGTCCACTGTGTGGATTTTGTTATCCATAAACCCTCAAAACAAGTTAATAGTTATAGGTTTAGATTAATTTAGCTTAATTATAGCTTATTACAACTTATTCAGTGAGTAAATTAAGTTAGAAGTTCATTTTGGTCAACTTACTAGTATTATTTAAAAAGTCAAATTTTCAGGTAAAGGATTTTTGAATTAAATAGAGAATTTTCCCTAGGATTTAATACTTAGTTTCAAGACTTGTGCCTTTAGGATCTTAATATTTAGCTGCTTATCTTTACTAGGTATTTTTGTTAATTTTTAGATAGCTTATTTAACTGCTTAATTGGTGCCCTACTTTAAGCATTTTTTAGAAAGTGTGCCCTGTGCACAGGTTAATCACCATATTTCTCAAGTTTGCACAAAGCTTATCAGTAGGCTCCAGCACATGATTTTAAGCATTTTGGAAAGCCAAGCTGCTTATCTTTCTATATTAGGTCTTATTTCAAGCTTACTAGCTTATTAGGTAGGGCTGCAACTAGCCTTTTGTTTGACCATATTGACTGAGTACACTGAGTACTCAGGTTTGACACCCAACTTCCAAGTCTCACCTAGACTTCATTAATAAGCCATAAGCCTAGCTTATTGGCTTATTTCATAGCTGACCTGGTCCTCTTTAAGGTTCAAGTTTCATTTTGAACCCCCTGTCACTTCTGTGGACCACACAGAGGTCCAAAAGTTGCCCATTTGGCCTGTTTGGATTTCAGGTTTTGTCAAATAACTTATTTGCTTGTTTTAGCTTATTAAGTGTGCTTATTTGGTTCCCTTGTGCCTATATCTATTTTTTTTATCATTAGTATTGTGCTTATTGTGATCTGTGTGGCTTAATAATAGCTTAATCAAAACTTAACAAGTCATAATAAGTTTCCCTGCTACACAGACCATCAGGCCACCACCACCACTTTGGTGGGTGATCCTGGCCACCACAATGGGTCCCACTGACCCATTTTTGGTTCTCCCAACCCCCTCCTACCAGGCTTTAAGTTTTAGCCTTTTGTTTGACCTAGGACTCATTGGACCCCACCTGAATTAAGCCCTAAACCTTGTCCCAGTTTGTTGTCTCAGTCCATCAATAAGCAAAGGCTTATTGTGGCTTATTGGCTTATCCAGTGGATCCTTTGTGCTTTTTCTAGCTTATGCATGTCCATTAAACTTATTTGAACCAATTTTTACCAAAGTGGACCCCACATAAGCTCTTATGAGCTTAATTCCATTTTCAGTCAAACAAAGTCAACTGTGGTAGTATTAAGCTTCCATACAGCTTATTATTAGCTTATAAAATATTTGTTTTTACAAAAGTTATCTATTTTTAAGTATAATATAGTTTTGTAAAAGAAAATTCCAGAAAAATCAATATAAAAATAAGTGATAGTTTCTATTTAATATAATTTAATTTTAATTTTCATTTTTATATTTTTATTAAGTAATTTGTATTTTTATATTTTTATTAATTTCCTTTTATATTAAAGTATTTTTAATAATTTTCTCAGATTTTTAATTTGTCATTTAGTATTTATTAAAATTAATAATAGTTTTATTAGTAATTAATTAATAAACAAGTTTTAAATAGCATAATTAATTTTTATAAGGTAATACCTAGATTTTATATTTTTCCTAGCTTTTATAAGTCATAAAATAATTTTAAAAATTTTCTTGTAATTTTTACTGTTCATTTACTAGTTTTCATAATTTAAATAGTTTAATTGGTAATTAATTAATAATTAGAATAATAATTAGTAAACTAGTGTAAACATATATAAAATAAACTTTTTATATTTTTTTATGATTCCCGTGATGGTTAATTAGTTTTTAAATTTTTTATAATTTTCTAAGTCATTTTAGTATTATTTGTAATTTAAATTAGTTTAAATAGTTTAATTAAGATAAATAGTTTTTTAATTAATAAAAAGCTCATATTATTTTTATTTTTTATACTTTCTTCAAGTTCATTTTTAAGTTTAGAAATTATTTTTACAAGTTTTTAGTTTAATTTGTAGTATTTATAATTTTTAGTTTGATTTAAATTAGGTTTAATTAAATAGTTAAATAGTTTTTTATTTAAATAATTAATATTAAATAATAAAATAATCTAAAAAACAATTTTCTTTTCATTTTAAATTTTCTTTTAAGTTTAAGTTTGTAGAATTTTCATTTTACACCCTTGTAGTTATAAACTTGTCATAATTAGTCTTTATAGTTTTCATACTTACGTTTTTAATATTTTGTGTTACGTGTTTTGTGTATCTGATTGTTGTATGCTAAATTACTGTTTCCAAATAATTTCTCAATCAATCATTAGTAATACAAACCATTCTAACCTATTCCTATTCATAATCACCCGTTCCCAAATTTCGTTTTATTACAGATTTCATACCTCGTTGGGATTAACGACCCGCGGATACCTTGTACTCCACGGAGCATTAGTCTAAGCTGTTTTTGACTTGTTAAACATTTAAACTTGGTTAATATTATCTGACTGTTTAGCACTGATCAATGCAATTAATAACAGGATTAAAATTTTTAAATAATAATTTTAAAAAATTTTAAAAAAAACCAGCGTGTGCGCGGGTATTATAACTAGTATCCATAAACAGCTATTTAAAAAGAAGTAAAAACGAGAATCTAGCACATTATCTATCAGCTGTGTAGCACAAAGTGCATCCAAAGTTAACAAAAACCCAGAAGAAATGTCATGTTAGGGATTATCTTGACCCTTAAATCATATATTGTGAACTTAACTTTTAAAACCATTGCAAATGATAACATTCAAGGATAATGCATAACTGAGGAATCATTCATAAGTACACTGATGGTTCATAGCATCCTCAAACACTTCAAAGGTTTCGCGTTTTTGCCATTTTGGATGCCAGTCTTAAGTGTTTATGATTATGAATAAGGATTCTAGGGTCAAAATAACCAGATTATAGATGTTGAAAGTTGGTGTAAGAAAACCGATTATTGATATAAGCCTATAATTACCTAAATATTTTAGTTTTAGAGGGTGTTCATAATTGCATTTTGAAATTCGTTATCTGATTATCGTGTATTGAAGTAGCAGATAACCAGTTTCTAACATTTGGATGGCTGCAATAAAAATGTTGACTATACAACTATCACAATATCAATCAGTTACTCCGAAACTAAACAGCGACTTTGTTAGGTCTCATACACAGAACTTTTACTTAAAGTACCAAACTTTTTCTGAATTTCATAACATCAAAAAATAAGATCATAAAGAGCACAAATGACTTACAATCCCATTCCAGCAGCAAGTCCATTATCCACAAACATCAACAGCCGAAAAATAAATACCGTAGTATAGTCAACCTAACCGAAAATAAGCAAGAACATCAACTAATTATGCTAATCAAAAGCTATAATACAAGTAATGGGGTGTTTAAGATTGCTTCATAAAACTACTCGGTGTTTTTTGAGATATGAGCAGTATCAAATTGTTTATTAAAACTGCTTATCTATTTATTTTGTTTTGATAAAGCACAAAAGTTGTTCGGGAGGGTGTTGAGGATGGCTTATCTAAACTGCTAATCTGATAACTGTGACCGAAATAACTACTTCCGAATAAGCAACTCGTGGTTCCTTATTCCAAACTCCTTATCTAAAAAACCATAAACAGATAAGCAGATTCTATAAACAATCCCAAACACCCTCGAAACAGCTTATCCGTTTTACCAAAACGCAAGAAACAGACAAACAACTATAATAAACAACCCCAAACTGCTTATTTCAAAAGCCGTAACCAGTTCCAATAAGCAACCTAGACCAAAAAACAAGACCCGTATAACAAAATACCCACCACGATCCATATATGCAACGGACGCGTACACAAATGATACCGCTTCCAATTAATCGCAACAATAATTCTAATAAAAAAACAACAGTCAAGAACCAACAACAACAACAACAACATTTTCCACTTATAAACCAAACATAAAACAAAACCATCATTATATAAAAAAAAAGGATACATACTAGTAGCAAGCATTGACAGAAAAAACCCATCATACCTACAAAAACCCACGATTCAAAATTAGCATCAAAGAAAAAAAATCATTAAAATCTGAAGTAACAAATAATGAGACTAACCACTTAAAATCAACACCTCTAACTGCCATAGTAAAAGGGTTTGAGATAGTAAAAAGAAAGAGAGGGAAATTGGTGGGTATGAGTGATGGGTATTGGGGATTGAGGGAAAATGGGTAATGGGTATGGTGAAAGTGATGAAATTTGGTGGATTTGATGGGGAAATGAGAAGCGTTTTGAGGTGAAAGAAAGTAGTAAAGATGTCGACGGAAATGGGTGTTTGAGGGTCTATGTCTAGAGTCTATACAGGGAGCAGTGAGGGTTTCATTGTTTAAAGGGATAATGTGTTGGGTCACTGAATTCCCCAATCCTCCTCTTGCAAGGATTTGAACGTAAAATAACCTAAGTATAAACAAGTCACTGAGTGAACAGTAACTCAGTGAGTCACCTTCAGGATGCTAAGACCGAAGCTAAGAAGAAAGGTTCTCCATTCAGTGAGGCGGAACTCAGTGAAGTGTGATCTAAGCCAAGAAGAAGGTGATGGGTTAAGTGAGGATGACAATAACTCACTGAACCCCATGACTCCTCAACAACTTTATAATATTGAAGACTGATGACAAGAAGACTGAAGTTTTGGCGGGACTGGGCGGGAAAGTTTGAGCTGCATTATTAAAGTGTTTTATCACTTTAATGTCAAACTTTCCCAAAATGGTTAAAACCAGTCTATCATCAGAAAGTGCCTTTTGGACTTAACCCAATGAAGGTTCCTTTCCAGAAGAATAATATCTTTCAAGATATTGTTAGGGAAGCTTTATGTCCAATGTATAACTAGTTGTTCTATACTTGTGTATAAATAGGAAGCATATGTGAGGAGTAAAAGTTGACAAGTTTGTGCAATTAATGCAAAGCATTCACAAACCACTTTACTCCTCCAAAGAACAACACAAGCCCCTGAGATAGCTCAGTGGGTAATTTAAGTTGTCACTCAACATAGTTTGAGTTTAGTGAGGAGTCCATACAATACTTGTCGTTTTCAATCCCAAGTGTTATTCCGCAAACACTTGGGTACGATTCTTTGTGATTAACTTCTAATAAAGAATTAAACGTTGGAAAATATTGTCTCTTATTTTTACGTTACTTTATTGTTAATCATTTTCATACATCTGTGTTCAAGTCATATAACTTGGTTACTTTAGCTTTTTAGTTACTGATAACCAAGTAAAAGGGACCAACAAGTGGTATCAGAGCCTCTGATTTGTAAAACTTAAACCTGTTTTCAAACTTAAGAGTGCTCAAGTTTTTAAAATCAAGATCCCACTATGACTGACATAGATGTTCCCCAGCTTGTTGATAAAAAGGGTGGAAGTTATTCAGCAACTGCCCCTCGACTTGAAGCTGGCAAATTTAATAAGTGGAAAAAGCGAATGCTTTGCTACTTAACTGGGATGGAACCTTATTACATCAAATTGATTAATGAGGGTCCATATGTCCCAACAACTGTCCAAGGTTTAATCAAACCTGAAGCTCAGTGGACCCCAGATGAAAGGAGGGTGGTCAATCAAGACCAGCGCCTGAAAAGCATCATTATATCATGCCTTCCTGATGATATAATGGAATCAGTGATCAACTGTCCCACTGCCCAGCAAACATGGACTGACCTGGTTCATAGCTATGAAGGGCCTTCTGATACCAAAGAGAATATAATCATGGACCTGAAGCTTGAATTCAATACCTTCAGGGCCAAGGATTCTGAAAGTCTCTCTGAGACTTATACTCGGTATAAGACCCTCCTGAATGAGCTGACCAATGATGGTGTTATACTGTCAAAACATGAAATCAATGTTGGTTTTATCAACAGTCTCCCTGAGAAGTGGTTAAACTTCTCTCAGGGATTGAGAAATGCAAACCACATTCAGAACCTTGAGCTCCCTGCCATCTATGGGAAGTTTGTCTATGAAGACAATCTTATCACCAGGAGATACCCTGGTAAAGCTCAGGAGACCAAAAAGGCCTTGACAATTACACCCATATCAACTGCTTTCTATTCAAAAGGTGTTGTGCAGGATTTTCAGGATGGATCTGATGATGAGGTTGACCAAAGAACCAGTGAGGAGTATCCTAATGATCTTCAAATTGAATTTCATGAAAGAGCACTCCTTGCTAATTCAAAAAGGTTTTTTAAGAAAAACAAATTTCCTTCTAAAGCAAATGACAACACTGAATGCTTTAAATGTGGCAAAATGGGGCATTTTGCTAAAGATTGCTTTTCAAAAACAACCTCAGAACCATCTTTCAAATTTTCAGGAAATAACTCTTTTTCAGGCCCCAACAAATTTCAACCAAAAATGCTTCAGTCTAGTCAAAGATTTGAAAAAGTTCCTCAAATTGACTTTGAAGCCAAGTACAGAAAGGCAAAAGCTAAACTTGCCCTTCTTGAATCATCCTCAACAGTCTCTCAGCCTCCTCAGGCTCCAAAGCCTACTCAAGCCAAGAACAAAGGGCTTGTAGCTGAAACATATGACTGGGATGAGGTTGAAGTGTCCTCTGATGATGATGAAGTTCACATCAGTGCCCTGATGGCTCTGTCAGAAGACAACAAACTTGCTGTGGGGAAGAGTCATGCAAGAAATGGTGAATGGGTCAACATCACTATGAGAAAGGTAAATCTTTTACTTTCTATGGATGATAATGATGATTGGAAATCTTACTTAGATTATATTAATGTTGATCTTAAGTGTGTTGAAGAGCAAAGACTTAATTTGTTTTCAAAATTTAACAAACTGAGTTTTGAATTAAATCATTGTAGATATGAATTACTTGCCTTAAAACAAGCCAAGCTTGAATGTGTTACACTTCAAATTCAAAACTCTGAACTTGTAAAACAAAATCAAGCTCTTCAGGAAGAACTTAAGAAAGAAAAGGAAATCATTTGGAAATGGACTCAGAAAAACCCCAAACTTTATGAGACACTGAGTCTCTCACCCAGCCCCAAAAAGGCTGGTCTGGGTGATGATCAACTCATTGAAGTTTCTGGGGAGAGTAGCCATTCCACAACTTTTCTATTAACCAACATACTCTCTAGCAAAGAACTAGCTCCCAAACCCAGTGATTGGATTGAAAGAAACAATCCTGATAGTAAATTGCCAAATTTTAACACTGGAAGAATCCTGGAGTCAGAAAGTCAGGCTATCAAGGAGCTGCTAGGAGTCACTGATGAACTTAGTCCTACTGAGTCCATCACTGAGTCTAAGTCTGATTCACCACTCCCTCCACTGAAACAACTTCAGGGAGCAGAACCCAATTCTGACCTTGCACCATTAGTCTTTCAACCACACTCTCCTAAAGAGAAATCAGGATTAGGAATGACTATTCTGAAAAGACCCACTCCTGCACCAACTAAACACCAAAAACCTTCAGTAAAAACTGAAGTGAAGCCTGAAAGCACTGATTCAAAGGTTGATCAGCTTGCTGAACTTGTCAGGATGCTGAGTGAGAAAATTGAGTCTACTGAGAAAAACTCTGACTCAAAATCAACAAAGCCCTCAGTATCCTCAGGTTCTTCCGAACCAAAAACCACACCCAGACCCTCAGGGAGATGTGAACTGTGCAATTATCCAAATCACAGCACTGATAAATGCTACAGAGTCCTGTTTTGTATGATATGCAAACAAGAGGACCACAGAACTTGTGATCACATCCCCCACACTGCTTCTTTAAAGGCAAAGGGTCTATACAAAACCGAAGGCTATCAGTATGCCACACCTTCCAAACAAATACTGAAGGCTAAGCCTTTCTCACCATGTCCTCACTGTGGTTTCAATGATCATCTTCCTGATGATTGTATGATGGAAGAATGTTGTGACATCTGTGGAGATCCCTCCCATGAAACCAGGGGGCATGACAAAGTGATTCAGTCCAGAAGGAAAAACCAAACCAACACTTCTCAGTCACCTGAGGCATCAACCTCCACAAAATGTAAAACATGTGGAAACTCAGGTCACACAACTTCAGACCATGATTCACTAACTGAGTTCAAAAAGTCCCTGAGGACTAAGCCCACTAGAAAGTGGGTCAACAAGAAAAACTAACCCAGTTTACTGTTTGTGTAGAAACACATCAAGGATCCTACTTGGCATCTAGACAGTGGATGCTCCAGAAGTATGACTGGTGTGAAAAGTTTTCTGCACAAATATGTGGAAGAACCAGGACCCAAAGTGGTATTTGGTGATAACTCATCAGCTCCCACTGAAGGTTATGGCTCAGTAAACTGCAATGGTATAGTTTTTACAAGAATAGCTTATGTTAATGGTCTGAAGTACAACCTGATAAGTGTTTCCCAACTATGTGATGCCAAATACATAGTTCAGTTTGATGACAAGAGAGGGACCATCTTTAATGCCAATAAGGAAGTTGTGTTGATTGCCCCTAGAAGGGATGATGTATATGTCCTTGACATGTCATCCCTGACTCAAAATGGGACTTGTCTATTCTCTAAGGCAAGTGAGACAATCAACTGGCTATGGCATAGGAGACTCTCTCATCTCAACTTCAAAAACATCAACAACCTGGCCAAATAGAACAAAGTTCTGGGCCTTCCATCCCTGGTGTATACCAAAGACAAGCCTTGTTCTGCTTGTGAAAAAGGAAAACACCACAGGGCATCATTCAAAACCAAACAAACCTTTTCCATCAAAAGCTGCCTACATCTTCTTCATATGGACCTTTTTGGACCTGTCAGTCCAATGTCCATTCACCATGAGAAGTATACTCTGGTCATAGTGGATGAATACTCAAGATATACTTGGGTTTACTTCCTGACCAAAAAGAGTCAGGCAGCTGAAACAATCATGTCATTTGTCAGAAACATTGAAAATCAAAATGATGTCAAAGTTAAACAGATCAGGACTGACAATGGCACTGAATTCAAAAACCAAGACCTTGAGTGTTTTTGTGATGAGAAAGGAATTTCTCAAAATTTCACTTCTCCCTATACTCCTGAACAAAATGGAGTAGCTGAATGGAGAAATAGAACACTCATTGAGGCAGCAAGAACAATGTTTAATGGCTCAGTCCTCTCTAAACACTTTTGGACTGAGGCAGTTAAAATAGCCTGCTACACTCAAAATAGGTCAATCATTGTGAAAAGGCATAACAAGACTCCTTATGAGATATTCATAGGAAGGATTCCTGACATCAGCTACTTTCATGTATTTGGGTGTCCTGTGTTTATACATAACCACAAGGATCACTTAGGTAAATTTGATGCCAAAGCTGATGATGGATACTTCCTGGGATATTCCCTGGTTTCTAAAGCCTTCAGGGTGTTCAACACAAGGAGACAGCAAACTGAGGAAACTTATCACATTACTGTTGATGAGAGCACTGAATCCATCAGGTTCTCAAATTCCTCAATAGAAGAGATTGATATTGATGACTCATCAAGATATCCTCCTGATGAGTATCATCCTGAGAACAATCCCTCAACTCAATACCAAGCTGATGCTGATGTCTCCTATTACATCATCCCTCACAACCTACCCCAACCACCTATCAGTGAGTTCATAGAAACTCAGCCTGTCTCAAATGAGACTGACACCACTGAACAAAATGTTCAGGAACCCACAGAACAAATTGTTCCTACAATTGTCACTGAAGCACATATTGATGAGTTACCTCATGTTCCTGAGTCTGAACCTAATCAGGCTCCTTCAAGCTCAAATCCTTATCCCAAACCTCAGGATAGCTGGACTAGATCCAAAATCATTGAGCTTGTGAACATCATTAGTGAACCCACTGAAGGCATGCTCACAAGAAGCAAGGCTGCTAAACTAAAGGCTGCCACTGCCAATATATGTCTTTATGCTGACTATCTCTCAGAGATTGAGCCTAAAAATGTTAAAGAAGCCCTGACGTATGAAAGCTGGGTTCAGGCCATGAGAGATGAATTGGAACAATTTGACAGAAATGATGTCATGACCCTTGTTGAATGCCCCCAGGGTGTTTTAATCATTGGTATGAAATGGGTCTTTAAGAACAAGACTGATGAGAATGGCACAGTCATCAAAAACAAAGCAGGACTGGTTGCCAAAGGATATAATCAACAGGAAGGTATAGACTATGAGGAAACCTTTGCACCTGTTGCGAGAATGGAAGCCATCAGGATCTTCCTTGCCTATGCAACTTACATGAACTTTAAAGTTTACCAAATGGATGTTAAAAGTGCATTCCTGAATGGTAACATCAAAGAATATGTTTATGTGCAACAGCCTCCTGGTTTCGAAAGTAGTGAATACCCTAACCATGTCTACAAGCTGAACAAAGCCCTCTATGGACTGAAACAAGCACCCAGGGCATGGTATGAAACTCTTTCAGCCTTCCTGATCCAAAACAAGTTTGTCAGAGGAAGAATTGACAACACACTGTTCATCTACAGAACAAAGGATGATGTCATTCTTGTCCAAGTGTATGTTGATGACATCATCTTTGGCTCAACAAGTTACGAACTTTGCAAACAATTTGAAAAACTTATGACCACAAAGTTTGAAATGAGCATGATGGGTGAACTCACATACTTTCTTGGACTACAAATTAAACAAACTGAAAAAGGAATATCCATTTGCCAAGAGAAATACCTCAGGAACCTACTGAAGAAGTATGAGCTCACTGATTGCTCTTCAGTAAAAACCCCTATGGTTCCTCCAAACAACCTTGGTCCTGATCTCACTGGAAAATCAGTGAATCAAACCCAATACAAAGGAATGATTGGCTCCCTGATGTACTTACTTGCCTCAAGGCCTGATATCCAATTCTCAGTCTGCCTATGTGCAAGATACCAGGCTGACCCTAAAGAATCACATCTCACTGCTGTCAAGAGAATCATCAGGTACCTGAAGGGTACTCCAAACCTTGGTTTGTATTACCCAAAATGTTCAGGATTTGATCTCAAAGGGTACACTGACTCTGACTATGCAGGATGTAACATGGATAGGAAAAGTACTTCAGGATCCTGCCAATTTCTCGGTGGTAAACTTGTGTGTTGGAGTACAAAGAAACAACAGTCAGTGGCCATGTCCTCAGCTGAAGCTGAATATATGGCTGCTGTAGGATGTTGTACAAATGTACTATGGATGAAAAGCCAACTGAGTGACTATGGCATTCAGTATAAGATGGTACCTATCTTTTGTGATAATACAAGTGCCATAGCCATCTCAAACAATCCAGTACTTCATCAAAGAACCAAACACATTGACATCAGATACCACTTCATCAGGGACCATATATCAAATGGAGAAATTGAACTACATTTCATCCCCACTGAGTATCAGCTAGCTGATATCTTCACAAAACCTTTGGATGAACCCACTTTCACAAGATTGAAAGCTGAATTGGGCATGTTGGACATAGAATCAGGAAACTGATCAAAAGTGTTCCAACCTGATGTAAATTCTCTAGGTCCCTGATCACACCCTTCCTGAAATTTTTTTTGAATGACAATCCATTCAGGGGGCTCAGGATGAAAAATGGCATTGAATACCCTAACTAAATGCTTTAAGTATTTAGTTATTTAATGTCCCAGGTAGGTAACTGAATCCTATTAAATATAGGAATATATGTCAATTACACAACTGGCATCCACTCCTTGGGCCCCCACATCCCTCTCACCAAACATCACTGAGCATTAAATGCTCCCTTACACACAAAAGTTGTGATAATTTCTCTCTGCAAAAATGCATTATTTGCAGAGCCGCACAACTGTTCATCCACGATGTGAGAGAAAATAGGGTAATGGGAATCGTGATATTTAATGCGGACATCAAACCAAAATTATTATGCCGTTTCGGTTAAATAAATTAAACCTTTGGTATCCGCAACATCACCACCCTAATTCTCACCCTATAAATACCCCACAAAAAGGGAAACACACACACGCTTTTAAAATCTTAACAAAACTCTCGCAAATTATTTTCAAAACTGCGTGTGTTTCTCTCACTCATACCCATTTTCAAACAAAAACCAGGATTTTTATCTATACCAAATGGCTTCTTCTAAGGTCATAAAATACGCACCCAATGTGGATTTCCAAATGGAAAGCGTAGACCTTACCAAGAACAATGTGGTGGGGAACTTTGCCTACCCTGCTGGGTACCCTGAATACAGGGATGTGGTGAAGTTCCTTCAGAACTGCTTCCTGACCTCATTCACAAAGACCCCCTCAGTCATATATCATGACTATTTGAGGGAATTTTGGTGCACAGCGGTGGTTGAAAACCCTGATGCGCCAAAAGAGGCCAAAATAAAGTTTACAGTTAAGAATGGAACCAAGTCCCTAACTCTTGACTATAAAACTTTTGTCAAAGCCACTGGCCTTGACTACACCACGACCTTCACTGCCCAACCCTCTGAGAAAGAGGTAAAGGAGGTCTTACTGGAATTGGGACCCTATGACAAAAATCACCCTGAGGTGACACCAGGGTCCCTATTATCCAAAGCCCTAATAATTAAGACCTGGTTCCCAGCTCCCTGGAGGATTCTAATGACTTTTGTCATTCAGGTTCTCTGGGGAAATAAATCCTCTACTGAGCAATTGAACACTACTCAGGCAATGATAGTGTTCTGTCTCATTGAGGGTAAAATGATAGACCTTGGAGAAATCATCTTCAGGGACCTCATAGCAAAGTTAGGGGGGAAGTCTAGGCAAAAACACATGTCATATCCTAGATTTGTTTCTTGTGCCCTACAAGACTTGCTTGGGTCTGAGTATGATAAGCCTGACGCAACAGGTTTTGAGCCTGATGTCCTACACAAGGCAAATTACTCACGTGACCCTCTTGAGGTTACACCTGTCACCCTGACATTGTACATGCATACTGCTATCCAGGGTGACAATAAAGTTTCACCAGTTCCCTCTCCCACCAAAAAGGTGAAGAGGAAGAAGGGACAGGGGTCCAGGAAGGTGGCTCAACCCAAGTCACTCGACACTGAGACCTCTGATCCTAAGCCTACTATGAGGCAACCACAACAGCCCTTGACTGCTGACACCATGAGAATTATTACCCAGTCACTAGGCCTGCAACAAAAGCCAACGGAGGGCACTGAGACATCACATTCAGTGTCCTCGAGCATACCCGTTCCCAAAGATTCTACTGTCACATACAAGACAGTGGAGCCGGAACAAACCAAACCTTCACATCCTGCTAAAGGCTCTGGCAAATCACAACCAGAGTCTCAGGGAGTAAGGGATCCTAAATCCTCGGTGGGGCAGCACTACTCCACTGAGAAGGGGGTCCACAAACAATCACATCCTGCTAAAGGCTCGGGTAAATCAAAACCCAAGCATCAGGGAGTTCAAGTTCCTAAACCTTCGACAGGCCAGAACAAGCCAGTTGGAAAGGGGGACACAACCACTCAACTGCCTGATGAGGACATTCGCCAATCAAAGCTTTTGTCTGAGGGCACCACTACTCATCCCAAAGACACAGAGGGAAACATACAACCCGCTGATAGGGACACAACAATCACGGCTCCTAGTGATGGCACTGAGAAACACCCATCAGTGTCTGAAGGGGTCACGGGGGACAAAGATTCAGAGGGATATACACCACCTGCTGATATGGAACCCACAACCACTCCCGGAGGTGCGCATTACTTGGGAACTGGCCTTAAAGACCAGGTAGGTAAAACCCAACCTACCGGATTTGAGGGGTCAGGACCTGGCCAAGACGAAGGCAAATCTTCTTATGAAGAGGAGCCGGATAACCTCCACATGTTGCAGATTACCTCCCTGGCAGATGCTCAGGCTCTCTTATTTTCTGATGATGAATTTAACAGTGATGAGGAAGTCTTCACGGCCGGAGATGATATAGAGGTTGAGGAGACAGTCCCTGAACCTGTTACTCAGTCTCCTCAAGCCTCTAACCATGCTGAAGAAGAAACACATTCCGAGCCGGAAACCTCAGAAGACGCTCAAACTCCTCTCACTGAAAGAGCCTTCAAAAGCTTCATCAAGAAAATGACCAATGTTTTGTATAGGGGGGTCACTGAAGAGGTGTTTGACATGCATGCTGAGCAAGCAGTCCACTATGACCTCCTCAAAGATGCTGTTGAAGACTACAATGAAGATGTCAGGGAGCAAAATTCCACTGTCTCTCACTCCCTGACACAAATGGCTTCGCACATCAATCAATTTTTGGAATCCCTAAAGGAGCTGGCTACAGGGGTTAAGTCAGTTCAAGAATCAGTCAAGGATGATCCTGAGCTCAACAAGAAAATTCTTCAGGCATCTGAGACGTACCAGGTAAACTCGGCGGCTCTTACTGAGTTACTTGGTTTGATAAGGGATTCAAATTTTCAGAATCTCAGCTTAACAGTGGAGGCTCTCAAGTCCTCCTTCACTCAGTTGGAAGCATCAGTGACAGCTCAATCCCTGAAGTCCACTTCTTTGGCATGGACAATGGGATCCAGAATGACTGCCCTTGAAAACTCTCAGGATGCACTTGACTCCAAGGTATCTCTCATCCATCAGGATACTGCGGAGATTAAGTCAATGGTGACGGAAATGTTTCAAGTCTTCAAGGGTAACTCTACTTCGTCTTCAGTAACTCCAACACTTGCCATCACTGCAGCTCCGGCAATTGTTGAGGGGGAGAATGTTCCTGAAACCCCTATTACTGATGAACAGGAAGCTGGACAGCCCTCTCACACTGAGGGGGAGCATGTCACTGAAGCCACACCAATCACTCAAGTTCCACCCCAAGAGGAACCATCCTCCTCCACTCTCATTCAAGACAGAGGAAAAAGCATCGCTACCACCTCTGAACCTACAACTGTGCTCCAGCCTGCCCACTATGGTCAGAATCGATCCTGATGAACCAATCAGGGTCCCATATGAAATCCATGGAAAAATATATCAACTCACCAATGACCAAATACAAGCCCATATGGAAAGAGTTGAGTACATGGCAAAGGTAGCTGAAGAAGAGAGATTGAGCAAGCCTGAACTGATACAGGTTGTTCATGAGGAAGCTGAAAAGATTGGTCTGGATGCTGAGGCACTAGCTACTGAGCAAGCTGGTGCAGCCTTTAAAAAGGCTCAGGAAGAAGAGATGAATGCTCGTAGAAGGGAAAGGGAAGCTAAGCTGAAAAGGGATGCTCAAATCAGGAAGACCAGGGTTGAAAGATATCATTGGGTGATGAAGGAAAGGTTGAAGCCTGAAACCATCACTGACATTAAGATTCACAGGAACACCAAACCTGCAATGGTCACTGTCTTCAGGGGGGACGATAAAAGAGTCATTGACACTCATAACCCATTCAGATTTGCCGACTTTGGGATTACTGAACTTGATGAACTCCGTCCTATCATTGCCAAGAAAAACAATGTTGTTGTACCCGACCTTCTCAAGTCACTGAATGAAAGGTATGACAGACTGAGAGCAATGCCTGAAGCCCTCAACATTCCCTCCCTTCTTCCTGCTCCAACAACATGAACTACTTCATCAACAGCCACCAGGAGAAAAAGGAAGCACATTGAATCCGAGCCTGAGATCAAGGTCCCAGGATTGGATTGTGATAGGTCCGTTCCTGAAGGAATCACCTTCGTGAACAACACTGTGCTTGAACACCCTGAAAGAGGTCTATGCTTTACGGATGAATATGGAGACCTTGCTTTCCAAAGATGGTCTGACATAGACAAGGCAGGGGTCAAGGCAATGGTAACATACCTGATGTTAGCTTCTCCTATACAAAGTGGTGCAAACCAAAGGTTCTGTAAGGACCTTCAGGCCAAGATTGAGAAGCATCCTGAGAAACACCTGCTGAGATCAAAGAAAGCTAAGATTGAGGGACTTGGCTATCATCTAAACATCTGATCTGCAACAACTATCTTTATTTTGTTTGTAATTTGTAGGAAAATGTAATAGCCATGAATAAACTGATGTTTTTGTTTAAATGTTATGTCCTACTTACAATTACAACAAACATTCAACAAGAGAAGAAGTACCCTGACAACTCATGCTGAATCAAGAAACACTTAGGCTATTTGTATGTTCAAATATGGGGAGATTGTTGGGTCACTGAATTCCCCAATCCTCCTCTTGCAAGGATTTGAACGTAAAATAACCTAAGTATAAACAAGTCACTGAGTGAACAGTAACTCAGTGAGTCACCTTCAGGATGCTAAGACCGAACCTAAGAAGAAAGGTTCTCCATTCAGTGAGGCGGAACTCAGTGAAGTGTGATCTAAGCCAAGAAGAAGGTGATGGGTTAAGTGAGGATGACAATAACTCACTGAACCCCATGACTCCTCAACAACTTTATAATAATGAAGACTGATGACAAGAAGACTGAAGTTTTGGCGGGACTCGGCGGGAAAGTTTGAGCTGCATTATTAAAGTGCTTTATCACTTTAATGTCAAACTTTCCCAAAATGGTTAAAACCAGTCTGTCATCAGAAAGTGCCTTTTGGACTTAACCCAATGAAGGTTCCTTGCCAGAAGAATAATATCTTTCAAGATATTGTTAGGGAAGCTTTATGTCCAATGTATAACTAGTTGTTCTATACTTGTGTATAAATAGGAAGCATATGTGAGGAGTAAAAGTTGACAAGTTTGTGCAATTAATGCAAAGAATTCACAAACCACTTTACTCCTCCAAAGAACAACACAAGCCCCTGAGATAGCTCAGTGGGTAATTTAAGTTGTCACTCAACATAGTTTGAGTTTAGTGAGGAGTCCATACAATACTTGTCGTTTTCAATCCCAAGTGTTATTCCGCAAACACTTGGGTACGATTCCTTGTAATTAACTTCTAATAAAGAATTAAACGTTGGAAAATATTGTCTCTTATTTTTACGTTACTTTATTGTTAATCATTTTCATACATCTGTGTTCAAGTCATATAACTTGGTTACTTTAGCTTTTTAGTTACTGATAACCAAGTAAAAGGGACCAATATAATGATTTCTAAATGTATCCAACTTGCCTAATTTTCCTTTGTTGTGTATCGAACTATTAATTTTGCTAACTTGGGGTCTGAACTTACTAATCTTTGCCCGTTAGTGTACTAACGGGTTTTCCGTTAGTATTATTTACATAAACTGTCCTTCTCGTTAGTACCAAGCTGCACAATAAGTCCTAACGGTCGTTAAATTATTTACATAAAACGTCCTTGTGGTTAGTCCTTATGGGTCGCCACGTGTCATAATACGAATGGTGCCACGTGGTCGGATTACAGGTCGGGTAGGATCCGGGTTCGGGTGCCACGTGGACCACTGAGGTGGTGATTCGTGGCATGGACCATTTATACTCAATTTGCACTCGGTTGGGATCGAACCCAAGACCTCCCGTGTAAGAGTTGAGCATGCTAACCATCTGCTCTAGAGCATGGTTACATTAGTTACATGAACATTATTTCTTTTATAATAGTTCTAATTATAGTCCGTTTTTATTAATAAAAATAGATTTTGAACGGTTCATTTTAAGAGTTCTAGGAAGGTTCAAAAGGAGAGGAAAACACCGTTGGATTCGTTTTTTCGTGCTTTTTCCAAAGGTGTGCTCGGGGAATTTTTTCAACTTCGTCTGAACCTCGTAAAACGTGAAAATGTCGTCAAAACTCATTCAAAAATCACCGTTTTTGCTTTGTTTTCAAACCCTTGTACCTGCAAGACATAATAACACACTCCAAATATATTTGCGATATAATTTAGCATATTTCATGGTTATTAGTCCATTTTATTATCATTTTTATAAAAATAAATAAATAAATAAATAAAAAATAAAGCCTTGAACGAAACTAAGAATTTACCTACAAACTTGATTTTTTTCTTCAAAATAATAAACTGTTCTTTGACCATATAATGTATACTCCTTTTGTCCCAAACTTTTATTTATTCTTACCATCTTACCAAAATGATGTTATCGAGTATAAAAATGATAATAAAATGGACTAACAACCATGAAATATGCTAAATTATATCTCAAATATATTTGGAGTGTGTTATTATGTCTTGCAGGTATAAGGGTTTGAAAACAAAGCGAAAACAATGATTTTCGGATAAGTTTCGACGACGTTTTTGCATTTTACGAGGCTCAGACGAAGTCGAAAAAATTCTCCGAGCACACCATTGGAAAGAGCACGAAAAAACGAGTCCGACGGTATTTTCATATACTCTTGACCCTTTTCTTAATGACCCGGACCAAAAGCTTATTGAACCTTTTATTTAACCAAAATCTGGACTGGGCAAAGTGCTAGTTAAAAAGAACCAAACACACTATATGAATGAAAGTATGCTCCAGCGCAGCTGGTGGCATCTTTCACCTTCAACCGAGGGGTCCCGAGTTCAATTCTCGGCCGGTGCTAAAGTGGTTTTTTATTATCCCTGCCACGTGGCAACCCGACCCGGACCCGTTGACCATTGACCAGAACTGACACGTGGCATGCCACGTGTTGGCACGTGTACCAGTTAGTTGGTGACACGTGGCAGTGGGCCCCACCTGAGATATCACAGCTTGTGGGTCCCACCTGCTGATGTGGCGGTGACGTGGAATAATCAGAGGCCTCCACGTGGCACCATTCATATTATGACACTTGGCGACCCATAAGGACTAACCACAAGGACCTTTTATGTAAATAATTTAACGACCGTTAGGACTTATTGTACAGCTTGGTACTAACGAGAAGGACAGTTTATGTAAATAATACTAACGGAAAACCCGTTAGTACACTAACGGGCAAAGATTAGTAAGTTCAGACCCCAAGTTAGCAAAATTAATAGTTCGATACACAACAAAGGAAAATTAGGCAAGTTGGATACATTTAGAAATCATTATCTCTTGTTTAAAATGAGCTCCGGAATATAAATGGGTGTTTGCGTGTTTGGATTTTAGGTGGTTAAACAGATTTACTCATTTACTATGGTATTCTTCTTTCATTTCTTTGCAAAAGTTGATAATTTTCAACATAGTTGAAGAGAAACGTGATACATATACAAGCTTAGATTCAAGCATTAGCATCAAGTAATTGTGTATAGCAATGAGATTTTATAACGACAGATAGTTTTAGTGATAAAAAAAGTTTTATATGTTACAAACGAGAAATAATAAAAGTTTTACGATTTGTGGGTTAAACATAATATTTTGAAACCCGGTTCGACCTGACTTGTTCAAATGGTTGAACCGCTTTGGCCAAAAAAACAGGTCAATATAAACCGAGTCAACCCAACGGGTTTGGTCGAAAAACGGGTGAAATTAAAATAGGTCAACTCGCCAGGTTTGAAGGGTCCCGGGTCAACTCAGTTTTTCGATGTGTATTAATAGTTTCCTTTCGAAATATATGTGTATTAATAGTTGAAATTGATCATAATTAATTGTTAACTTTTTTTCACATTTCATTTTCTTGACTTTTCACTTTTCGTTTTGACCATTTTTGTTTTATAGATAATAGGAGAGGTGAGATCCATGACCAAAAATAAAAAAAATAAAAAAATAAAAAATAAAATCTAAAGAAATATTAATCACATCCTAGCCTTCAGTTTTGATTTCATCCAACGGTATAGATCAAACCAAAAAAAAATAAAAGGAGTGCAAAATTTGCATTTTAGCTCATTTAATATAAAACCCATTTTTCGCCTTTTTTAAAAAACAACATATATTGCAAACGGTAAATCTTCAAGCTACGAAAAATACACCATCGCAACGAGAATTAAATCATCTTTCTATAGTTATGCACTTTTATATACTTTCGACGAACTTTTTTTTTCTTCAAAATTTCCACCCACAAAAATCCCACGAGATTCGTAAAAAAATCCCACGGGATTTGTAAAAAAATCACTTGTGATTTGTTATTTTTAAAAAATCACAAGTGATTTGTAAAAATGAGTAAATCACTGTTTTTTAGTTTTATACTTTTATGTTACAGCTTTTTAAAGGTAGATGTTTTTTATATGATTGTTGAAATGAGCTATTAAAATCTCTTTATAAAAAAGTTGTATGTTGTTATACAGAATCCCATGTGATTCTCTCTGATCCCATGGGATTCATATAGAATCTCATGTGTTCCATAAAGATACTTGACGATTATCTTTTATGTGATTCATATAGAATCATGGGATTTTGTATGAATCACATGGGTAATCTTTATGAATTACAAGTGATTCATAAAAGAATCTCATGGAATTCTGTATGGATTACATGTGATTCTATATGAATCACAAGGGATCAGAGAGAATCACATGAGATTCTGTATAAATCCAATGGGAAGAGAATCACATGGGATTCTGTATAAATCCCATAGGATTTTCATTTTGCTTTATATAAACTGGAAGTACAAAATCAATTGAGATTCTATTTTTGTTGTGTATGTTATGAGAAAAATTCTTGTTCACTTTGAATATATCTTGTTTACTTTAAATATATAACGTTTGTTACTTATATTCTGTTTGATCACATGGGTGATCTGTATAAATCACATGGGATCCTGTATGAATCTCAAAGGATTCATTGTGAATCCTATAGGATTTTTTGGTGCATCACATGAGATTTTTTTATTATTTTTAGTATATGACAAATTGTCTCCAAAAAAATATACACAACATTAAAAAAACTAAACAAATATTACTACCTAATAAAAAAAAGTTGAGTTATAAAAGCAAAAATCCCCTACAATGAATACCTCATTTTTCCTTCTCACGTCTTTCATATTTAAACCTATCTTCATCTTTTATAAACAAAAACACACACTAAGAAATACGAGTAACTTTTAGACAAAAGTAGCATACTATATGAGGCAATCCAAAAGTAATAGGCCCTACATCTACACTTTTATTACCCTTTGACAGAAATGTAACATGACAAAATTTCAATCATCAATACTTAGCCATCTATCAAAAAACCAAATGTCCACCATAAATACATTGTTACATTCCCACAACCCACTGTTCACCTTATTCCTCCATTCAATTTTTATAATATCACTATAACTTTGCAGACCAAAAGGAACTAATTTCAACATAAAAAAAAAAAAAAAAAAAAAAAGAAAAAAACATATCCTCCCTCATCAACTCCTCCAAAATACTCTTATACATATCTTTTTAACAGGCAAGGACCACAACTCATATGCACTTAAAACATTCTTAGTGATTTTGCTTAAATGATCATGTTTTCCAATATTGGTACACTTTTTAAAGTGGACTGTATAGTTATTCTGGAGCATAAGCTCAGTATCTTCAACCAACACTCACTACTCCCAACTCCCTACTAAGATCAAATCCCAAATTCTCCAATGGCCTTCTGCTTCTCCAACAATCGTCGTTCCACCACCTGGACACGCTCTCTCCTCCCCTCCACCGAGATCCTATCACAAAAGCTCAGCTGATTATTCCGATTAGGAGACAAACTCGAGCTCTCAAGCGGATATAACTTCCAATCGACGGAGGCGAACCGGTGTCACACCCCCAGAATCGGGTCCAGCGGAAGCATACATGTAGCTGGGGTGTAACTCAATTGGTATTACAACACAAGTTCAAAAATGGTTTTCACTTGAATCATTTAGAATAAAATAGCTTAATCAAAAATGTTGAATTTACATTTTTAAAAGTAGTGCGGAAGTAGGCCTTTAAAATAGTTAAAAACGGTCCCCATAAGAATATCAGAGTCTTCTATGACCATGCCATGCCCTGCCAAAACCTCCTGTAGTGTGCCATTACTTAAAACCTGAAAATACATGCTAAAACGTCAGCATAAAGCTGGTGAGTTCATAGTTTTAAGTAAACAAGTATTTCCCGTAAACAAGTGTTTCCAGAAATCAAGTATTTCCCAGCAAAGGCATCGTAAATCCACTCAGTTACAAGTCCCGCCATAAGAGACTTGTAACATGTGTGTTTACAACCCACTGCCAAAAGTAATATGTTTAAGTAAACAAGTCATTTGCGGAACACGAGATTTTCAGTAGCAAGACAACATAACAAATACAATGTCACAGCTAAAAATAAGGTATACAGTGCCTAAAGCTCATGACCCCGAAGCTCGACGTAATCGTATGCAATCAAGCATAAAATGCCCCAAGTAAGTGTTTGCCAGACACTCGGAAGTAATCCGAATGATATGCGTCCGTTTAACAGGTTGGCGCGACCAACTCGGACGGGGTGTCAACCCAAATAGATCTATCCACAGCATTCGCGCTCACACGCATGTAATTAACGGTTCATGATAAAGGGGACTTCAGTGGCAGTAATAGGTAACTCAGGCAAAGTAACAGTTTTGTATTTATATCCGCAAAAGCAAGAACTTGTGTTCATAAGAAAGAAATCAAGGATGGAATAAGTAATTCATAATGTATTCAAGTAATAAATCAAGTATTTCAACCATCCAGTAATGTTTGAGAAAATGAATCGTGTTCAAGTAAAACAAGCATTGAATTTAAATAGTAAGGAGCATGTATCTTCCCCCAAAACAGTTGTAAAACAAGTAAAAGTAGGGGTTATGAACTCACCTGGTGCAATAGCTACGATGACAACAATGAATACATGAAATGAGGCACGATCTCTAATCACAACCTAATAGGAATGATATGATCTAATGTAAGAAATGAAATGATGCTACACATGCAAATACGTATGTTATCGGTACCACTCGTTAGTTTTGAAAATAACGTTTATCGTCGACAAATACGTTTTTGACGTCTCGTTAGGTTAATAACCACTTTTCATGGAAATAGGTTGAAACGGTACTCCACGATCCTTGTTTGGTGTTCTATCGGCAAATATAAGGTTTTCGTCGCAAAAATAACATTTTTATTACTTGAAAATATGCCCGAAATGGCCTCGCAAAACAAGTCGCGAAATGTTGTACGTTAACGGTTAGTGATGAAACTCGGCGTTTTTGAAAACCTTGTAACAATATCTTGAAGTCGTGTCATTTAACTTTTGGTTATACGGGTCTTGATCGATGAGAAAATCGACTCTTATTGTTGTTACTTGAAAGTATTATGTTCAATACTTAGAAAATTTCATTATAGTAAAAGCTGTCAAAATATATATAGTTTATCGGGTATATAGATGAGGTCGTAGTTTATTCGTTATAAGTCTATTCGACGAACGGCCAATTGATTTGAAAAGCTTGTTGGAAGATCTTGATTTCATAAAACTACGGCTCGGACTCAAATTGATCCGATCATAAAGAAAAACAACCAAGAAAGTGGTGTCTCACAAAGACAGTTTTGCGGCAAAATAATAATAGAAAAGCTGATGGAAATTTGTAAAAATCGTCTAAGTTCAAACGCTTGTATCTTTTTCGTTATAAGTTCGTTTTCTACGTTCTTTATATCCCCGGAATCGTGGGACAACATACTAATATATTTTTGATAAGTCAGGACGGCTAGATCAAGTTTTACGTCTCAAAACAGTCCATGAAAACTGTTCAACAGCAAGCTATTTTTTTCAGAAAATAGTTTTCGTCGTTAAAATTGAAATTAGCATATCTTTTTCGTCGTAACTCGGATTTTAGTGATTCAAGCGGCCACGGTTTCGTTTTTGAAAGTATTTTCTGAATATCTAACCCAATGTTACCCGGAAACCCCTGAGTTTTCTGAAATTGGCGATTTGGGACAGAACCTATATTTGAAAGTATTTTTCGTTGTTAATATTCGGAAAATCATATCTCCTTCGTTATTAACTCATTTTTATCCCCGTTTTCGGCCATAGTTTCATCTCGGAATGTATTTTCTAAATCTTTGGTCCAAAATTACACAAAACCCACTGATTTTCCCACGTTTAACAAAAATGGACAGTAGCTTTGAAAATTTGTCAAATCTTAGTTTCCTAGTTACTAACTTTGTTCAAATCTTAACCGATCTACTTCAAATCAACTCCACAAGTACCCAATCCTAACATACACCTTCTTAGGGTGTCATGGGTTCCTAGACATCACCAATCTTAGTGGATCTAATGAGATTGCTAGTAAAAATTGTAGATCTATGTTCATAAAGAAAGAAATGAGTAATAAGTGGTATGGATCATACATACTTGCATGTTTTACCAATATATCTTGAAAATACATAAAAATATAAAGTAAATGAAAGTATGAAAAGATCAAAAGTATTTTTGAAGCTTACTTGAAATATTGGAGTGATTTGAGGAGAAAATGTATAATAACCTAGGGTTTTTACCACAAAACCCCAACTAGATCATGATTAGAACTTGATAAACACTTGGATCTTGAAAAGTTTATGGTTTCTCCTTGTTCTTGATGGTGGGTCGATTTGTGTATGTGTGTAGGAGGTGATTGTATTTTTTTTTTAATGATAAATGAGTAACTAGTTAATGGTATATATATATAGCTAGATGGTAAAAAATATCTTGCTAGGGGCAAATCCATGTTTTAAGGAAAAGGGGGGACAATGGGAGTGAAATGGGGAGGGTAGGAAAAGTGTGTAAGTTAAGTTGGACTTTAGTGTAAGATTTAGGTAGATTTTGCTAGTATATTGAGTTATCGGGTACCGAGTTAACTAAAAATAAATCGTGACGAGTTGAAATAAAAATGACGAAGTTGTAAAAATCATGAAATTACATTCCTGATGAGAATCGGGTGTTAAAATAATTATCGGGTTGAAATATCGCAAACCGGCGGAGTAATAAGCTCCGACCGTAAAATGTAGCAATTTATTTGAAAACACCGGGTAAACTAATAATATAATTTTTTTTATATTATTATAATGAGTGTGAAAATATGTTAGGATCATAGTCGGGAGTATTTACGTTCGTAGTAAAAACTGAGTGGTAACGTTAATTACAAATTAAGCATACATATATAGAAATAATGCATATCCGTGTAGGGCCTAAAATGTGATGATGATGTAACCGAGGATATGTAGACTACTCCAGTCTATATGACGTGTCATTAATGAATGATGCATGAATTCACAGCGAAACCACAATGGTTACGCGAATTTGAAGACCCGTAAACTCAGTTTACGATGAAATGAACAGCAATCGTGAATAGTGATTTCCTTCCGGAAATGAATAGTGTCATATGAATAGTAAAATTTTTTGAACGCTTCTCGGAATCACAAACTGACTCCGAAAATGATGAATAGTAAATGATGAATAGTAACTGATGAATAGTGAACAGGAGAAATGTCCTGAAAATGCGGGTTGTTACAGTCTCACCCCCTTAAAATGAACTTCGTCCCGAAGTTCAGTTTGTGTTGGTCTCTGAAGTTGTATTGGTGAAAAGATGATGATTTTTATCGTGTAAGCTACTGAGCTCTAACAAGGTTCAAGTCTGACAGCCACCAGGCCTACTCTGTCAGAAATATTGAATGGTCCAGTGTATATCGGGTTTAACTTTATGAAGTTTCCTGAATGGTATTATGCCTTTCCTAGGCAGAACTTTCAACATAATCATGCCACGAACTTGAAATTCTAGTGGTTTACCGCTTATCGAACTTGTAATTGATTCTTGATTTGTAGAAAATTCCTAGTTATTTCATGAATGCTTACTGGACTAGTGAGTTAGGCTTTTTCCAAATTTCGATCCGTCAATGGATGCTGGCACTTCGACCATATAGTGCCTCAAATGGTGTAGTCTCTAAGTTCGTGTGGTAACTATGGTTGTAAAAGAATCCGATTTATGGCAAATGGTTAATCCAACTATTTCTAGTGTTAATCACACCCGATTTGGGCATATCTCCCTATGTTTGAATCAATCTCAAATTCTGACCATTGGTCTACAGATGATAGTTGGTGTGGTTCCAAAGAAATCTTTAATGTAATCACTAGAAGTTTGAGGTGAATCAAATTCCTTTATTAGGAATAATTGAAATGGGTATCATGAATCTTGTTTTGAAAGACTTACAAGGTTAAGTCCGTCAAAAGGTGTTGTTGAAAATAGTAGATTAGGATAAGGTTGGGATCCTCCGCAGGATGTCGTGAATTGAGTCTTTCTCCACCTACGATGCTTAGTCTCCATTACTAAGGTTTTCCCCAAGCTCTATGTCGTCAAATCACAAACTCCTAAAGGTATAAGTGATGTAATATAGTGATTGATTTTCAAAGTTTGTTTTGAGATTGTGTGTTTTGTTCATAAACCTTCCCTGAGTAAATGAATTTACAATTTTTTATTTATTTATTTATTTATTTTTTATTTTTTTTTAAAAGCAAACGGCTTTCTAAGTAACATTTTTCTTAATGTTTCAAAATTTAATAGTTATGCAAGATAGGACTGTTTTCAACATTAGATGGACAGTATGGTTTACCAAAGATCGATGTTTAAAATTTCTTAATATTCAATAGTTTTTGTAAAAGAATAACCAAAAGGAATTTACTTGTCAAAATAAGTGCCTCAGAAAAGTATCTCTTACAGGAATATGTTTTGTATAACAGTAGTTTGGAGAAAAAAATCCATTTAGAAGTGAAAGTATTAAGAGAATAAAATAGCCAGGTATATATGTTTGCACAAATGCGTAGATGTCTAACATGTTTCAATAAAGTCTATTGGTGAGGACATGTTCAATTTATAGTCTTGGGGTAAGAGGTTGGATTTGTCTCTATAGTGTTGATCAGTGAGCACTCATATCGAAATGAATCTTGTAATTCAATCAAGCCAATACTTTCCAGATGGTGGAAATTTTAGTGATCAGGCCAGTGATAGTGGTTCGAATGGTTTTGTGATATCTTGAGATTTCTGTTGAGTTTTGAATGGTCTTAATGTACCGAGGGATCATCCTCATAGAAGGTATGGAAAGTCTTTCCTAGGGAGGTCATTGATAATATCCACTTATCAATATAGGGAGTAGTGAGGGATGAGTGACATCGGAATCTATAGAGTGTTAGCTAATTCCTTATATATATATGGGGGTGGGGAAAGGAAATGATAGTGATGGTGAGAAGGGAAGAGACTGTGACAACTGCGACAAAATGAGATTGTGACAAAAGAAAATATTGTGATATGAGTGTATCGTACATAAATATGAAAGTTCATGAAATAAAATGACTAGTTGACATGCTTCCAATCGGTGGTTTACGAAGTGATGAAAAGTATGAAGGTTCCAACAACGAGAGTATACACACACATGGATGAAACATTTGGAAAATGAGTTGAGAATTTATTCCAGAAAAAATTTTATTATAACTATTCTCAGTGTTGCAAAATTCATTTCTGAGTCAGACATAGGTGGTCAGCCTATATCTCACTATCCCGGGTTGAAGATAGATGATCAGTCTATATTCCACCAAGGTTCCATGAATTTTGAAATACTCAGCTCAGTTATACTAAGACTATGTCCTTCACAAATACCAAGACGTTCTGAAAGACAAAAGCAAGTGACCAAACTCGAGGTCGATTGATGAAACTATGCAAGGAAAACATAATGCGGTGACATATATAATACGTGAACATGCTTATATGAAATACAATTATAGTAATCAACTATAATAAATGAATATAGTATATAAGATAATGAGACACAAATCTCATCACCTAAGTCAGCAACTTACCACAAATGAGGCTTCAGCTTGGCAGGCAGGCACGTGACGGTCATAGGGTTAAGTTTTCGTAAAAGTAGCTATAGTCTAGGTTTTAAAAACACTTAGTTCGCTATAGCCAAAGCTCTGATACCAATCTGTCACACCCCCAGAATCGGGTCCAGCGGAAGCATACATGTAGCTGGGGTGTAACTCAATTGGTATTACAACACAAGTTCAAAAATGGTTTTCACTTGAATCATTTAGAATAAAATAGCTTAATCAAAAATGTTGAATTTACATTTTTAAAAGTAGTGCGGAAGTAGGCCTTTAAAATAGTTAAAAACGGTCCCCATAAGAATATCAGAGTCTTCTATGACCATGCCATGCCCTGCCAAAACCTCCTGTAGTGTGCCATTACTTAAAACATGAAAATACATGCTAAAACTTCAGCATAAAGCTGGTGAGTTCATAGTTTTAAGTAAACAAGTATTTCCCGTAAACAAGTGTTTCCAGAAATCAAGTATTTCCCAGCAAAGGCATCGTAAATCCACTCAGTTACAAGTCCCGCCATAAGAGACTTGTAACCTGTGTGTTTACAACCCACTGCCAAAAGTAATATGTTTAAGTAAACAAGTCATTTGCGGAACATGATATTTTCAGTAGCAAGACAACATAACAAATACAATGTCACAGCTAAAAATAAGGTATATAGTGCCTAAAGCTCATGACCCCGAAGCTCGACGTAATCGTATGCAATCAAGCATAAAATGCCCCAAGTAAGTGTTTGCCAGACACTCGGAAGTAATCCGAATGATATGCGTCCGTTTAACAGGTTGGCGCGACCAACTCGGACGGGGTGTCAACCCAAATAGATCTATCCACAGCATTCGCGCTCACACGCATGTAATTAACGGTTCATGATAAAGGGGACTTCAGTGGCAGTAATAGGTAACTCAGGCAAAGTAACAGTTTTGTATTTATATCCGCAAAAGCAAGAACTTGTGTTCATAAGAAAGAAATCAAGGATGGAATAAGTAATTCATAATGTATTCAAGTAATAAATCAAGTATTTCAACCATCCAGTAATGTTTGAGAAAATGAATCGTGTTCAAGTAAAACAAGCATTGAATTTAAATAGTAAGGAGCATGTATCTTCCCCCAAAACAGTTGTAAAACAAGTAAAAGTAGGGGTTATGAACTCACCTGGTGCAATAGCTACGATGACAACAATGAATACACGAAATGAGGCACGATCTCTAATCACAACCTAATAGGAATGATATGATCTAATGTAAGAAATGAAATGATGCTACACATGCAAATACGTATGTTATCGGTACCACTCGTTAGTTTTGAAAATAACGTTTATCGTCGACAAATACGTTTTTGACGTCTCGTTAGGTTAATAACCACTTTTCATGGAAATAGGTTGAAACGGTACTCCACGATCCTTGTTTGGTGTTCTATCGGCAAATATAAGGTTTTCGTCGCAAAAATAACATTTTTATTACTTGAAAATATGCCCGAAATGGCCTCGCAAAACAAGTCGCGAAATGTTGTACGTTAACGGTTAGTGATGAAACTCAGCGTTTTTGAAAACCTTGTAACAATATCTTGAAGTCGTGTCATTTAACTTTTGGTTATACGGGTCTTGATCGATGAGAAAATCGACTCTTATTGTTGTTACTTGAAAGTATTATGTTCAATACTTAGAAAATTTCATTATAGTAAAAGCTGTCAAAATATATATAGTTTATCGGGTATATAGATGAGGTCGTAGTTTATTCGTTATAAGTCTATTCGACGAACGGCCAATTGATTTGAAAAGCTTGTTGGAAGATCTTGATTTCATAAAACTACGGCTCGGACTCAAATTGATCCGATCATAAAGAAAAACAGCCAAGAAAGTGGTGTCTCACAAAGACAGTTTTGCGGCAAAATAATAATAGAAAAGCTGATGGAAATTTGTAAAAATCGTCTAAGTTCAAACGCTTGTATCTTTTTCGTTATAAGTTCGTTTTCTACGTTCTTTATATCCCCGGAATCGTGGGACAACATACTAATATATTTTTGATAAGTCAGGACGGCTAGATCAAGTTTTACGTCTCAAAACAGTCCATGAAAACTGTTCAACAGCAAGCTATTTTTTTCAGAAAATAGTTTTCGTCGTTAAAATTGAAATTAGCATATCTTTTTCGTCGTAACTCGGATTTTAGTGATTCAAGCGGCCACGGTTTCGTTTTTGAAAGTATTTTCTGAATATCTAACCCAATGTTACCCGGAAACCCCTGAGTTTTCTGAAATTGGCGATTTGGGACAGAACCTATATTTGAAAGTATTTTTCGTTGTTAATATTCGGAAAATCATATCTCCTTCGTTATTAACTCGTTTTTATCCCCGTTTTCGGCCATAGTTTCATCTCGGAATGTATTTTCTAAATCTTTGGTCCAAAATTACACAAAACCCACTGATTTTCCCACGTTTAACAAAAATGGACAGTAGCTTTGAAAATTTGTCAAATCTTAGTTTCCTAGTTACTAACTTTGTTCAAATCTTAACCGATCTACTTCAAATCAACTCCACAAGTACCCAATCCTACCATACACCTTCTTAGGGTGTCATGGGTTCCTAGACATCACCAATCTTAGTGGATCTAATGAGATTGCTAGTAAAAATTGTAGATCTATGTTCATAAAGAAAGAAATGAGTAATAAGTGGTATGGATCATACATACTTGCATGTTTTACCAATATATCTTGAAAATACATAAAAATATAAAGTAAATGAAAGTATGAAAAGATCAAAAGTATTTTTGAAGCTTACTTGAAATATTGGAGTGATTTGAGGAGAAAATGTATAATAACCTAGGGTTTTTACCACAAAACCCCAACTAGATCATGATTAGAACTTGATAAACACTTGGATCTTGAAAAGTTTATGGTTTCTCCTTGTTCTTGATGGTGGGTCGATTTGTGTATGTGTGTAGGAGGTGATTGTATTTTTTTTTTAATGATAAATGAGTAACTAGTTAATGGTATATATATATAGCTAGATGGTAAAAAATATCTTGCTAGGGGCAAATCCATGTTTTAAGGAAAAGGGGGGACAATGGGAGTGAAATGGGGAGGGTAGGAAAAGTGTGTAAGTTAAGTTGGACTTTAGTGTAAGATTTAGGTAGATTTTGCTAGTATATTGAGTTATCGGGTACCGAGTTAACTAAAAATAAATCGTGACGAGTTGAAATAAAAATGACGAAGTTGTAAAAATCATGAAATTACATTCCTGATGAGAATCGGGTGTTAAAATAATTATCGGGTTGAAATATCGCAAACCGGCGGAGTAATAAGCTCCGACCGTAAAATGTAGCAATTTATTTGAAAACACCGGGTAAACTAATAATATAATTTTTTTTATATTATTATAATGAGTGTGAAAATATGTTAGGATCATAGTCGGGAGTATTTACGTTCGTAGTAAAAACTGAGTGGTAACGTTAATTACAAATTAAGCATACATATATAGAAATAATGCATATCCGTGTAGGGCCTAAAATGTGATGATGATGTAACCGAGGATATGTAGACTACTCCAGTCTATATGACGTGTCATTAATGAATGATGCATGAATTCACAGCGAAACCACAATGGTTACGCGAATTTGAAGACCCGTAAACTCAGTTTACGATGAAATGAACAGCAATCGTGAATAGTGATTTCCTTCCGGAAATGAATAGTGTCATATGAATAGTAAAATTTTTTGAACGCTTCTCGGAATCACAAACTGACTCCGAAAATGATGAATAGTAAATGATGAATAGTGAACAGGAGAAATGTCCTGAAAATGCGGGTTGTTACAGTCTCACCCCCTTAAAATGAACTTCGTCCCGAAGTTCAGTTTGTGTTGGTCTCTGAAGTTGTATTGGTGAAAAGATGATGATTTTTATCGTGTAAGCTACTGAGCTCTAACAAGGTTCAAGTCTGACAGCCACCAGGCCTACTCTGTCAGAAATATTGAATGGTCCAGTGTATATCGGGTTTAACTTTATGAAGTTTCCTGAATGGTATTATGCCTTTCCTAGGCAGAACTTTCAACATAATCATGCCACGAACTTGAAATTCTAGTGGTTTACCGCTTATCGAACTTGTAATTGATTCTTGATTTGTAGGAAATTCCTAGTTATTTCATGAATGCTTACTGGACTAGTGAGTTAGGCTTTTTCCAAATTTCGATCCGTCAATGGATGCTGGCACTTCGACCATATAGTGCCTCAAATGGTGTAGTCTCTAAGTTCGTGTGGTAACTATGGTTGTAAAAGAATCCGATTTATGGCAAATGGTTAATCCAACTATTTCTAGTGTTAATCACACCCGATTTGGGCATATCTCCCTATGTTTGAATCAATCTCAAATTCTGACCATTGGTCTACAGATGATAGTTGGTGTGGTTCCAAAGAAATCTTTAATGTAATCGCTAGAAGTTTGAGGTGAATCAAATTCCTTTATTAGGAATAATTGAAATGGGTATCATGAATCTTGTTTTGAAAGACTTACAAGGTTAAGTCCGTCAAAAGGTGTTGTTGAAAATAGTAGATTAGGATAAGGTTGGGATCCTCCGCAGGATGTCGTGAATTGAGTCTTTCTCCACCTACGATGCTTAGTCTCCATTACTAAGGTTTTCCCCAAGCTCTATGTCGTCAAATCACAAACTCCTAAAGGTATAAGTGATGTAATATAGTGATTGATTTTCAAAGTTTGTTTTGAGATTGTGTGTTTTGTTCATAAACCTTCCCTGAGTAAATGAATTTACAATTTTTTATTTATTTATTTTTATTTTTATTTTTTTTTTTTTTAAAAGCAAACGGCTTTCTAAGTAACATTTTTCTTAATGTTTCAAAATTTAATAGTTATGCAAGATAGGACTGTTTTCAACATTAGATGGATAGTATGGTTTACCAAAGATCGATGTTTAAAATTTCTTAATATTCAATAGTTTTTGTAAAAGAATAACCAAAAGGAATTTACTTGTCAAAATAAGTGCCTCAGAAAAGTATCTCTTACAGGAATATGTTTTGTATAACAGTAGTTTGGAGAAAAAAATCCATTTAGAAGTGAAAGTATTAAGAGAATAAAATAGCCAGGTATATATGTTTGCACAAATGCGTAGATGTCTAACATGTTTCAATAAAGTCTATTGGTGAGGACATGTTCAATTTATAGTCTTGGGGTAAGAGGTTGGATTTGTCTCTATAGTGTTGATCAGTGAGCACTCATATCGAAATGAATCTTGTAATTCAATCAAGCCAATACTTTCCAGATGGTGGAAATTTTAGTGATCAGGCCAGTGATAGTGGTTCGAATGGTTTTGTGATATCTTGAGATTTCTGTTGAGTTTTGAATGGTCTTAATGTACCGAGGGATCATCCTCATAGAAGGTATGGAAAGTCTTTCCTAGGGAGGTCATTGATAATATCCACTTATCAATATAGGGAGTAGTGAGGGATGAGTGACATCGGAATCTATAGAGTGTTAGCTAATTCCTTATATATATATGGGGGTGGGGAAAGGAAATGATAGTGATGGTGAGAAGGGAAGAGACTGTGACAACTGCGACAAAATGAGATTGTGACAAAAGAAAATATTGTGATATGAGTGTATCGTACATAAATATGAAAGTTCATGAAATAAAATGACTAGTTGACATGCTTCCAATCGGTGGTTTACGAAGTGATGAAAAGTATGAAGGTTCCAACAACGAGAGTATACACACACATGGATGAAACATTTGGAAAATGAGTTGAGAATTTATTCCAGAAAAAATTTTATTATAACTATTCTCAGTGTTGCAAAATTCATTTCTGAGTCAGACATAGGTGGTCAGCCTATATCTCACTATCCCGGGTTGAAGATAGATGATCAGTCTATATTCCACCAAGGTTCCATGAATTTTGAAATACTCAGCTCAGTTATACTAAGACTATGTCCTTCACAAATACCAAGACGTTCTGAAAGACAAAAGCAAGTGACCAAACTCGAGGTCGATTGATGAAACTATGCAAGGAAAACATAATGCGGTGACATATATAATACGTGAACATGCTTATATGAAATACAATTATAGTAATCAACTATAATAAATGAATATAGTATATAAGATAATGAGACACAAATCTCATCACCTAAGTCAGCAACTTACCACAAATGAGGCTTCAGCTTGGCAGGCAGGCACGTGACGGTCATAGGGTTAAGTTTTCGTAAAAGTAGCTATAGTCTAGGTTTTAAAAACACTTAGTTCGCTATAGCCAAAGCTCTGATACCAATCTGTCACACCCCCAGAATCGGGTCCAGCGGAAGCATACATGTAGCTGGGGTGTAACTCAATTGGTATTACAACACAAGTTCAAAAATGGTTTTCACTTGAATCATTTAGAATAAAATAGCTTAATCAAAAATGTTGAATTTACATTTTTAAAAGTAGTGCGGAAGTAGGCCTTTAAAATAGTTAAAAACGGTCCCCATAAGAATATCAGAGTCTTCTATGACCATGCCATGCCCTGCCAAAACCTCCTGTAGTGTGCCATTACTTAAAACATGAAAATACATGCTAAAACTTCAGCATAAAGCTGGTGAGTTCATAGTTTTAAGTAAACAAGTATTTCCCGTAAACAAGTGTTTCCAGAAATCAAGTATTTCCCAGCAAAGGCATCGTAAATCCACTCAGTTACAAGTCCCGCCATAAGAGACTTGTAACCTGTGTGTTTACAACCCACTGCCAAAAGTAATATGTTTAAGTAAACAAGTCATTTGCGGAACATGATATTTTCAGTAGCAAGACAACATAACAAATACAATGTCACAGCTAAAAATAAGGTATATAGTGCCTAAAGCTCATGACCCCGAAGCTCGACGTAATCGTATGCAATCAAGCATAAAATGCCCCAAGTAAGTGTTTGCCAGACACTCGGAAGTAATCCGAATGATATGCGTCCGTTTAACAGGTTGGCGCGACCAACTCGGACGGGGTGTCAACCCAAATAGATCTATCCACAGCATTCGCGCTCACACGCATGTAATTAACGGTTCATGATAAAGGGGACTTCAGTGGCAGTAATAGGTAACTCAGGCAAAGTAACAGTTTTGTATTTATATCCGCAAAAGCAAGAACTTGTGTTCATAAGAAAGAAATCAAGGATGGAATAAGTAATTCATAATGTATTCAAGTAATAAATCAAGTATTTCAACCATCCAGTAATGTTTGAGAAAATGAATCGTGTTCAAGTAAAACAAGCATTGAATTTAAATAGTAAGGAGCATGTATCTTCCCCCAAAACAGTTGTAAAACAAGTAAAAGTAGGGGTTATGAACTCACCTGGTGCAATAGCTACGATGACAACAATGAATACACGAAATGAGGCACGATCTCTAATCACAACCTAATAGGAATGATATGATCTAATGTAAGAAATGAAATGATGCTACACATGCAAATACGTATGTTATCGGTACCACTCGTTAGTTTTGAAAATAACGTTTATCGTCGACAAATACGTTTTTGACGTCTCGTTAGGTTAATAACCACTTTTCATGGAAATAGGTTGAAACGGTACTCCACGATCCTTGTTTGGTGTTCTATCGGCAAATATAAGGTTTTCGTCGCAAAAATAACATTTTTATTACTTGAAAATATGCCCGAAATGGCCTCGCAAAACAAGTCGCGAAATGTTGTACGTTAACGGTTAGTGATGAAACTCGGCGTTTTTGAAAACCTTGTAACAATATCTTGAAGTCGTGTCATTTAACTTTTGGTTATACGGGTCTTGATCGATGAGAAAATCGACTCTTATTGTTGTTACTTGAAAGTATTATGTTCAATACTTAGAAAATTTCATTATAGTAAAAGCTGTCAAAATATATATAGTTTATCGGGTATATAGATGAGGTCGTAGTTTATTCGTTATAAGTCTATTCGACGAACGGCCAATTGATTTGAAAAGCTTGTTCGAAGATCTTGATTTCATAAAACTACGGCTCGGACTCAAATTGATCCGATCATAAAGAAAAACAGCCAAGAAATTGGTGTCTCACAAAGACAGTTTTGCGGCAAAATAATAATAGAAAAGCTGATGGAAATTTGTAAAAATCGTCTAAGTTCAAACGCTTGTATCTTTTTCGTTATAAGTTCGTTTTCTACGTTCTTTATATCCCCGGAATCGTGGGACAACATACTAATATATTTTTGATAAGTCAGGACGGCTAGATCAAGTTTTATGTCTCAAAACAGTCCATGAAAACTGTTCAACAGCAAGCTATTTTTTTCAGAAAATAGTTTTCGTCGTTAAAATTGAAATTAGCATATTTTTTTCGTCGTAACTCGGATTTTAGTGATTCAAGCGGCCACGGTTTCGTTTTTGAAAGTATTTTCTGAATATCTAACCCAATGTTACCCGGAAACCCCTGAGTTTTCTGAAATTGGCGATTTGGGACAGAACCTATATTTGAAAGTATTTTTCGTTGTTAATATTCGGAAAATCATATCTCCTTCGTTATTAACTCGTTTTTATCCCCGTTTTCGGCCATAGTTTCATCTCGGAATGTATTTTCTAAATCTTTGGTCCAAAATTACACAAAACCCACTGATTTTCCCACGTTTAACAAAAATGGACAGTAGCTTTGAAAATTTGTCAAATCTTAGTTTCCTAGTTACTAACTTTGTTCAAATCTTAACCGATCTACTTCAAATCAACTCCACAAGTACCCAATCCTACCATACACCTTCTTAGGGTGTCATGGGTTCCTAGACATCACCAATCTTAGTGGATCTAATGAGATTGCTAGTAAAAATTGTAGATCTATGTTCATAAAGAAAGAAATGAGTAATAAGTGGTATGGATCATACATACTTGCATGTTTTACCAATATATCTTGAAAATACATAAAAATATAAAGTAAATGAAAGTATGAAAAGATCAAAAGTATTTTTGAAGCTTACTTGAAATATTGGAGTGATTTGAGGAGAAAATGTATAATAACCTAGGGTTTTTACCACAAAACCCCAACTAGATCATGATTAGAACTTGATAAACACTTGGATCTTGAAAAGTTTATGGTTTCTCCTTGTTCTTGATGGTGGGTCGATTTGTGTATGTGTGTAGGAGGTGATTGTATTTTTTTTTTTTTTTTTTTATGAGAAATGAGTAACTAGTTAATGGTATATATATATAGCTAGATGGTCAAAAATATCTTGCTAAGGGCAAGATCCATGTTTTAAGGAAAAGGGGGGACAATGGGAGTGAAATGGGGAGGGTAGGAAAAGTGTGTAAATTAAGTTGGACTTTAGTGTAAGATTTAGGTAGATTTTGCTAGTATATTGAGTTATCGGGTACCGAGTTAACTAAAAATAAATCGTGACGAGTTGAAATAAAATATGACGAATTTGTAAAAATCATGAAATTACATTCCTGATGAGAATCGGGTGTTAAAATAATAATCGGGTTGAAATATCGCAAACCGACGGAGTAATAAGCTCCGACCGTAAAATGTAGCAATTTATTTGAAAACACCGGGTAAACTAATAATATAATTTTTTTATATTATTATAATGAGTATGAAAATATGTTAGGATCATAGTCGGGAGTATTGGGTATACGTTCGTAGTAAAAACTGAGTGGTAACGTTAATTACAAATTAAGCATACGTATATAGAAATAATGCATATCCGTGTAGGGCCTAAAATGTGATGATGATGTAACCGAGGATATGTAGACTACTCCAGTCTATATGACGTGTCATTAATGAATGATGCATGAATTCACAGCGAAACCACATTGGTTACGCGAATTTGAAGACCCGTAAACTCAGTTTACGATGAAATGAACAACAATCGTGAATAGTGATTTCCTTCCGGAAATGAATAGTGTCATATGAATAGTAAAATTTTTTGAACGCTTCTCGGAATCACAAACTGACTCCGAAAATGATGAATAGTAAAATGATGAATAGTGACCGGTGAATTGTAAATGATGAATAGTGAACAGGAGAAATGTCCTGAAAATGTGGGTTGTTACAACCGGTGACCAGCGCCAGAGAAGATGATTCAGTAGTTTGTGGTGATGATGGTGGAAGTGGTGGTTATTTGTCCATTGATTGTGACGGAGGTGTGGTGCCGCTGGTGGTTGCGACTGCCATTGGTGATGGTGACGTGGTGTTTTTAAGATGTTGTAGATGATAAAATGAGGGTTAAGGGTGCATTTGGTATCCCGCTATCAGAATGAGGCTATGACTATGAAAGTGATTAAAGATGTTTGTTTAATATGAGGGGCCCCACCACTATGGTAATGAATGATAGATATAATCCATACTCCATATACATCAAGGGACCTAGGTATGCATCTTTCATAGGTGAGGGACCCACCACTACTATCAAAATCATACCCATTATTATTTATGGCGGCATACCAAACGCACCCTAAGTTTTATTTATTGATATTATGAAAGTGCCATTTAATAATTAGTTATATTAAAATGATGATTATAGACCTTTAGATTTAAAATAGATAGATGGTTGAGATCTCTTGATTTGATCTTTAGATAACTATTGTTCTGCATTGAACTTTTCTCATAGATAATATAGATGAACAAATTAAATGTGGATCTAAGATAGAATAACGATATCTATCTGAAGGAATCTTTAGATAACAAGCATTAGAAAAGTAAAAGTCATAAATGCTTTATATACTTACATTTTTTTTATTCATGTCGAATACTGGACTAAAAGTAGGGTTAGGTTATTTAGATCTTTTTAAGTAGGAATCGCAATGGGCGGGTTTGGGGTGGGGCGGCCAACCCTATCTCCAAACCCAATTATAAAAATATCACCAAACCCGCCCCATTCCCCATTAGGGTCTTATCGGGTTGTCTTTTTTGATTGCGATGCTCCATCATACTCGTGTCGTTTCTTGTTTATTTTTATTTACACTATTAACAATATGATTTTACGAAATAACTTAAAGAATTGAGAACCCGTTAATAATATATTAAGCATTAGAATAAATCACAACTTTTTTAGAATATTACGACACAAAACAAACTTTTATGATCACACTTTGAAATATTACAAAGATTTAACAAAAATTAGAAAATTATATTTAGTACGTAAATACTAGCACAATATTTTAGGTATATATGTATATGTATATGTTTCGGGGCGGGGCGGGGCGGGGCGGTGATAGTGTTGCCCGTTCCCGCCCCAAACCCGATAAGAATCCTCGTTAAGGCCTCGAAACCCGCCCCGAAGCCAGATATGCATGCCCCGCCCCGCTCCACCCCAATAAGTTCGGGTTTCCCCGTCGAGTTCGGGTTTTTTTGCCATCCCTACCTACAAGTGATACCTCCCATTCTTTTCCATTTTTTTATTTATTTTTATTTTATTTTATTTTTATAATATTGTTTATATTAAAAAAACTATAAAAGGAACAGAAAATAAAAAGTTAATAAGTCAAAAGTATTAAACTGGCAAAAATACAAAACAAAAATTGATAAAAAACAGTGTGATACTGTAAACAGGAGTTGAACAATGGGGTAGAGAATGCAAAAAAGTACACCCAATGGTGGGTCAGGAAGGTCACCAATAAGTTACCCTAACAAAATTCTAATTATGCATGATATATTTGTATTTTTTTTATCATTATGCATAATATCTACTATGTAAGAATAATTTATGAAAAAAATATGCATATGCATAATGAAGCATAAATACAAGTATATTATGTATAATGTGATTTTTGTTGGTCTGTGTTCAAAATGAATCAAAAGTGTAAGTACATAACAATATTTTAAGACCAGGTTTTTTAATTGACCTTGTCAAGTCGCCGGTTCATCAGGTCACCGGTTCAACCGCCGGTTCTATACATATGTAGATTTTTCATGACATCTTTGATACTATCTTTGATACTAGGTATTTGTCCAATTTCGACCTTATATTCAAATGAACTGAAAAAAAAAATGAAATGACACTATCGGGTTTTAATCGCTCATTTCCATATATACAATACTAAAAATGTGCAAAAATAATCAATTTATAGTTCTAGTTACAACAGATTTATAGTTCTAGTTTATAAAAATGAGATAACTCCATGGTGTTTTTAGATACGTATCTTTATTAATGAACTTTCTAAATCAAACAAATATAATATTCTCTCCATCCCAAAATATAAGTCTATTTTAGCTTTTTGAATTCAAGTTTGACATTGAATATTTTTTTTGTATTATATAATATTTTATGTAAAATATATAAATGATTAGGTTTTAAATGTATTTTCATTGGTATAATTTTTCATCAAGTATTATATAATGTAAACAAAAATATTTAAGGTGAAAACTGGATTCAAAAAATCAAAATGGACTTATATTTTGAGACTGAATGAGTACCAAGGCCCGTTTGGTTGGGGTGTATGTGTATGAATCTATGACTTAGAAAGTCATTAATGTGTTTGGTTGGTTATGGGACTCACCACAATGGTTTGAGAGGATACACAAATGTGAAGGTTTCCTCATATCTTATGTGTGTGGGTGATTTCATTATACCCTCTATTATCATTCCAGCATATACCAACACCATACCCACTGTGATTCATAGCAACAAACCAAACGCACCCTGTGATTCATAGTTTCTGTTGTTTTATCAAACCTAACCACATCAGCCACCACCATTTTAACTTTTTAATTTAACTATAAACTTTCAAAATGATAATATGTTTATCTATACATATATAGAACTTAACTAACACAAATTTTGAGTTTAGTGGAAATGAAATGACAAAAGGATTTTGTTAGTTTAGAGAAAAGAAAAGGTTTTTGTTGTTTAAAAAAAAAGGAAAACAAGAAAAAGTGAACAAAATTCATGACCCTCTTGAGTATAACCTTGGTATACGTCGGAAACTTTACTACCTACAGTTGAATACAATACTAGTAAAATGTTGATTAGCAATGACTCAATGAGTGATGACATAGTAACAAAACTTGCTAAGAGATTGTTCGTCTTCGTCATTGTGTTTTGGAAAGACTTGTCGGTAATTGCATTCGGAAAGACTTGTAAGGCCTGTTATGACATGTTATCTGAAAAGCCGTTTTCTACAGCATAATCAGTTTTGCAAACACAATCACACCCGATAAATAGCAATTGCAATATATTATTGAAATAAGCCTTAAAGATATTCAACTTGAAGCTAGATGAAAGACTTGCTTGAAATTTTTATCTTTGAAAACTACTTGTGTAACCTGACGTCTTTTCCCTTTTGGAATACCTTGAAACAAACCTAAAGTTGATAAATTAAATGAACCAAGAACATGTCAGCCCCGGGTGTAGCCGTGTGCACTTGCGCTCGTGAAATGTAAACAAATGTGTTCACTTTTTGGGTGGTGCATGTCACTTACTCACGCGTCAAAACTAGTTTATATAATTTTCTGCCCATACAGGTTTTAATCATTTCGCCTTTTTTCCTGATAAATCTATTAAACTTTTAGGCTAGGTTCAAATCGTTATAAGGTTAGTTGCAAAACTAGTCCTCAACTATTATTTTGTCCTCTTTCAATCATCCGTAATTTTTTTTATGAACCAAAGTAAAACTTACTAATAAGTGTTGTAGCCTTATTGGGATTATAAAGCAAGTTCACGTACAACTGGGCGGGTTTAGACATTTATATAAAGCCGAAGCAGGTTGTTTATATTTAGGAATGCTACTCGGGTCAAAATATCGAACTTCCCCAGGCTCGAAGTATAGCTCACTGTGCCTGCAAAAATTCACTTCATTAGTTCTTATAGGTCATCTGTGTTTGATATATAGCATTTTTTAATTAAATCTGTATATCCTTTTGTTGATACAGTAATATCGACCAATTAGCATATGAATGACTGTCGAAGCGAATTCTGGTTATGTAGCAGCGTATCTAACTGGTAAAAGAAACTGACCAACAGGATCAACAGTTACTAAAAGTGTTTTAGTAACACATAAAATCTACTAAAGTCAACCTAACCCGTCCTGTCTCGTTTTGACCCGTTACCAAATACACCCAGTTGGCCACATCCATTCTATACAAACACAAAAATGATCAAATGACTTACCTTCTAAGATCAAGTCCAACTAAACCAGCTTGTAGTATGGTCAAGTTATCTGAGTCCGGTGAGACAATGATAACTGTATCCTCAGAGTATTGAGTTTCAAGAATCGACATAAGTTGTGTCACACGAACAAATACATCAGCCACGCTCTCGTTTGGTGTTCCATCACTGATTGGGGGTGGCTTAATATTCTGAGAAACAACATCTGATGCATAAATCTGTACTGACAAAACATTGAACTGTTGTTACGCTCTTGTTGGATGTGTTTCTTTAAACATTTGTTATTCATAAATATGAAAAAGAAGGTTAAAGATATAGAATGGAATACAAGGGAACAGTCTTACTTCTGAAACAGATTGTAATGGCCTGCCTTCATAGGCACCTAATCCACGTGCATCCAAGAAACTGTACTCCGGAACTACATTACTATTCCACCACATTTTTCCAAAAAAAAAAAAACAAAAAAAAAATGAAATAAGAACAATAAAGTGAAAACATAAAGTACACTGAATTCATAATCTGATATCATCGTTATGGGGTGTTATAATGTAAATTCTAAAAGTAATTATCTGATTATAACGAATTTAAGTTTATCTAGTGTTTGGGTAACCTTCTCTTGGTTATCTACTTAAGTCAGATAATCGGTTTGATGCTAACCCAAACAGAACTAACTAGTATGCCTTTCTTTTATGGTAGTTCCTCTTTATACAAAATATATTACCAAACTATTTAGTATTTATGTAATATACTTCTGCTTAATGCTTATGCAGTTTGGTAGTAGATGCAACAAAACTAACTACGAGATCATAGGGTACCATTACAACTTAGTTTGATCATCCAAATTGGTCTAACAATCAAGTGTTTAGGTAACCTACTTCTGATTATAATTAAACAAACAGCTTGTTAATATATATCCATCAAAGCAAAATTTCACATTATAAGAGAAATTACGCGTATATTCTTATGATTATGTGGTTAAATAATCACTTCGATACAAGCTGCAACCAAACTAACAAGTAAATGAAGCCCTATTTTGATAATCAAAATTGCCTAAACGCTTTTTAAGAGTTGAATAAATTAATCTAACTATATATTAACAGATAATCACTTATAAGTCTTTAATTCTATAACTGAATGTGCTAAGAACAAGCATGATAGTCCTTATATTATACCTTCTGTTCACCACATTAATAGCAGCTATAATTTCAGCTGCTTGATAAGCTCTCTGAGTAATAGAAGGCCAAATCCAGCAATTATTATCACAAGCCCCCATTTCCTTTAATTTTAAAGCTGCTTTAACCGTCTGTATCTTCCCGATCTTTGATAACCCATTATCCATCGATGTTTTCGCAACAGGATTTGTATTGATTATCCCCATACTCTCATATTCAGACTCCCCCGCCCTCACCAAAAAGTACCTGCAAATTTAGTGTCATAATATTTTTTAATTGTGACTCACATGTTCTAATTATGGAAATGGCATCAAATGCATGGTTTAACATTTTGTATTGCTTAGTTTGAACTCGTTCTAACACTTGTCTAGTAATAATTAATCCACGGGTTTTTGTTTTCCAAAGTTATTTGCGTGTGTACCCTACACGGGTTCTTTTAGCTATTCATTTCATTTTGGAGCATAGGAAATGGTAAGATCCTAACATTGTCTTAACTGAGATTTTTGACCGTTTCCCAAAAATTAAAAAAAAAAAAAAAAAAAAAAAAAAAAAAAAAAAAAAAAAAAATCAAATTCTAGTGAGGTTTCAGTTTTTTTCTCCAATTGGATAGCTAGGACGGTCACTTAAATTAAGGTGATATTTTGGTTCATGCTTGGTGACGGGTTAACCCCATTTTTTTAACAGCATCGTACAACATATGAGGGGGTGTTTGGGATTGCTTATTAGAAACTGTTATTTACTTATCGTTGTTCTTATAAATGAAATAAGCAAACTTAAACTACTTAGTTCCAAATAGCACTAGCAAATAACCATATTAGAATAAGCAACTCCAATCTGCTTATTCAATTCCAACATTTTAATCATCACAAATTCACAACATTTTTCACTTGCAAATAATCATATAACCAATCATAAACACCCTTACAGCTACTATTATCTATTGTATCAAAACGTAAAGCAATCTTAAGACAACCAAAATCCAAATAAGTATTCATTGAAGAACTAATTACTAAACTCATTCATATTGTTGATGCTTACCGATTGGAGAGACGAGGAGGGGGCATTTGAAATAACCCACGAGCATCTGCGGAAGGCAATAAAGTAGCCGTAACAACATTCGGTTCTTCATAATTCACTTCAAGACGAGGAGCAAAGAATGGGGTGATTGTAGCCGCAAGTGAAGTTAAAATGCGACGTCGATCAATCGGTTTGAGGTGAATTTGTGGGGTTTCAGGGTGGTTTACAGTGGTGGTCGGAGAAGGTGGTGGGGTTTTGTTGGCGGCAAAAGCTGTTAACAACATTTTTTTCCGGTGAAAATTTGAGCCACTAATTAACGGTTTGGTTTTAGCGGAAAATATCAACGGTTTTTGGGAATGATTTGTTTTAGTCCCTTGTTTTGTATTTTAATAGTAAATTGGTCCCTGAGTTACACTTTAGCATCATTTTTATTTTTGTAAGAAATAGATATTTTTTATTGTGGACTACTTAACGTGATACTCAAACATTACATGTTTAGATTATGTATCAAATTAAATGTCATAAGTTTCGAATGAGTAAAAAAATTGTGCAAACAATTTAGAATTTCCAAGATATAGTAAAGAGAAAGTAATATTTTATAAACAACAAATTAGAGAAAGAAATATAGTTCAATAGTGGGCACAAGAACACTATGGATTTCTTTTACCATTTATATTGACGTTTGGAAACCTTATCTTCATATATAATGTCACACTCAGTAGGTACTTATGAGTATTAAAGTCAATTGTGTTTTGGTGGAGACGTTTCTGTGCAGACAAACAGGTTGGAAAGCAAAGGAAATTGGAAAGAGCTTTTCATAGTTAAGAACTTACCACAAGAAGTTGCTGCAGAGCTTCTGACTGAGCTATGCCAAAAATGGGCTGTAAATGCATCTTATTTATGACAGTTTTGTCGAATAAAAGATACATAATAAATTAGAGCCTTGTACATGTATTAGCTTAGATGAACAAACTCAAAATTGCTGCTGATTCTTGTGTGATTGTGTAAACACCAATCCAGTCTTCATTCCTCCTTTATCTTAAACATGCAACAGGTGTGGATGGCCTTTAAGATCAGCATGTGGCAACACTACTTCATCAAGAAGCAAACAAACCTCGCCTTGATGTCACATAAAAACAATGGTTTGAATTATTGAACAATACAAGGTCATGAAAAAAATTTGTTAGGTAACAGCAGTGTTTCCAATATTCAAACCTTACACAAGAATTTAGTTGCATCAAAATAGAAAATCAAATGATAAGTAGCATCTCAATTAATATCAAAAGTTAAATTAACCCTAAAGAGGTTTAGTTTGAAATAAGTTGTTACAGGTCTACATAACATTTCATCAAACAGGTGGTTCTGGTTCGCTTACTATACACTAAATCACCAATCATACACAAAAATCAGAAATAAATGAACGATTCACGAAAATCAGAATCTGCTGATATTACAGAATAATTGGATAAAAATTACAATCGGAAACAACTGGGAAAAACAAAAAGTGGAATTTGGAGAACAGAATTTGGGCATGATGATTCGGCTATACCACCGTTAGAACTTAGAAAAAGTGTGCAGCCTTTGCGAGCTTTCCTTGAATGTGTGGCAGGCCTTTGCAAGTCCTCATGGTTTAATAGTTATGACCTTTTGAAATCCGAATTTTACTTCACCGCTTTCACCGTGCACCCATTCTCTCCTTGGAGTCCGTCAGCTCCTGATCTGCTCTGCATTAGTTTTCTCTTAGATCAACTTGTAGCATATAACAACTCATTGGCCTTCAGAACATCCAAGTTAAACAATCTGGCACTGAATCTGTAATGGGCGGGATACCATTAGAAACCAATACAGTGATCAAGTTGAGCTAAACTTTTTTTACTTAAAATACAACATATACATAAAACTTTAAAAACGAAACCTGAATATAAAAATATACAAGCCAAATACGCAATGATTTGACAATTATATAAAATCATATGTAGTGAAATCTTCCTATTAAATAGAAACCAATCTTCTTAACCCGCCTGACTGTAAATAGGATGTATTGGGTTTCATGAAATTAAATGGGGCGTCTGATGAACAGCATGAGACTATAGATATTTGAACATCAAGTAACGTTTATTATTGATCAGAATCTTGAAACAAACACTTTGCTAACACTATAGACATTTGATCCTCAGACTGAGAATGATAAAGTATAGCAGCAGCACCAAGCCACCAACCAGACCTCGTTGATTTTAGTTTTAGGTTTGCACAAGTTTAATACAGAAAGAAATTTATACAAAAAATCGAAGTTCACCATTTTTCCATAAATTCAGATCTAGTATGTTCGGTTATAGTATAAGTACTATAAATTTTGACCATTTTTATTCAGTCAACATTTAATCTGGTATTGTCCTTGATGGATAAGAACCAGATATTGAGACAAACAATCTATTTTGCTGAAATTAAATTGCTATTTTAGACTTTTATCGAGACAAATAATACGTTGCCATATATTAAAAAAAAAAAAAAAAAAAAAAATTGAATTATTTGACCCCCAAGCAATCAAAAAATTTAACCAATTTCCAATTCACCCAAATACAAAAATTGAACTATAACAATGAGATAATGAGTTTCAAAGCACAGGCAATGACAAATAATCGAGTATATGATTTTTACATATGGAAACTACAAGCAGTCAAAAGGCAGAGAGAGTTAGGGACATACCTTTACTCTATGCGGACATCTGGGATATAGGAGATAAGGGGCCAATAGGAGCCTCTTCTACTTGTCTTTTCTTTCAGTTCATCTGGGCATCTTCTGATTACCAAACTCAAAAGTGAAGGCAACAACGTTTCTGGTAGATCTTTCATCTTTGGGCAATACCAAATAACGAGATGTTGGAGGGAGGTGAGGTGTTGGAGTCCCTTTGAAACTGTTTCCAATTTCTCAAATCCAATTAAGTAAAGACGTGTAAGAGATTTAGGAAGCATATGCGACAATTGAGTACCGCTAGTCACATCATCTTCTTCTCCCGATCCACCATGTAGAATTAGGTGAACAAGTGAGGTTGGAAAAGTCTGTGGGCCCCATTGTGAAATGGGCTTCTTCAAACCCCCTATACTTAAATAACCCAAGTTAGGAGGCCAAAGCCCAAAGGAAGCAACATCCATATTTTTACAACCCTTGATTGTCAAACGTTTTAACGAGGTGAAAGTCGGCAACACGTCTGCAGGGAATGACTCTATACTCCTACATTCAATTATCCACAATTCAGTGAGGCGAATGAACTTAGTCAATTCATTGACTGATTTCAGATTTGGCCAATAGTTTATACATACAAACTCTAGCATCGATGTGCTCGTGATGAGAAGCACCTTTTCCAGCTCCTCCTCCGATAGTTGGTTACAGAACTCAATTCTGAGTGACTTGAGCTTTTGGCATCCTCCTGTTGGGAAGGAGACACATGTAATCGATTCACAACTATAGATAGTCAAGGATTCAATGTTGTCTGGACAACTGAAACGCTCCAGGTTCTTACAACCAAATAAGACCAAAATCTTCAGAGATGTTAGATTGTTGCACCCAGAATTATCATTTATCTCTTTCTCTCCTAAACTCACCAATTCTGAACATTTATCTACTTCCAACTTTCTTAAATTCACAAAAACCTTACTAGCCTCTGCTTCTGATTCCCACATGTACTTTATTTCATTACACTTTCTAATAGTTACTTCTTCAACTGCCCTAAGATAGCCCATGACATCTCTCCACACCTCATCACTAAGCCCAGAAATACCCGTTATACTCAACTTGGTGACTGATGGAGCTACATGAACCATACTTCTTAATACGCCATCACCACAGTTTTTTATTTCTAGAATCCTTAATGAAGGTAATGAATCAAGTGAGACTACAGCCAAATTAGGGCAATTTACTAGAGTAAGCTCTTGAAGACATGGAAACACTGCACCCACACCACCACCAACAGTGGTTGACCATGCCTCCCACCCCCTCATATCTTCAAAACATAGACTTTCAAGTGAAGGGAATGCAGGACCACTCCCAGCCCCAACGAACTCTGAGCCTACGTCTTTCACCTCATCCAGGTCTTTAATAAACAACTTCTTAAGTGATGGAAGGCTCCCAAGTGGTGGTAGAAACGCACAGTTTCTGCAGCGGCTAACCGAGATGCGACTCAATCGAACAAACTTGGAATCCCCAATCCAGTTTGGAAACACTTTATCTCCATATGACTCAATCGAAAGATCTTTCAATTTATCACTATGAGGCATGAGTGCACTAAAGACCTCATTTTCAAGTGTTCCATTTCTTGAATCATCAAACAGATCTCTCCATTCCAATTTTAACCCACTGACCCTCTTTTGCGATAACTTCACCTTCTGTATATCCGTTGCACTTTTTACTTGCTCCAGCCCACGGATGTAAATCTTCCCTTGGAGATTCTTCAAGTTACTCAGCCCATTGATTGGAAAGTTATCATTTTCTCCAACAATGATATTGGAGAGAATTTGTAGGCCTTTCAACTCACCAATTCCTGGTGGCAGCATATTCCAAAGACATGTATCCCTTATATCAAAATGCCGCAAACTTTTAAGATTCATGAAGTTGTCAGGCAACTTAGTCAACTTTTCACAACCGGAAACAATCAATGTCTGTAAATTATATAGATTGCAGACATTGTCTGGCAAGTGTGTGATATCGTTTTGAGATAAATTAAGATACCGTAAATGTTTCATATTGCCTACAGACTCAGGTACCTCATCTATCTCTAATTTACTCAAACATAGAACCCTTAACAAAGGTAAACTGGAAAGTAAGTCGAGCAAAATCTTACTTGATACGAAGAATTGTTGCCATTTGTCCACCACAATGGGCACTGCTAAAAAAGTTCTCAAACTATTAGCTTTTTTGAATGACTTTAACTTGTTGTAAGTTGTAAACATCTCAGGAACAAATGACATATGGCGGTACTTTTTCAAAACTTCCTCCCCATCATCCTTCTCCATTCCTATGTCCAACCTTATAATAAACTCCCCAGCAACAAGTGTGGCCAAATCGTTCATGAGGTCATGCATCATAAACAATGATTTATCGTCACCAGGCACATGTTGAAAAAATGACTTTGACAGCAACTCTTGAAAACATTTATCACCCAAGCGTTCCATTGACGTGTTTGTATCTGATTGGTGCAAAAACCCTTCCGCCATCCACTTCAAAATCAGGTCCTCCTTTTTGAAAACGTAGTCTTTCGGTAACAAGGAACAGTAAGCAAACAATTGCTTCAAACGTGCAGAAAGATCCTGATAACTTAGTATAAGCGCCGGGACAAGACCACCTTTATCTTCTAACTTCCATATATCATTATTCAACACATCCTTCCATTCTTCTTCATCAACTTTTTCTCTCAATAAACTTCCAAGTGCTTTTATAGCCAAAGGCAAGCCACCACACTTTTGTACGATGCCTTCGGCATGTTCTCTTTGCGCTTCATATGAATCAAAGTCATTTAAACCCGCATGTTGAGCAAATAAAGATAGAGCATCATCATCTAACAACTTCTGTAGATCATATGAATGAACGTGGTCCAGCAGTCTAAGCAATTCTTTCTTTCGAGTGGTGATGATAATTTTGCTTCCAGGAGCCCCTTTGTAGAATGGGCCCGCTAAGGTTTCCCAATCTTTCAGCTTATCACTCCATACGTCATCTAAAACTATGAGAAATCGTTTCCCCATTAGTCGATCTTCAAGAGCTTTTTGAAGCAAATCTAAACTTTCAAATTTCTGAGTTTCCCCAGATACAGATTGAAAGATTTCTTTACTTATTTTAAAGCTATCAAAGTCATCAGAAATGCATACCCATGCCTTATGATAAAAGTGATCCTTCACGAGCTTATCATTGTACAAAAGTCTAGCTAAAGTCGTTTTTCCCATCCCACCCATACCAACAATAGCGACAATACTAAAATTTTGACGACATAATTCACCACCCAATATCTTGGGAAGCAATATTTCCTTATCATCATCACGACCGACAATGTTGGTTTCACGTATAGAAGAAGTTTCGTAGTCTCTGTTTTTATTTTTTGTCCTTCCATCTTTCACAATTAACCCAAGATTTTTTTTTTCATCTACAAGTTGTTGTAACCTGGTAGTAATATCACTTACCTTGCCATCCATGCTAGTAGTACTTAATGAGAAGCTAGTACAACAAGTTGGGATGAGCTTTTTTAGCTTGCTGGTGCTAGCTTCAGATTCATTAGTAAACTCGCGATGCATAGCTTCGGTTGCCATATCGTCTAGTACATCGTCTATGTCATATGCCAAATGTTGGAGACTATTAAGCCATTCTTTAACAGCTTCTTCAGTTACTTCCTTTTGAGAAGCATCATTAAGCACATTTTGGATCTGTTTCAGCGATCTGTGCCATTTCTTCAGTTCTAAATGAATTTCTTTGGCTCGGGCAATCTTGTTCACGGCTGCAGATGCCAGCTTCTCAAAAACGATTGGAAGCAAGGCGGAAAGAATTAGTTCAGCCATTTGTTGGTTTATGGTGAGATTACAAAAGATAGGAGAAATGTGGAAGAAAAGGGTGAGTATAATGAAGGTATCAGCCTTCAACCGTTGTTTATATAGTGGTTCAAGTCTTTGTTATGGTCAACAGTTCTGTAATTGTTTTGCATGTGTTTGTATGGTGGCTTATCAACGTGTACTATATATTTGGAGAAAAAAAGAAAAGGATACAAATTTGTAAAAAAGAATTTGCTAACTACTCGTACATATAAACAACTTCATCAGCTTTAGGTATATTTTTTAGTCTTTCATTACAACTGCAAGTAACAGATTAACACATAAAATTATATGCTGCCACTATGTAACCAAAACCCATTTTGAAAATAGATGCAGCAAATTTTAATGTATATTTGGTATCTATATCTATACTACCTATAAAGCAAAAATGGTCAAAGGTGAAAGTGGAAAAGTCAAGAAAAGTGAAATGTGAAATGTTGAAAAATGTATATAAAGAAATTATGAAATGTAATTAATACTCTTATTAAAACACCCATTACTTAAAAGTACAATGATTTATACACATTGTACAAGCAATTAAAACAATTAATACAAATCACAAACCGGGTTGACCCGGGACGCTTCAAACCCAACGGGTTGAACCGGTTTAATTTGACCCGTTTTCGACCCAACCTAGCAAGTTGACCCGGTTTAAATCGACCAAATTTTTGACCGGAACGGTTTAACCGGTTGAACCACCCGGGTCGAACCGGGTTTCAAAACATATCTAGCAAATTAAATACAACCAATTAAAACAATTAATACAAATCACAAACAGGGTTGGCACGGGACGCTTCAAACCCGACGGGTTGGATTGGTTTAATTTGACCCATTTTCGACCCAACCTAGCAAATTGACCCGGTTTAAATCAACCAATTTTTCGACCGGAACGGTTCAACCGGTTGAACCACCCGGGTCGAACCGGGTTTCAAAACATATCTACCAAATTAAATATAACAAATTAAAACAATTAATACAGATCACAGACGGGGTTGACCCGGGACGCTTCAAACCCGAAGGGTTGAACCGGTTTAATTTGACCCGTTTTCGACCCAACCTAGCAAGTTGACCCGGTTTAAATCGACCAATTTTTCGACCGGAATGGTTCAACCGGTTGAACCACCCGGGTCGAACCGGGTTTCAAAATATTTTGTTTAATTCCCAAATGTTCAAACTTTTATTATTTTTCATTTATAACCTATAAACTTTTTTTTTATCAATAAACTATTTGTCGCTATAATATCTCGTTGCTATGCACGGGTACTCGTCTAGTTTCTACAACTCGTATTTGATGCAATCTAAAAATGTGAGAAATAATTACACGAAAATATAAGTGGTTTACGTTTTAACCTCGGATTCGAACTTAAGAGCTACAAATGCAAACGTAGGGTCACATTAACTTTTTCATTTAATATGCCACCAACTGTTTCCTCGTCTGATGGGTAATATGGGACCATTTTAGCCGAGCGATAAGTAGAGGGAAAATATATTTTCCAAAGAAAATGATAAACGGGTCTAATTAAATGGACCAAAAAGATGACTTACCGCATAAATGACTTGTACAGTTGTATAATACTGTACAAATCATTTATGCGGTAGGTCACCTTTTAGGTTCATTTAATTAGGTTCATATATTAATGCTCATTTTCGAATCACCCAATGTATGGTATTTCTGAAAATTCTAGTTGACCGTCAGCCTAACAGACACGGTAAAATAAGTCAGTACAAATCATAAGTCGTTCCTGCAAGTAAAGTTGCCCTGGTCATTTCTTAACAAGTGATTCGTCAATCATGAATTACCATAAGTTTTACCATGTGAGTCTTGCCTTGCATATAAATGATACTGATTGGGTACGGTTGATTCATTGTCCTGGAATGTAATTTTGTTTTCGTATCCAATATGTTCACACGCTAATTGAAACTTTAGTTTATTTGCTCTTTCGTGGGTATTCTAGACATGAGAGATTGTTAATTATGACATTGCATATCTATTACGTAAATAAGTGTTACATTTTCTTGTTCACCCTAGTTCACTAAAAATTAGGTAGCGCTTTTTACAATTTCTAACTTCCATGATTTGGATGCAAACAATTGCAATATATCTTGGTCCCCTCATGCAATAAAAGGCTTTAACTAATTAACTGCATACTTTCTCCAACTACCATTACTTGACTAAAACCTCGTGGTATGGAATAATTGCAGTGGTAGGTCTTGAAACTTTATTGCTCATTTATATATGCTAGCCTGTAATTGTGTCGGCATCCTTATGGTTGTATTCTTTTTGTGTTGAAAAAAAAAAAAAAAAAAAAAAAAAAAAAAAAAAAAAAAAACTCAATACATTCATTGAAATCGAAATAAATTGCATTGCTTGGAAAGATCAAAGACAAGCGGATATTACCAATTGATTAGAAGTCGAGAAATCTCTCAAAACCAAATTAAGAAACATAGATGAATAAAATGATGATGCTCCCCAAAGAACCCATAGTTGGTTAATTTAAACGTGGAACTGGTGTATGGAATATCCGAACATACATTTGCAATCAAACACATACATTTCCATTCTTATTGAATACTATCATGCATGTTACCTCGATCGTTTAAAATACACTCTCAAATCAAAAACAGTAGTAACAATAAACAATGAAAAGTGATTTGCAAACTCTTAAATCTTATTGAAACACTCTAATGAATAAGCGGTTAAATCAAATTATACTTAAAATACAACTGTTTAATGCATACAGTAGAGTATCCCAATAAGATTTAGGAGTGTGCAAATCAATTCACATAAACAATAATGGACACACTACTAAACCCTACCGCCTGCCACGATTGATTACAGCTAACGTACCTAATTTTTCGACTCGCAATTATTATGCTCACTAGCTACTAACTACCACTAGCTGTCCATAATTTTTAAAGAGCATTTATGGCAGCTCATGCTTCTAGACTTGTAGTTTGGTTCAAGTTCTTTAAGGGTAGGTGATTTGCATACTCCACTAATTGATGGGAACACTCAAATAGATTGTATATTGACATATATATCCTTAGATCGTTTGTACTCATGTTCACCCCTGTAAAAGTATAAACGTCAAAATATAATATTTTGAATGTCTCAATCAATTAATTGAGACATCTTCAATGTATACACCAACGAATTATCTTGATCATATATTAGATGCAACATTAGTAAAACAAGATAGCCTATTGTTAAATACAAGTTCATTGCCAGCAAGCCAAAAAAACCATAGAGCACAAGGCCCTTCAAAATTATCGAATCACATGACACATTCCTTAAAATGTATTCCTTTGTTTTGTATTTAGGTCCTTAAGTTTCTGGTTAATTTTTCAAAAGAAATGCTTGTAATTATTTATCAATACGTATACGCTTTTCTAAAACGATACCCTACTTAGCATCAACAATGATTCAAATATAACTTACATAGCGACATAACCTGATGACGTAAGTACGATTTCACACTCCATATATATATGTATCTACTATACGATTTTATAATGCCATGTCATGCCATATAAAATTTCAATAAACTATACTTCATATGAAATACCATCTCTAATGCTATACTTGTGTAAAGTATATAGTAATAATCAAATAAGAAATAAAAATAAAACGAGAAAAATGAGAAATAACAATATTCGCACATTTTATATGCACTTATAAAATATATGCATCTTTCATAAAATTCTCAATCTTCATTTGAAATGTGTGGTTGAAAATATTTCTCATTCTTCTTATTTTTATTATTCTTCTTAGTGGATCCATTCTAGAAGATAAATAGTTTGTGGGTTTAGAGTTTCATATGTAGTCACCATTATAAATTGTGGATCAAAAAGATATAACATCTCATGAGGTTTTCATTGTCTAACATGGTATCAGAGCGGGTCTGATCCGCAGACCTAGGTGGCTAAGTTGAGTCGCCTCCTTTATGTCACCCCATCAAACCTTAGCCATCACCAAATATTCCTATCCTCTTCTCAAAGCCAAGTTAAAAAAAAAAAAAAAAAAAAAAAAGTCTATGATTTGCTTTTATTTTTGTTTCTTTGCTTTTATTTTTGATGTTACCGCATGACGAAGGTTAATTTCCACTTGTTGTTAGATGTTGTCATCAAAATTAATTATTTGCTTTAGTGCTTTTGCTTTGCTGCCGCTTTATTATTATTTTTTTTGTAGCTGATGAGGCGAAAAATGAACCACTTTTAGGGGGTCATTTAAGCCCGGAATTGAATTTATTTGATCAAATATTGCCCTAAATCGTTCCTTTTATGATTTTAGGTTCTTTGGAAGTGAATTCTGGAAAAGGAAGCAATTCGAACGTTTTTGGAGCATAAAAGTGAAGAAAACGGCAAAGACTTAATTTTCCATGCTAAGAACAGTACCTGACGGCGTCAAGAAGACAATCATGACGGAGTCAAGAGTAAAATCCATGACGACCCAGTGAAAACCTGAAGGCGTCAGAACAAAGGGCGTCAAGACTATTTTTGGTGACGGTCTGCATAAGGAGTATACATGACGGCGTCAGACCCAGATCTAGGCAGTCCGAGAAACTATTTGGCGGCGAGATGACGGCGTCAGACTTTTGTTCTTGACGCCGTCACCTATCAGAATATATATATAGTTTTCTATTTTTCATTCATTAAAGAGGAACTTGTGTGGAGAATAGTAGGGCCGAACTTTGTAAACCCTAGGTCGTATTTTACAGTATTTTCAAGGGTTTTCACCCCTTGAATCCTTTCATGTTCAATTGAGATAAGTCTTCTCTTAATTCATTCAATATGTCTATGTGTTGTTTGAATATATCTTGTGCTTGTCTTGATTCCAACATGCTAGGCTAGATCTATCATGTGTTTGCTTAGATGTAATGAAACCTAGATGTTAATTGTGTGTTGATTACTTGTTTATAGTTGTATTGGATGAATGATTTCAATGTTAGGCTTAAGAAAACTGGCAGATCTCCATTGTGTAACATGCTTGAACGTCTTAGGAAACATTAACCGATGTGTACTAGGTTTTATTGGTTGTATTTAATGCATGAGCAAATTCTAATGATCCCATGTTAGGAGCTTCTTAGCCGGCTCGACATAGGAGTGAAGTAGGCGCTTATAGGGTTGGGGAAGTAAGTACGCCACCCCATGAATGATATTAAGGAATACAATCCGTCATCCACGCAACTGTAACAAGTAATTAACATGTAAAAGATATCTAGGGAGTAGTTAAATCTAAGTAAACACAATTCTCCCATATATTGCTCACACCACTAGTATAATTTAGTTTATTTTCATTTCTAGTATTTTATTTTGATTGCATCTTAGTAATTGGGTTAGTTGACTAGCAACTAATTCCGCCCAACTCCTTCAAACCCGAGATTTTTACTTGCTTTCATAAAATATAAAAAATACAAAAAGAATCATCCCTCATCTATAGACCTAGTCTTTAGGTTTTCTAATCCTAGAGACACTATTCCTAGCTGAACGATCAATCCCCCGGTACTTGTCATTATACTATACTACATCGATCAGGTACACTGCCTGGTGGGGGTTGTAAGCTTCTCGAGATCCCTCGAGAGGTAAAGCCTGGTGCAATCCCTACACATCAGTAGCTGGAGATGAAGATTTGTCTTCGTTTGCTGTCGAACGTCTTAATCAACAAAACTTTTATTACTTTAGTGTTTATTTAGTTTTCTCTTCTAATCCGAGCTTTCGCAATTTTGCCGCTCGGATTGCGTGGGGGGGGGGGGGGAGGGGGGGTATTAGAAGAAAAATATGCCCAAGCCCGTTTGTGGGTTTAGGGTTTCTAGAGTTTCATATTAGAGTGGGTCTGATCCGCAAACCCGCTCTGATACCATGTTAGACAATGAAAACCTCATGAGATGTTATGTCTTATTGATCCACAATTTATAATGGTGACTACATACCCTAGAAACCTAACCCACAAATGGGCTTGGGCATATTTATCAGCCTTATCATACATCGGCTAATAGAGGTTCTAGCCCAAATAGGCTTGGGCATAGTTTTCTTCTAGTATAAACTTCATAAGTTCCTAAGTGGAGCACAGTAACATTTTATTATCATTATATTATCTCATAATTCACACGAACTAGTACTAGTGGAGCCATATTTATTTCTCTTTCATGGTTTATAAGCATGAACTTGTTCATCCCTCTTATTTATAAACTTTGTGCTTCAATAAAGATTTATGAGTATGAACTCTACATAAGCTTTATGTCACTACGGACAACCTTTCTAAACCTCCATTGAAGATTTGAAGATGCTCTTACTGTAACAATTCGCATTTTCAGGATAATTACTATTCCCGGAAAATTTTACTATTCATTTTTCCCGAAAATTTTCTCGAAATTTGATTTTTGTTTCATGGCCTCGAGTGATAAATCATTTCCATGGCAAATTAAAAGTTTGACATTCATAAGCTCATTTTCGTGAAAGTTATTAAGGAATTACACGGAATTACACGTTTTAGGGTAAAACGTCATTCAAAAATTCTACGCATAACGAAACTCGACCGCGTTAAGTGACCCCGCATCAGAAAAATGTTTGACACACTCATGATTTATTTGAGAATTAATCGTGACTGAGAAAAATATGACCAAAATAAGCCTCAGCCGTGAAAAACTGAAATTTTCAGTTTTAAGCGTTTTTACTCAGCCGTAACCTTAGCCTATACCTGCACCGCGTTTCTAATACGATTTGAGTTTTCAACTTATTAGAAAAAGTCAACATATTTTTCCCTCCTCCTTTGACCAAAAATCATTCCTTGATTTTATAAGTCATTCATTGATTTTTAGGCTTACGGTTTGATGTCTAAAAGACATTTAATACCAACCGACACTAGACTGAGCCCAGTCTAGACATTATAAGTCATTTTAATTCATTATTATCCTATTAGAATAGTAACATTTTACTATTCTCAATTTTACGCAACTTTCGTACGTTTTACGTATTACGCATTTTAAACCTACGTTTCCAGCGTTAACAGTGTTTTCGCAACCCATTAAACTTATCACTCATTTTTATGAGATAATAATGAGTATATTGATAAGTTTAATCATTTCTACAAGTTTCATATTTTTACGATACCCGGTTTTACGTTTCGTGACTTAACGGCTTACCGTTAGCGATTATCGGGACTAAACTGACTCCGTAGCTTATATAAGGCCAAGAATCATCCACCTAGTCCTTTCCCCTTGTCCATGAACGTGTATAGGCTGAATCACCAAGGCCTTGGTGGCTTGGTGAGAACCATGGAACTATTATACACTCATGTGTTACATTAAGAGCCTTAGAAACACTTATGGCCTAAAAACATACATGCAGTTATCATGTGTTCCATTCTAAGCCATTTATTCTTATACACTAACCTTCTCAACACACTATAAAACCCTCCTCACCCCCTTTTAGTCGTTCATAACCTCACACACACAAACACATTCATGATTTTCTCTCTACTTCAAGTATTATTCAAGAATGCAAGTTCCATATCAATTCCAAAGCTCTTGTAAAGCTTTGATTGATCCAAAGTCCTTGTTTCTTCCATCATTTGGTGATCTTCCATCCACACAAGAAGTGTTCTAGTAGAGACTTCAAGTGTCTTCTCAAGTATTCACAAGTTGGTGTCAAGAGCTTGAAGAAGTTAGAAGCTAAAGATACTAGTTCAATCAAAGTCCTAATCCTTGTTCTTAACTTCCTTTCTTTAGAAAGCCTAAAGTTGTAAGCAAACCCTAACATACTTCTTGTTAAATATCATATTCATGCTATTTACATATCATTCATGCTATATTTTGTCTTGTGATCATGTCTATGATGTATAAAAATGGGTAAAACAAGTTATTGTAAATGATTGTTAAGTTAAGTTATCTAAACAAGTAAACTAGTGACTTTCTTGGTATAATCTGATCAAAATGATAAAATTATGATATTAGATCATTACATATTGTAGAAGAGGGCCTAACAAGGAAACCATAGCAATTTGAACCACCTAAAACAAGTACACGAGTCAAAAGTTATGACCATTTGAAGTTACCAAAACTTTGCGGCAAAGCTGCCAAACACCTTCTGTTACAGAAACCTAAAACGCGCAAAAAGAGGTCTTTCTGGTCCGTTTCATGAAAAAGTTAAAACACAAAAGTTGTCCGGAATCACGTTTTCTTCAAAAACTCAGGAGCACGTCTCCAGAAAGTCAATAACGAATGAGATATTTCTCAGTTTCTTAACAGCTATATATATATATATATATATATATATATAAGTCACTATATATTGGTTATGTTTTAAAAGGAACAAGAGGTCTTAAGACCTATAATCAAGACCACAACCATGGCTAGAGCCAAGGTTGAGTCTCATGACCATGGACCAAGGACCAAAGGTCATGGCAAGGCCATGACGAAATGACCATGTAAACTTAATTAGGCGTAAACATTAAACAAGGAATTGGCGATAACTTGAACAAGCAATTTGGTCTACTTCACTTAAAAAGAACCATGAGATAATACAAAGAGAAAATGGTCATACAAGACTTATGAAACTTCCCCTAATAACAATCTTCATGTAAAAATAAACTTTCCTAAGTTTATTCAAATATCGGACATGTAACTTTTCGGATCAAAACTTATATCTATATATTTTATCAACTACTACAATAGTAGGGAGCCTCATGTGAGGAGTTCATTATGTAAGCCGTCGAGATAAGTTGTGGATTTACGAATTAAAGTGTCCTGGCTCCTCGAACGCTTACTAACATGACTTCTGAATTATGTCGGCCCGAACGGTAGTAAACGATATATAAAACATACATGTTTCATGAATCTTTTCTTTCAAAGACTTACACTATACATCATACCACATCATGGACTAGATGCAAGATATATATATATATATATATATATATATATATATATATATATATATATATATATATATATATATATATATATATATATATATATATAGGCACTTATTCATATTCTTTACTCAAATCCTAAGTCACAACATTCTATTATAGGTTGCTCGTAGAAACCTTCACGATTCAACCGTTACATTCATTACTTGCTATCTTACTTAAGGTGAGTTCATAGCCCCACTTTCCATTACTTAATTGTTTTACCAACCCTTGGGGGGAATACATGCTATTTTTAACCGAGCACAATGTTTTTAAATTGTATGCTTGCCTGATTGTTTTATTATCACTAAGTACCAGCCTTGCTAAACCGAGATCCCTTATTATGAACCATTTAATCACTAGCAATAGTGAGCGCAAATATTGTGAATAGGCCTATTGGGATTGATGACGAATCCCATTTGTATTGACTAAGTTCAAACAAATGCACTAATATTTGAGATTTAGGTATGTTAGCAAAGTACCTACCGGGATAAATCTGCCGATCGATATTGGTACACGTTAACGTTTTGGTGTCATAAGCTTAGTAATGATAATAACTGTTTTGTTTTCCAAACATTGGTGTGAGTCTATAGCTCACACTACCAACATATTGTGTTCAAACATTAAACAAACTCTATGAATACCACTCAACCTTTGTGTTGACCTCTCAAGCATGTATTTCAGGTTCATGACGATCAAGGATGGCACGGAAGGACACGGATACTCAAGAGGGCTATAAATTTTATTATCATTCGAAAACTCACTTAATGTGATTTGTAAACATGGAACCAATTGGGACCTCATTTTGTAACCTCTGATATTTATATAATTTGAATGATAAATCTTTTTAATATGACTCGGTTAGAGATCGTTTTCTATTATTATGACTGTTGTGCCGTCGAGTAACACCCAAGTTGAATTCCGCTGCATCATGAATTGGGGGTGTTACACTTACTGGCTAGCTCGATACTCAACTGGTTAAAATACCCAACCTCAAATAAAAAATAATAGTAACCAATACAACAAAAATGTTATTTCTGTTAGCGGGTTTGTATTAGAGTTATAACTCAATTAATCAATGTTTTCTCTCATTAAATGAGAATTACCTTTAACATAGTATCTGAGTTTTAGGTAAGATCCACCAACAAAATTTGCTATCCGCCGGTCATCGGCTACTCGCCGGTGATCTAGAGGATCCCGGTTATTTTCGCTTTATTTTTTTAGTTTAATTAGGATTTTGTTCTTTTAGCCATAAAATAATAATAATCAAATAAAATAAAATAAAAATTGTTTGACCGTGTTTGGTTTAAAGAAATCGTTTGTTTTGATTTTTGATAGAAGATTTGTTTGAAATTGGTATTGTTTGAATAAAGAATTAAGTTCAGTTGTTTTAGTCTGTTTAGTGTCTTTAAAATTCTCTACGTTTTTTTTCTTTACATTTAAAGTCGACTATAGCTCGATCAATCTTCATCTAAAGTCCACCTAAAGTCGACTAAAGCTCAACGATTTATGTTACTTCTTCAAAATGCCGCCTAGTGTTACTTTTCAAGAATCATTATGAAAATTTTGATTTCCTAAAGCGAATCATTAGTGAATCTACAAGTATCGGCTGCTTTGTTTGCTTAGTTTCGAGACAGTTTGAGTATTTTGATGTCCTAAAGTACATCATTGGTGTATCTAAAAGTTTTTCTACAAGTACCGCGGGCTTTGTTTGTTGAGTTTTGAGACACTCTGAGTGTTCGCTCTACTTCCTCTTCAACTACGGGGGCTATTAGTGGATTTTTATTAGAGTTAAAATTATATTAGTATTTGTACAAGATTAGGATTAGTATAATCCCAAGTGTTAGGCTATAAATATCAAGTGTTAGGCTATAAATATTGGGTCATATATATTCTCTCATTATTCATTCAATTCAATTAATCAATATTAATCGTCTTATAATTTTTACGCACTTAATTCTACACACTTTTAGAAAATGTGTAAATTTTGTTTAGTTTATTTACACTTATATATGTGTACAATTTTGTTACATTGATAAGCAAGAATTTTTTTTACAAAAACATAATGTATTAGAAAATAATAATAAAAAAAAATCACACTTATAAGTTTGGAAATATTTAAAATTTGTCCACACCAACAATTTTTTAGACCTAATTTCCTCACACAAGAAGAAATGCGAAGAAAATGAGTGTGACAAACTGATCTCGACACTTCTAATTGTGGAACAATTTTTGATTTCACACACTTAAAAGCGTGAGATTTATTTCCTTTACATTTTTAAGTGTGAAAAATAAGATAATTGTTTATACATATTCACACTTACTAGCGTAATAATTTTTTACACATTTATAAATGTAAATAAATTAATAAAATATTACGCACTTTTTAATTGGATAAAGAAATAAATGTGAATAAATGACAAGTTTTAGTAGTGAACATACAATACTAAGTGTCACAAATGCAATCCTACTAAATGTACCACCAACCATGTTTTATTACAGCTCACGCACCAAATTTATCGACTCGCAATAAGTGATCACCGGCTAGTACGTACTACACATCATACCATCCAGGGGCGCAGCTTCTAGGGGAGGGGGGGGGGGGGGGGGGGGGGGCGGCCAACCCTCCGAAATTTTTTTTGCGATGTAGGGGTATATAGTTTTCGTGTAGAAAAATTTCGGTATTTTCGGTTTCGCCCCCCCAATTTAATTCGGTTTCGACCCCCCATAGTGTTAGGAAAAAAAATTTTAGATCCCGACCCCCCACTCGAAATTTCCAAGCTTCGCCCCTGATACCAACCAATTGGGACCATAATTTCCAATTACAAGTGTGGAGCTAATGATTGTAGACGTGTAACATGTACAAGTTCTCAATAGTATAATTACTAAAGTGAGGCGTTTGTACCGTGATATTTTAATAATCATAGATTTTCCATCATTCAAACACCGGCGAAAGCTCTTGATATTTACACAAGAAGTAACATGTGAAGAACAGATACATTCCTTCCCATACATTGATTGATGTTGACATGTTGTAATCAGATCCTCGAGTAGTCAAGTTTATGGTTATCTCAAATATATGCTTCTAATTTGAACTAATTGTTCGTAAATACTTATCATTTTTTATAATTTTGTGTAGTGTATTACTAGTTATAATGCCCGTGCACGCGCGAGTTTTTTTTAAATTTTTTGAATCATATATTTTTATTTATTAAAAAAAAATTAATCTTTGTTTTATTTGATTTATGATGTTTAATTATACTTTTTTATTATTACAGATAATCATTTAAAAATTTTAATCCTATTATTAATTGCATCTTATCTATATTTTTTGTATTTATCTTCTACTTGTGTTATGGATAAATATAAAATGTTACCTAATAAGAAAATAATTTTTTTTAAATAAAATTATTACTAAATAAGGTATAAATGCATTTTTTTGAAATCGAAAATTCCCAATAAAGGTTTTGTTTTATTATATAAAATATTACATACCTATTATTTTAGGTGAATGTTTTTGGATTAAAAACTATATTTTATTATTCAAACAAAATCACATGATGATACTTGACTTGCATAAGATGTTAGTGATATATGGTTTTAGTTTTGCAAATCCGTGCTATGAATTTACGATGTGTTTTGTAATTGTGGTATTTCTTTTACTTATATTTTCGTTAAAATATGTAGCATATTTAGATAGCTTTGAAGATTGATTCATTTTCTTAATTATGAATAACCATCATATCATTTTTACTAATGTACCTTTTTGTTTGAAAAGTTGTATTTACATAAGTTTATGTTATTGAGTTGAGTTATTTCAAAAACCATACTTTACTCACATACCAAGGGACAAATATGGACCATTGATTTACTTTTGATCAATGGTTGAGATCAAAACAGATACTACTACTATAAAACACGGAGGGGCAATTACGTAAAAATACACATCCAACAAACACCACTAACGCATTTCATTTCCTCACAAAATCGCTCACCAAACACACACTAAAAACACACACTACTCACGCATATTCAAACCGATCAAAATCAAACCCTAGAAAACACCAGATCTACCAAAATTTCATCGGAAAAAATGGCGGAAAGCGGCGGAGATGATATTGCACAGAAAATGACGGAGAAAAAGAAGAACAAAAATACGGTTAAAAAACCGATTAAAGGTATACTTATACATTTCAAACAACAAATTTACTATCTCTTACTATCATATATGTTTTAAATATTGATGCGTACTATGCATAGAGAGTATACTGAAGATGTTATGAATTTACATTGATTATTGAATGTTTATGCAAGTTATTGTGATTCTGTGAAGAAATAAGTAACTAGAAATTAGGTTTTCAAAGTTAACATACTAAATAAGTGGATATTGAAATAAAAAAAACAGATTAGAAGAATTTACTCAAGGCGTCTTATTAGCCGCAGAAGACGCCTTCGGCATGGCCGAAGGCGTCAGATGCGGCTAAGCCGCAGAAGAAGGAAAAGCCGAAGGCATCTTCTGCGGCTAAGCCACAGAAGACGCCTTCGGCTATGCCAACGGCGTTCGTTGTGGCTAAGCCACAGAAGAAGGCATTGGCTGCGGCTAAACCGCAGAAGAAGGAAATGCCGAAGGCATCTTCTGCAGCTAAGCCGCAGAAGACGCCTTCGGCTATGCCAAAGGTGTTGGCTGCGGCTAAGCCGCAGAAGACGCCTTTGGCTTAAATGAAAACACATTTGGCATACACAAAGGCATAGGATGCGACATATATGTAAATGCCTTTGGCATACACAAACACTACGACTTTGGAATAGAAAAAGCCATAGGATGCTGCTTAGTCTGTATTTTATCACATATGATATATCAAAAAGATTCACCTATAGATAGATTAAGTTGATATTGAATGCATTTTATCACATATGATATTGAAAAAAAACACTTGTATTAACTGCATTGATAGCCTTCGGCTTTGCCGAAGGCTATAAATGCAGCTAAGCCTTCCAAAAAAAACTGATAATGTATCTTAATTGGTCTACTTGAACATAATTACTAAACATGCGTGTTTTAAAAATGTACATAAAGGTAAAGCAAACGAAACAGATGAGGTGGAAAAAGTAATAACAACATTGCCGTTCTTAAAGTCATCCGCAAAAGAAAGACAAACTGCAAAAGGTATATTTTAAATGCTTTATCATATATGATATTTCATATTTTTTTCAAATAACATGCTTTATCATATATGATACTTGATTTTATTTGTATTTGTTATTGATTTATCACATGTGATAAAATTTTAATATTTTTTTGCAGTACATATACAAGATGTAGAAGACATGGAAATAGAAAGAGAGGAAGATGATAACAACAAAAAGAATGCAGAGCCAAAAAAGATGGAAATAAAAAAAGAAGTTGTTCAAAGAGAAAAAAAGAGATATGTGAAGACCAAGTGTATAACAAGAGGGCGTGCACAGAAAACAAAAAAAGAAGCAGCAAAACCTGCTACATCTTCTAAGAGTTTGAAAAGGCAAAATACTAAAAAATCAAATGAAGAAGCAGAAAGTAGTCAACAACATGAAGAGGAGGAGGAGGAAGGAAGCGAAAAAAAGGAGGAAAAGAAAAAGAGAACAAAAAAGAGAAAAATAGAAATTAAAGAAAAACAAGATGATGCAGAAGAAGAGAATGAGGACGAGCTGGAGAAGGAAAGCAAGGTTGTCAAAGCCAAAAAGGAAAAACCGAAAAAAGAAAAACAAATAAAAGCAACCAAAAAGGTGATATACCCAACCTGCATTACAAGGACATCACCGAAAGCCATGTCTGATGCCATGGCTGGTTTAACAGAACTAAGAAAGAAATGTCTCAGAGATATTGGTTTCGAAAGATACATTAACTTCCCGATAACTGAACTTCCAAGTGCTTTGATATACCATGTGCTTGATAAATTCCATCCACCAAGCATGGAATTGAGATTAGAGAAGGGCTCAATAAAGGTAACAAGACAAAAAATCAATGACATGCTTGGTGTGCCAATGGGAGCAAACAAATTGGAAGAGCTAGAAGAAAGAGATCATGACGATCCTTTCATCAAACAATGGGAAAAACAATACTCTCAACTGAAAAAAATCACACCAGCTGCAATATCAACGGAGATATCTAGCACATTCAATGCTGATTTTGTAACAATTCGCAATTTCAGGTTAACTTTTATTCCCGAAAATTTTACTATTCACTTTTCACTATTCATCTCAGAAATTTTTATTTCATATTCTCGTAAGTTAAACTATTTTAACGATAATCCGAGAGTTTGACGCTCGTCGGATCATTTCTGCAAAAATCACAAAGCCGTGTCCGAGATTTACTTTTAGGTTTAAACGTCATTCCAGCATCCCGATATGTCCATAAAACATTATAAACAATAGAAATATGATTTTCTCTCATTTTAGGACAATTCCAAAAGTTTTGGAATTTTACGTTTTTCAGTTCAGCGTTTTACGCGAATTACGCGTTTTAGACCCGTGTTTCCAGTTTTTAGCAGGGTTTTAGCACCCGATAGATCCTACCACTCATTTTATATTTTATTATGGAGTATATTGATAAGTTCTAGCATATTTATAAGTTTCATATTTTTAGGATACCCGGTTTTACGTTTCGTGACTTAATAACTTACGGTTAGCAATTTACGGAGTCAAAACTAGCTACATACTTAGGATATTATCATCCAAAGACCATGACTACTCATCTAGTCACCCTTATCCTTGGCAAACCGACTTAGGAGGGGGGGGGAGTCACCATGTGTGGTTAAATCTTGACTTTAGTCATTAGATCATACTTATTTACAACTTTGTCACCAAGTTTAGGCACTTTTCTAACACTTTCCTAACCTCCTCATCCTAGCCTATATAAATAACTCATTCATGACTTAGAAAACTCATTCTTCTTCCTTTCTCATCAATAAAAACGCCACACCCTTTAATCCTAGCACCATGATCCTTTGATCTTCAATATACAAGTTACACTACAAAGTTCAAGGTCTTAGTATTCTCTACCTAGTTCTTAAGTTTGTTTGGTGATTCCATGGTTGAATTAGGAGCTACACAAGGTTACTAGGGCTGAAGTTAAATGGTTTTCACAAGGGTTAGATCAAGGCTAGCAAGGGTTACAAGAGTTATGGTGAAGGGTTTACAAGCTTAGGTTTAGTGTCCTAGTTCTATACTTGACTTCCTTTCTTTAGAAAGCCAAAAGTTGTAAGCAAACCCTTATACACTTTCTTGCTCAATATCATTTTCATGCTTATTATGGTTCTTTCATGCTATAGATGTTCTTGTTATTGTGTTCATGATGTTTAAAAATGGATAAAACAAGTATTGGTATACATATGTTAACTTATGACAAGTAAACAAGCAAACTAGTGATTTTTATGGAGAACCACGACCAAAACATTATATAAATGATATTTGAAACTTACATACTGTTAAAGAGGACTTAACAAGGAAAACATAGCAATTTGAATCACCTAAAACGAGTACACGAGTCAAAAGATACGGCCATAAGAAGTTAGCGACACCAAAACGCCGAAACTGCCTATAACCTACTGTTTTGCATTCTGCCAATTTGAAAGTCACCCTTCTGGTCCGATTCATCAAAAAGTTAAAACACGAAAGTTGTCCGGAACGACGTTTTCGTTCAGGAATAAAGAAGCTCGAGCCCTGAAAACGCTTTCTGAGTGATAATTTTCTTCAAATTCTTAACAGCCCATTTTTAGACCAAAGTAACTATATAATGGTTATAATTACACGAGACCAAGAGGTCTAATGACCTAAAGCCAATACCACAACCATGGCTAAAGCAAGGTTGAGCCTCAAGACCATGGTAACAATGACCAAGGTCACGGCAAAGCCACGGCTAAAGACCATATAACTTTTAAAGATCAAAACTTATATATAGGTTATCAAATACTACAATAGTAGGGAGCCTCATGTGAGGAGTTCATTAAGTAAGCCATCGAGATGAGTTGTGGATTTACGAATTAAAGTGTCCTAGCTCCTCGAACGTTTACTCCATGACTTCTGAATTATGTCGGCCCGAACGGTAGTAAGAGATGTACAACCTATACATGTTTCATAAACAATTTATATTCAAAGACTTACACTATATACTAAGTACTACATCATGAACATTATGCAAGACATATATAGGCAATTCTTCGTATTCTTAGACGTTACTCCAAACCTAAGTCGCAACGTTCTATTATAGGCTGCTCTTAGAGACTTTCGCGATTCGACTACCACTTTCATTTCTCATTACATAAGCTTAAGGTGAGTCATAGCCCCTACTTTTTCATACTTGTTTTAACTCTTGGGGGGGATACATGCTCAACTACTTGCTTACTTGTACAAATACTCAAAACATTTATACTTGATTGTTTCATATTTGATTGACTTATACTTGATTGCATCATACTTGATTTCATACATACATGACTGTTTTATCTTTGGGAAGTGGCTCCCAGTAATCTTTTATCTTTGGGAAGTGGCTCCCAGCAAACTTTTATCTTTGGGAAGTGGCTCCCAGTTTTCTTTGGGAAGTGGCTCCCAGTTGTCTTTGGGAATTGGCTCCCAAGTGAGGTCTTTGGAGATGAAGTAGAGACTCACTACTAATTGCTTAATTGTTTTGATGAACTTATACATGTCTTATTCATATTATATGTTAGCAGTGGGTTGTGAACACACAGGTTGCAAGCCTCTTATGGCGGGACTTGCAACTGAGTGGATTCTCAATGCCTTTGCTATGTGAACATTCTTTTGAGGCTTTTCAACTGTTTTAAGACAAACTCTATGAACTCACCAACCATTGTGTTGACACTTTAGCATGTTTATCTCAGGTTAGTAAGGCGATAGCTAGTGCGTGGAACTTAGAGTCAAGCTGCATACTCTGAAGACTTACGCTTTTATCATTTACCATTCAAAACTTTGTATACATTTATGTATCATACTTTGGAATCTCATGTTTGTAACTTTGAACTCATTAATCGAATGGTAACTTTTCAAAATGTCTCATTTAGAGTTCGTTTTCTATACCTTGTACTTTGTATTATGAAGTAGCACCCCTGTGACACAGTCTTCCGCTGCGGTATTTTGGGGGTGTTACAGATTTCATCTTCACAATAAACTTCTTGACACTCTTTGCTAGCACGATGGGAAAAGTTGATAATGGTGCAAAGGTGTTTAAGACAGTGTTAAAACATGTCAAAAAAAGTGATGAAATTTCAGATATCGACTGGTGTGGATACATAATGGATTGCTTAGAAACAAGTAAGCAGAATTGGGAAAAGGTGAAGATTGGTGACTACTTTTATGGGCCAGCAACCTTCCTATGCGTAAGTTGTTCTACATGTTTCTATACATTTATCAAATGTGATTCAATACTATACAAATATTAGAATCTAACACAAATTTATTTTTTGTATGAAAAAACTGTTGTACTTGGACTCAACAAAATTCCCAGCATTTCAAGTTATGCGTCATCGTCCAGCACTGAGAAGTTGGAACACGCGAGCAATGAGGAAGATGATTGGGATGGAAATGAAGGAAGAATGCCTGGGGAAGCTTGATCATCACGAAGAATTTGATCCAGACGAGGAGCAAACAGGTCTCAATTTATACAAAGGGAATGATGTGTACGATGAACCATTGCCACCAAAGAGACCAGAAACCATAGAGGTTAATTTTACCTTCTATTTTGATTGCTATATAAATTGATTGTGTTATAAATTGCAGCATAGCCTTCGGCTATAGCCGAAGGTTATGCCTGCAGCTTAGCCACAGTCAACGCCTTTGGCGAAACCTATAAAAACATGTGAATTATCATATATGATAAGCCTATAAAAAATACAAAAGAAAATCAAGTATCATATATGATACAACAAATGATTTGAAAAAACATGTGAATTATCATATATGATAAACCTATAAAAATACAAAAGAAAATCAAGTATCATATATGATATAGCAAATGATTTGAAAAAACATGTGAATTATCATATATGATAAACCTATAAAAAATACAAAAGAAAATCAAGTATCATATATGATATAACAAATGATTTGAAAAAACATGTGAATTATCATATATGATACTTCAAATGTTTTTGTAAAATAATAAATATCACATATGATTTTAAATATAGCTTAAAAAAACTAATACATATTACTAATTTTACAGGAGTTTATTGAAAGAATAGAAGAGAAGTTTGAAATCATAATAAATGAAAGGAAACAGCTAGCTGAGACAATGAGGGAGGGTATGATTAAGTTCAAAGGAGACAAGCAGTTGTTAGGCTTATGTAAAAGATACAAATCAATGTTCAAAGAGATAGACATTTATATTGATGAAGAAAAAGAAGAAAATAGTGAAGAAAGCAACAGTGATGATGGAGACACTGATGATGATAGAAGTGATGATGGAAGTGATCATGGAAGTGATGATGACGATGAGAAGGATAAGGAAGATAAATCTAAAGATCGAAAAGAAGAAAATGTCAGTCATAATACAGATGAAAGCGGGAGTGAAGAAGAGAATGGAAGTGACGAAGAGAATGAAAGTGAAGAAGAGAGTGGGATTGAAAATGAAGAACGTGAGAAGAAAAATACAATGCAAAAAGAAGAAAAGAGTGAAGAAGAGAGTGGCAGTGAAGAAGATAGTGAGAATGAAGATGAAAAGAAAACAGGTGTTGAACAAGAAAAAATAGAGGAAAAAGAACATAGGGAAGAAGAGGATAAGATGGAAAAAGAATTGGAGACGGAAAAACAAGTTCCGGTTGAGAAGGAAACAGAAGTGGAAAAGGAGATAGAAAAACCACTTGAGAAGTTAAAGGGAAGCCCAATTCATTCTTTTGAGACACTAAAAAAACAGGGCATCGATGAAGAGAGTCCAGAAAAGATTTCCGAAAAAGAACAACCATCATCTATGACAGGAGGAGATGACCTAGATGCCTATTTCGCTGTGGATGATAATTATGAAGCCTTTATGAGTCAAGCACAAGAAAATTTGGAAAAGATTAATCAATCACAACAGAAATCGACAAAAACCACAGCAAGAAAATCCACCTCACCACAACAAAAAATGACAACAAGAAGAATGAAATCAATTTCACCACCAACTTTCAGTCTTGGTATAAGCCCAGTTAGCAACAAACCTGCAGTTCAAACTGACACGGTAGCAAAAGAAAAAACACCAATGATTGAAAAAGCGGCTGCAATTGAAACACCAAAAAATCCAAAAAGGACGAGAAATCAAGTTGCTGAAGAAGCTAAAGAGGAAGAAGAGCGACTTGAAAAAAGAGCAAAAAAGCCTTCAAGATATCTGGTTTCACCATATATGAACAAGAAAACTGTGATAAATACACCATCTTAGCCAGATGAATTGAGGTATCCAATGCTCTATTCTCCATGTAAGGAAATCCATAGTAAACATGCTTTATACTATTAAAGAATCAAATGAATAAAAAGTGTGAAATTATGTTAAAAATATATCTAACTATGCTTTTATCTATTTATGTAGCGAATTTATATTTGAAACAGAATGGGCATGGGGCGCAGCAACACTCAGAGACAACATGCAAACACTAGCACCACAATTAAAAGTGGACTTTAGTGTAATCGACAGCTTTGCTTGTATTTTAAGCTATGAAGAAACAATCAACAACAAAGGAGGAAAGATCAAACAATATTTTCACACGGGAATACTTGTAAGTTACCTAAAAAATTAGAACTTAATTGCTAAAATCTTAAATTTGTTTCTTTAACATATGTTGATTTATAAAAACAGACAACACAAATAGTGCAAGCAAAAAAGGAAGATGAAGAGAAGCAGTATGAAGATTTTTGTGCAAACTTGACAACCGTGTTTAAAATCAATCCAGCAGATAAATCAATGGATCATGTGGAATTGGTAAAAAAAATAATTTGACTTATTATGAAAAAAGTTTTACTTGTATTAAAATGAATCTGATTGTTCTTAATCTATTTATACAGGCATTCTTCCCAATAATTGCACATGAACACTTTTATTTGGTTGTTTTCAAACTAGTCAAAGGTACTTCTGTCATCCTGGACAACTCCAACTCAGGGGCGACGTATGAATCAAAATACTCGAAAGAATGTGATATTCTGGTAAGTAATTACAGATTATGTTCAAGTAACGACACGTACTGATTTATTATTGTGTTTTCACTATCACATATATGGGGAAAAAAGTATCACATGTGAATTATCATATATGATAAACCTATAAAAAATACAAAAGAAAATCAAGTATCATATATGATACAACAAATGATTTGAAAAAACATGTGAATTATCATATATGATAAACCTATAAAAAATACAAAAGAAAATCAAGTATCATATATGATACAACAAATGATTTGAAAAAACATGTGAATTATCATATATGATAAACCTATAAAAAATACAAAAGAAAATCAAGTATCATATATGATATAAAAAATAAAAACAATGTGATGTTCTAGTAAGTGATTAGATATTATAAATTTACATTGAAGGGTCTTATTCAGCTAAGCCTTCGGCTTAGCTGTAGCCGAAGGCGTCTTCTGCGGCAAAGCCACAGAAAACGCCTTCGGCATATGAGATAATGAATAGTCTTTGTTAAAATGAATTTTCTATTTTGTGTAGAAAAAACTGTTTTCAAGCATAAAAAAGCATCTGACATAGGGAAAAAAAAGACAACAGTGATGAAGCTAAAGTGGGGAACAACACAGAATGTCATTGATTGTGGTATTTTCATAATGATGCATATGGAGCACTATGGTGGAGAAACTTTGAAGAACTGGAACCTTGAATTTCCAAAAGAAGGAAAAGCTCAGGAGATGGAGATAATAAGAATGAGAATTAAGTATGCAGCCAAGATGTTAACGCATGAACTGAACAATCACCGAGAAATGATAAATGAAGAAGCACTTGAGTTTGCAAAGAAACACACAAACAAGGAAGAGTTGAAGAAGTTGATAAGAGAAGAGATTGGAAAAAAGAAGGAAGAGCAGAAAACGGAGCATGTTGCAAGTGCAAAATGATGGAAAAGGTTAGCAGTTAGTGGTGGAAAATTCAGAAGTAGGACTAACAACACAAAGAATAGAAGGACGGGGGCGTACAGAATCTTTTTGGGGCAACTAATGCAGATTAAGATCTAATTTCTTTAGACTTTATTATGTAATATCGTATGCCATATAATATGGCTTAAACATGTTAAAACAATGTCTTATTTCGTATGTCGTATGCTAGAATATCACAAGACAATTTAAATTTCCAGGTAGGATAATGGTTTAACTTTCCAAGTACTACGTTGCCATCATTTGTCAAGAAATGAAAATGCCGAAACATTTCTGGATGTGATTTTGAATGTCTTGTTTAAGTTTTTATTGCACAAATTGATAAATCAATTCTAATGGCTGTTGTTTATCGATAAACGACTCTGTTTTATATAGCACACTGCAAAAAAAAGTATCATACATAAATATCATATATGATAATACACTTAAAAAATTTGCTTCAAAATTTTATCATATGTGATAACTTAAACAAAAGAAACAAAAACACTTGAACAAAATCATAATATACTCTTCTTTATAAGTTATCATATATGATAAATCAAAATGGAAAAAACCAAGTGTAAAATCATATATGATATCAGAGAATTATCATATATGATAACACACCTAAAAAAATTACTTCTGGATTATCATATGTGATAACTCAAATGAAAGTAACCAAAACTCTAAAAAACAATCAGCAACAATCCGTTACATATAAAAACTCAGTAATAATCAAACAATCATGTCTAGGTCTGTTACTCAAATTTCTTCAACACAATCCGACAAAACAAATAATAATCAAAGAAATTAAAAAAAAAATATGAAGACGATTTATGTTGAAATTCATGCTTGATCCAAGACCTCTCCTCTTGTAACTTCTGATTGATCCAAATCCCCTTCCCTTGTAACTTCAACTTGATCCAACTCGGCCTCTTCTGCAAACTTTTTTGGGCACGTCCTCCTGTTGTGACCATCTGTCTCTCCACATAACGAACATGCATTCCTGTCCTTCGAATTCTTTTCAAGAGCTTGCTCTTTACCTCCTTTTATGCGCATCTTTTTACGGCCTTTAGGATTACCAAGAGCTGGATTGTTAATGGTTTTTTCAGCTGGCTTCGGGACTCCAACAAGTTCCTCCAAATTGCCAGCCTTGTTCTTAGAAGGAGGATTTGGGCAATCAGCCTCGACATCAATCTTTAGCAACCTCAACTTTTCAACAAAAGAAGACAACCTCGCCTCATCTTTACTCAACATATGGATACAGTGATCAACAATGGTACTTGCCTCATTTGCATAATTCTCAACAATCTCATTCTTCTCACTATATCTGTTCCGTTTGTTCCTCAAAGCAGCAGGTATAAGGTTCTTTGTCCAACGCCTCAGTATGTATTGACTTGGAATCACTTCAATATTGGCGTTCTTAAACACACAAAAAACATGCCTGCATAATATTCCAACTCGAAGAAAAAGCTGACAGGAACATACAACTGATCCATCTTCTTGGTTACGCAACACCTTAATGGGCAAAAAAGAAAGAAGATAGTAAAAAATCATATATGATAAAACAAAAGAAATAAGGTAGTAAAAAATCATATATGATAAAAAAAAATAAAAAAATAAGTGGCTAACATACCTTATATAATCCATCAACTCTATAAAACAGGTTAACTGGCTCTTCTTCTTCAGCTTTATCGTTATCCTTACCTTTATCCTTAACTCTCTTCCTAGCTTTCTCTCTCAACTTAGCTTTCTTCTTCTCCATTAGTGCATCAAAAAATTTTGTTTCTCTAATAACAGAGACCTCAGATCCTTCAACCAAGCTTTTGGTTTCTATTTGACAATACCATGTGCCTGCAAAAATCTCTGCTTGAACAAGCTCGAACAGAGGACGAGTAAAAACCTTCGAAGCATGACGTTCAATCTTAAGATAGGTTCTAAACTTCGGAACAGAATCAATAGTCTTATGATCAAGCCTCTCTTGTATATGCCTCTGCTTTTCCATTGCCGTCTCAAAACAATTCATAAAATTCATAAGAGTGGAGCCTTGATTCGTAAAATGAGAGAAAAAGGAGTTCTCACTCTCAGATCTAGACGTCGTCCTCATCAAACCACACAAGGGGGAATCAATAAAATAAGCAGGAATCCAACACGAACGTATATTAAACATCTTTGTTAACCACTTATGATTCTGCAAACTAAACTCATCCAGTAACTTTGACCATCTATCCTCAAACTCCTCCGGACCGATATACATATTCCATACAATTTGATTAAACTTCTTTTTAAAGTCGGTATCATCATAGATTTTAGAACATATCTGTAAACAAAACAAATAACATCTGATTTAACAAATGATTTGAAAATAGATATGTGTTATCATATGTGATAAACCAATAATAAATACAAATAAAATCAAGTATCACATATGATTTAACATATTATTTGAAAAAAAGTTCAAATTATCATATATGATAAATCAATAAAAAATACACATAGAATCAAGTATCACATATGATAAACAAAAAGGCAGAAAAATACCTTTCCAGGGAGCTTTTGAGTAATATGCCACATGCAAAGTCTGTGTTTAGAACCCGCAAACTCAGCTTCAATGGCATTTCTCATAGCCCCATCCTGATCAGTAACAACAATATTTGGAGCCCTACCAAACACCTTTATGAACGCTTTCAGCAACCAAATATACGAAGCTGTAGTTTCATTCTTCAACAAGCCTGCTGCGACTGTTACACACCTCCGATGATTATCTATGGCTGTAAAGGGAACAAACACCATTTTGTACCTGAAAAACAAAAAACAAAAATACTTAAAATAACAGAGTAAATAGAAAATCATATAATCAAAAATATCATACTAAACATACATATACTTACTTGTTTGTTCTGTAAGTAGCATCAAACGAAACAACATCACAAAACTCTCTATAGTTGAACTTAGAAACTTCATCAGCCCAAAAAATAGCCGCAAGCTCAGCATTTTCGACCAAATAATCAAATAAAAAATCCGGCACGTGCTTCTTCCTATTCTCCATCCTAGATATAAGCATCTGCGCATCACTATCACCTATATAGCAGTTCACACCCCTAAAAAAGTTCTTAAAATCAACAGTCGTTCCATGAACAAGCAAATAAGAACCCTTCAAACCAGTTAAGATGTGATGAGCTTTCGTTGCGCCTATATTAACGCTAGCAGCTTTAACAATGAACAATTGCTCAGCATACGTCAACTGCCTCTCAGTCTTTGACAAATGCTTATACTCTTCACGTTCAAGCTCGTGATTATGAATACTATCAAAGACATTCAACCTGTACTTAGAAGTACCAGGAACTAAATCAAAAATGACACGTGCTTTGCACCCTGTGATATGCAGGTTCGAACTTCTAACTTGCTTGTCACTATTCTCTAATTCTAACGTGTCCACATGAATTCCCTTTGGACAACCTTCCCTATTACAAACTAAATACTTTTGCTTCACAGTACCATTCCTCAACCTTTTCTGGCATAACTTCCTAACCACAAACCCTGCTTTAGCAGCATATTTCATATAAGCAGCAATGCACTCATCAATCGACTTATAAACTTTGCCCTTAACAAGTAACACATCCACAGGAACTTTCGGAATATAATAAACAGTTCCACCAGGAGTATCAAAATTAGAGTGAGTAGCAAATGATTCAGGAGTTTTCAAAGCATTCAAATCTGGAAAAAAAAAATAAAACAAAAAATTAAAAACAGAGGTTTACTAAAAATGAAATCACAGACACATGTTATAATTATATCATATATGATATAACACATGCACGACAAAAACATTGATATATCACATGTGCTATATCATATATGATATAACAAGCTTAAAACTACTTATTCAAAGTTGAGATTAATATATCACATATGATATATCATTTGATACAAAAACATTGATATATCACATGTCATATATCATATATGATATCCAAACTACAAATATAATCAGCTACTCATTCAAAGCTTAAAACTACTTATTCAGAGCTTATAACATCTTAATAACATATTCAGAGCTTATACAATCTAAACAACATAGCTTATTAACACTAACAAACGGATTATAGAAAAAATTAAAATAATCAAAAAACTCACTCTTAATTGCTACGGATTCATCACCGTGTTCATAAGCAACAATCTCCTCAGCATACTTAGCTGAAACATCATCACTAACAACAATCTCTTCAAAAGCAGTAGAAGAATCATTAACAGCGATCTCTTCAGAAGTACTAGAAACAGAACTTTGAAGCGAATCCATAAAACCTGCATATAATATGAAAAAAATAAGTAAGTTAGCTCATAATTCAGCTTATAGAAACAGATAGCTTACAATTCAGCTTTGAATTAAGCTTAAATAAAAATAAACGATAAAAAATTAGGGTTAGGTGATGTACGGGATGAAGAATGAGATCAATTAATGAATTTAGAAGAAAAAATTAGGGTTTCTATGATGATCGCAATAAAGGAGATGGTTAGAAGAGCTCGTTACAAGAGGTAGTTAGATGAGAGAGAAGAAACAAACACACACTTTTTGTGTGTGAAAAAATGACGCATTAAATGAGAGATAAGAGTAAAAAAAAGTATTTAAATAGTACTAAAATACCCTTGTAGTGTAAATATTAAATCTAATCTAAGCCATTAGATCAAAATGAATGAAAGGTGGGGATTGATCCCTTGGTATGTAAAGAATGTTTAGTCCTCAAATGATCTTTGTTCTATGTTATTTACTTCTCATGTTTGATCATAAAATTACCAAATTAACATATATGCTTACACTATATATTCTTTATTACATAAAGAGAAACGAAAATGTTGTAATGGATAGAACTCAAATTTAATCTTACGTTTATGTATAATGTATAAGAATAATTCTCTAAGCCCGAACTATATAAGAAAATTATTATTACTTGCATAAGTAAATTATAAATGCATGAAAAAAATAACAAATAGTATATTCGCAAGTATTTTAGGATTATTTGAATCCTTACCGACCTTTCACTTTAATGCAATGTTCTTCACAATTGGCCTAAATCATCAAGGTAAAAGACACCCATGTTTTAGACCGTTGGTTGACACCCATATTTTAGACCGTTGGTTGACACCCATAGTGTTATCAATGACCGCAAACACCTGCTAAGTTTCATTAACTCATTCAAAGATAAATTACACTCCGAAAAGAATTTCTACCATAAAATTCCCCATACAGGCACTAAAACACATCTTTGGTACATTAAAATACATTCATGTATTATCTAAATCAGCAACTCAACTAAATTATACATTCATACCTTGAGCATGAGTAGAAAATCCTTTCACGACAATCATGTGTTGATACTTAATCCTCCTCTAAAAAACGCACATAACAAATTGCATTACACTTTAGTGTGTGCGATAAGATAATAAAACTGAAAAAACCACTAACATGTTGCATTATAGTGAGGATAACAACAAAGTTAGTCATAACATCAAATAAGAAAACTTCATATTAGAACTAAAGGGGTGTTTGGTTATACTTATTAAAGGTACTTATTGGCTTATTCAATTACCATAACACAATAAGTGTATGATAAAGCTATAAGCTTTTTTTTAGAAGCTTAGTGAAAAATCCTTAAACTCATAACTAATTCTATTATAACTTAATGTGTTTATAGTAAAAACACAAATATTAAGTGTATAAGTTTTCAATAAAACATAAAAAAGAGTTACTAAAAGTTGGTGTGTATAACAAAAAAGTTAAACTATAAAAAAGGTTACTAAATACTATCAGCTAGATAAGGCATAAGCCAAAGTTCTGTTGAGGTCTCTTTCGAATTCTATTCAGATGCAAAAAGAGGTTTACACATAAATCATAAGTATAGAATAATGGTTGTATCTCACATCCGTGATTACCAACTCAATAACATTATCGCAGTATACTAACGTAATAACCTGATTAAAACTATACATTCTTGCTGAATACTTCTTATGTACATACTTTTAATTCGTTTACAACGTCCAACTATTACTTTTTTTTTTTTTTTTTTTTTTAGGAGGAGATTGTTATCAAATAATGATTGTGATGCGTGCATTTTTTTAATATAATTTAAGGAAAACACTTTCTATATTAAACAATGACTATCTAACCAATTTATTTATTTATTTATTATTTGCACTACAAGAATTCAGACGCTTACCCACGGACCAATTATGTGGGTGAATGACCAAAATTCGTGGGTAATTGTCAAATACCCACGTATTGCCTACGAATGTATAGACATGGGTATAACCTTCGATGCTAATTATTTGCCCACAACATTTTGAACCTGTGGGTATGTTACCCACAACATAGTTAGTGGGTGATCATTTTAAGTTGGTGGGCATATATCTCATGGGATTTTATAGATACCACGGAAATACCCTTGCATTTGGGCATGGGTAACCGGTGGAAAAAATTCTCACGGATACATTCGTGTCCAAATTCGAGTGTAAATATTATAAGTTTAACCAAAATAATTCATGGGCAAATTCGTGACTAAATTACTCATCATGTATCATTTGGGTATACATTCCTAGGAAAATAGAAAATTTGCTTAATTTGTATCATTCATTTCATAAAGATCCATATACAGTAAGAATCACAAAATTAATATCAAACGGAATCAAGATGATACAGCACTCAATTACGACGAAGATCCAAGTACAATATGTAAAATGGTTCAACACCATTTATTTCAAAAACAACATAAAGAATACGTATAACTGCTGAAGGCAACATAGTGCATATACAGGTGCATATTTGTGTAGTTTTTGTATTTTACATTAAGGATAAAGGTATATCCGAAGCTGTCAATCTGCCAAAGCAGTTTACTCCTTGTGGGGTGCTCAACCATGATGCCCATCACTCCTTTGTTTGGTATTAACAATGAATCTATTAGTAGATCACTATGAATCTGTAAATGACCAAAAAAACAGAATACATTAAAAAATTAAAATACTTTTACAAATGGGTGGGCTTATGACGAAGTATATAACATTTCATAATGTTTAAACCTGAAGTTTTTAGTGTAGCCTCCCCAAGAAGTGGAACATCTAGACAAAAGTTGTTCTTGTGAGTTTGTCGTTGTTGAAATCTATTAACAGAAAAAGGTATTTGAGCATATCATTATTAACATCCATATTCTAAGTAATTCAAAAACAATAATAATAATAACAACAAACACTTACCATTAAAAAGCAAACCCAAGACAAACCATAGATGATAAAAGAGAAAATGTGATGCCTGGGTGTAGATGCAATAATCTTCGAAATGTGAACATGACAACGGTAACTGCAAAGCAAATATCAATACAACTCATTTAAGAATCATGATATAGACGTACTTAGGCCAACTATTTGTTTCTACTATTTGAAAAAACTATGGCGGTTGCCTATTATATTGGCCTTAAACAGTTACAACTTGCAAGGGGAGGAATGAGTGTTTGGGTAGAGTTTTGAAATGAAATAGAGTGTCAGTTACATATAAGATCATATAAATTGTTTAAAATTTTGGAATTTGAAATGTGCGGCAATTTTGACGCCAATAATTTTGAGGTTTTAAATTTTAGGATTATGAAGATATAAAGTAGCGATGGAATAAGTCGAGTCTAAACGAGTTGATTCCGAGCTCGAGCCTAAATTGCAGCTCATTTATTATTTGAGCTCGAGCCCGAGCCCGAGCCCGAGCTTTACCTACCAAGTTCGATTGGGCTTGCGAGCCTAAACGAGTCTCAACGACACTAGAATGTTTTAATTATTAAACATATATAAAACGTTATGCATTTATACTGTAGCCGAGCTTAGAACATCTACAATGCTTCAAGTATTTGAATACTTGATGCATTTAATGCAAATCACATTTAATAACTAAGGCTTTTACAAAAGACTTGAGCTTGCATTTCAAAAAAAATTTTGTTGTAATGCAAAAAACCTTATCAAAAAGCTTTTTGAAATAGTGAAAACTCTTTCACAAATTTACCCATTGTGGATGCTTTTATTAGTGAGCTCAATAAAAAGCTTATTAAAGAGCTCAAAGTAGATATATTGCGAGCCGAACTTGGGCCAAACTTTAAATTTTCATTGCCAAATCATATAAACGAGTCAAACTCGAGCCGAGCTCGAGCCTATATAACATACCATGAGCCAAACTCAAGCTTAAAAAAAAATAAGTTTAGAACTGAGCTCGAGCTCGAGCTCTGACATGCTCGAGCTCACTTCGGCATGTTTCCACCCCTAATATAATAAATTAAGAATTAAACGTCTTATAAGAAATATAATTTAGTTATCCCACAAATATAATGTAAATAGCTAAATAAATATTTCATCATATGTTAAATAGAATTTGGATTTTTTTTTTTTAAAATTAATTCTTTCGATTTACATGGAGGTGTAAGGCAAGCGAGCAACAAGCTGCGCCGCTAGTCCTTTTTGAATTGCAAAGCCAATTCTTTTAAAAACTAAGTTTGCAGATCTAGGTCTCATAACATTGTTATGCATAACTCGTTGGACTCTATTGAGGAGCTCCACAGCCTCAGGTGCAAGGAAACCAAAAGTATCAAATGCGAAAGGAATAAAAACATGTTGATTTTCAATGCACGCTTTCTCGTGTTTTGCCACTTTGTACGAGACAGCTTTCAAAGCAGCTTGTCCTATTGTAAAACCCCGACTACTCAAACTTACGAGAGGAGACCCCATGTTAGATCCACACATACATGTTTTCCTCAATTCTAATCGAAGTAACAAAATGAATTTCCATTTTAAAGAAGGTGCACCTAAATTCATAGTATAAGTTACGCATATAAATTTATTTAGGGATACAAGACGTGCTTAGTTACCCAAAAATTGGTCACAACATACCAATCATAAAAAGATACCCATAAAAAAGTATTGTGGGTAAAGTCGTGTGCATGTAATTACCCATATATTACCCACAAAATAGTTCCCATGAACATGAAGAATTTGCGTACTTCGTGGGTAACATAAATATACCCACGAATTTACCCACCCAATTTCCCATGATGACCTAGTTCATGGGTAGTTTGTGTGAATTATTATGTGGAAATAATTCACCCACATAATCACTCACCAATTTTAAGTACATGGGTATTTTCATGGGTAAATTTATGGGAAACTCGAGGGTAACTTTTGTTGCATTTCTTAATACTTATCAGTAGGTAATTTATGGGTAAGTTGCGGGTGAATACCCACAAATCAATACTCATGGGTAATTTTTGTGGGTAATCAACAGGATTCTTGTAGTGTTGCTTTGTATAACATTTTTAACTGACAAACATGTTGAAGTTGAGGTTGATTTTGTTGTTTAACTTTAACTATTGATATCATATTGTACAAAATGTGTGAATTTAGTAGTACATAATGAGCGTTGTTGAAGTTAAAATATGCTCCGTAAAGTTTTTAAAATGTTTTTATGGATATCCATATAAAAATTTTAAATAACAATTTCATGAGTTGTTGTTATAAGTAGAATCGCGTATATTTATTTTCATATCATAGTACCGTGCTTACCATTTGATATTTATATTCTCGTTACTAATAATTTAACCGTATTTCAAACCCATGTACGCATAAATTAAACTTTTAAAAAGTAACATGAGTCCTTATTTAAAAAAATATTCTAATGGATGAAAGTTTAAAACTAACATTAGTTTAAAAAAATATTTAACGTATATTAAAACTAATTGCATATTTACCAAATTTTGTAATTTTAATGGATGCAAGTCTAAAAACTAATACTAATACTTATGTAATTTTAAACAAAGTTAATATTATAAAGTATAGGGGGTTATTTATTTTTTTTATAAAGTTATTAAAGAACATGAAAACTTGTAATTTTACATATAAATTATTTAAAATTCAATCACTAAAGTTTTATTAATTAATTCATTTTTTTTTTACGTTTTTGTTTTCATAAATTTGACACCTATATTTTTATGCATTTTTTTTTCTTAACCAAATTTCTCCACCAAATTTATTCAGTTTGACCAAAATCAATTTAATTTTGACTTTTTATTGACCAATCACGTTGCTCGATTTCGCCTACGTGGCATAATCGAGCTCTGCTATTGGTCCAATTTTTTTTCAATGAGAAGGGAATTGCAAAAACACTCCGAAATGATGTAATTCTTTTATTATATAAAAGATTTTTTTTCTTCTTCCTTGTCCTGATAATTTTGAATTTCGTCTTTTTGGCTTATATATATTTAAGTTGTGTGTATTATTTGAACATTTTGGCATTTTTGCCTAATGGGTTGGTTGGCCCAAAACAGTAGCTTGCAAGCTTTATTTTTTGACCCATCTTGATTCTCTTTGGCATCATGGCATGTAAGACATTAGAAGCGTCCAACAAGTGAGGTGAATTAAGCAAGTCATTTCAAGGATTGCTTTCAAATTTGACCACTTGCTGATACATACAGCTTCAAGCATAGGCATCGTTGTGTTAAAAAGCACATTTCCAGCTCTTTTCGCTATAGTTTGTTACACTTCAGAATCGTAAGTGAATTGAGCTTTTGGCATCCTCTGGTTGGTAAGGAGAGAGATGTAATCGAAATACAACCAGTTAGACTCAATACTTTAATGCTACTTGGACAACTGATATGCTCCAGATTCTTGCAAATCAATAAGTTCATAATCCTAAGAGATGTTAGGAGGTTGCACCCAAAATAATCATGATCCTCTTCTTTCTCTCCTAAACTGATCCATTTTTCACAAAAAGATTATTCCAACTTTCTTAAATTCACAAAAACCTTACTTCCCTCTGCTTGTGATTCCCACAAGTATTTTATTTCATCACATTCTTTGATACTTACTTCTTTCACTGTCTCACGATACTCTATAACACCTCTCTAGACATCATTAGCAAGTCCGACAAGGCTGAAACACCTAGTATACTCAACTTGGTGACTAATGTACACCATTACAACATTTTCTTACTTCTAGAGAACTCTCAGCGAAGGTATACGTCCCATTATTGCTTATGTGAGAAACTAACCACAAAATCTGAAAATCATCTGAGGACTTTTTTTTGTACTTATTTTGGCTATACACTTTGTTTGTTGAAGAGCTAAGATTTCGTGTTATTAATGACCAATTTCGGGTTGTCTGAACCTTTGTTTGCCTAGTTAGTATTGAAATGTTAATCGTCTACGACATAATGAATAAAGTCATTGATAACTGAGTAATTCTAAATTTATGTTCTAACCAGTTTTATGGAAAAAAATTCTCACTTATCTATCAAAAGCCTAAATGCCTAATCATGTTATATACAGTTCATTTTCAAGTACAAAACTGATTTAAAAAATAATAATAATAAAAAAAAAAAAAAAAAAAAAATCAGACTAAAAATGGGTTGGTTGGATTGGCCCAAGTAAAGGTACGTACCGCTTGACTTAACAAAAGACTCGCCCATAAGGCCCGCTTAAGCCTATAGTATGAAATTAGGCCCAAACATATTTTTCCAGTTAGTTAGTTTTGTGTGTGGCCCTTCCAAGTCTGAAACATTTTCGTATTTGGTGGTATTAACGTATTGTTATCTTCTCTTATGGACTTATGGAGTACAGTATTTCATACAAGTTTTCTGTATGGGCACTTTTTGGTTGAAATATAATTAAGTAATTAATCATCATAAAACACAACCACCAATCGACCGGCTAAGACTACACTCCGTATAAAATTAGAACTCGGTTTTAGCTACCCGCTAGTTAAAACTTATTACTCATATAGATAGTTGATATGATCAAAGGTAAAGTTTCTACTTGGTGTTACCTGCCGTATAAGTATTTATACATAATTTTGTTCGAAGTAAAGCTATTGCAGATATTGATTTTGTAACTTGTAAGTAAGATATAAAGCTATCTATTGCTCATCTTGATAGCATCTTGTACGAGCTGACCGCTGAGGTAAAGATATTGCAGGTGTTGCTTTAAGCATTGCCTCCTTTTTATTCATGAAGATATACTTTAGTTATAGTGTATACTGCAAAAACCGTCTTAGCGGTTTGGCCAAATTGCAGGCGGCCTCCTTGTGAATAAACCCCGGGTTCGTTTTGTCATTGGTCAAAGTGAAATGACTAAATTGCTCAAACTTAATATATATTAAAAATTTTAAATTTTATAATATGTAAACTAGATTATCGAACTAACATATAAAACCAACTACTTCCTTAAAACTTGATTGAATTTAAGTTTTAAAAGGTGTTTTGAGGATAAAACATTACTCAATTTTAAGTTTCTTAGGGTCTAGGCAAAACCATTTTTTATTTATATATAGTACAGATAATAACGTTTTGAGTATTAAAAATTTATATAACTATATTCGTATTAATCGTGACGATAAGGCAAATATAATGAATATAACTTTTCACATTAAATATGAATTAGTATGTGTTCCATGCATGTTTATTTCAATTGTTATTATATCTTGAATATAAATAGAATTAAAAGTTTAATAGTTAATGAATGTGAAATAAAATATTTGTGAAGTAGTTTAGAAAGGCAAATAAAAGTTATTTTCAAGTTTATATACATTCAATGTATATATTATTTTTACTTTTTCAGCATAGCTATATCATATCATCCGTTCTTTCCACCTAATATATGAAGTAATCAAGTCAATCATAATTTTCAAAACCTTCTATTATATATGTTTGGATTTTTGTTCCAAATTGTATTATCACTATATAATTTAACCAAATGCCTAAGAATTTAACAAGTTTCTTTACAAAATGACAAAAGTCAAAAGATTCTTAAACAACTTGGAAAATTCAATACAGTAAACATAAAAGTGTTTCTTCTAAGACCCATACCGAAAACACATATGTCTAAGATAAATAATGTGTTTTTTACAAAGGTAAAGTGAACCATAGGTACACAATAAAGTAAACAAATAGGAAAAAGGCAACACAAAAGTGAGTGTAGAAGAATATTTACGGATAACCTCATAGCGTTCATGTTAATTAAAAAATTTATGAACATTCCTATTCATCGTGTTAAATAGTTAAACCATTAGTTTTACGGACTTAAAATGTTTTTTCATATCTGAGTATTTAAGATTGACCATTATTAACCGAATTTGTCTTTTCATATAATAGCTTGTGTTTTTTACGTTTTAGGACATTTACATTAAAGCAATTTGTTTGTCAATCACATACTAGTTAGTGCACGTTTGGTATGTTACTAAGGGAATGAAACAATGACTTTGATAGTTATTGCAAGTGTTTGTTTAAGGCTGGGCCCACCACTATGAATATGAAAGTCACATATTTTTTCATACTCCATATATGGCTAGAGAGGGGGGAATGTATTCTTTCATAGTTGAGGGACCCACCACTACTATCAAACTCTTTCCCATTGTCATTCCTTGCAGCATACCAAACGCACCCTTAGTATATATAATAGGGTAGGGCACAAGTTAAGTACAACAAAAGTACATCAGGACTTACATAAAAGTACCCTTGTGTGTACTTTTATGTGGATCCTGTGTACTATTTCGTAGGCCCCTGTGTACTTATGGTATGTTTAACTTGTGCCCTATGGCACAAGTTAGAAAAACTCAATATAATAATAAGTAGCAAAATGAATATTAGTAAGGGTGATGTTGGCTGGACCCCCTCTACCCCTAGACTGCACCAGGGCAGTCCTTATCCCCCCTTTTGTCCCCCACTTTTTCCAGTACAGCACAGCTTTTTGTCAGTTTCTGTTTCGTATTTTTGACAGTTTTAAGCGTTTGGCATATTAAACTTTATATTTTCTGTTCCGCACTTTCAGGTTTATAGCTTTTTGATATAAACAAAATTAAAAAAAAAAAAAAAAAAAAAAAAAAAAAAAAAAATAGGAAGGGTCCGGCTAAAAAATAGAGGAGGATCCGGTCAACATGTACCATTAGTAACTCTGAATATAGAAAACTGATACTAAATCTGCCTAAACATTTGAATACTATTTACCGATTTAAATAAGGTTAGCAAAGAAGCATAATTTAGGTGTGACAGTGGTGCGTTTGTGGAACTGCAAACTTTCATCAAGATTCCTGTCAATGTTTTGTCTCATACATCATCTCTCATATTTTTTTGATCTTTGAAACCGATGCAATTTGCAGTAGGAATCTATTCCACTATTGGCCTCTCTGACTATTAAACTAATCCTGACTCATTGTTTTCTGTGCATCACTTAGATATGGGCCATTTGTTTAGGGCATGGATACACTTACCCACCGGGTAGTTTACCCGGATGAGGTGTCACTAAGTCATTGGAAGAGAAGAAACAATATTCTCTTATTTCCTCCAATAAAACATTAATTGTGTTTTAGTTGTGTTTTAATTCCTAGTGGGTAAACTACCTAATGGGGTAGCTTAAGTTTTCTCCATTTGTTTAATACATGTCTTATTAGATCTACTAAATGTGTTGAAAATACAAGTGCTTACACAAAGTTGTTTGATTAAAATAGAAGATGTGAATATGATAAATGTTCAACTTGATCTATTAGATATGCTAGCTTATTGTAGAGTGAGGCTTGTTACAAACCTAGCTCCCCACTATGCTTGTCTTATTTTGATAATTTCATGCACATTGTTTAATGTCAAGGTTTGGTTACCAACCCTGTCAGTGAATGTTGATGGATCAAGGTGAGAGAAACTAATGGAATAATAATAAATGCTAATCATTTGGTTGTCAACTATTACATTCATGTTTATTGTCATATTTCTAAACGTTACTACATTCATCTCATATAATAAGTTTCTAGTATAACTTTCAAGTTTATTGTCATATTTCTAGTACAGGTTTCATGTCTAGTGTAGGTGTTTGGCTTAGATTGTTGATTGGTTTTAGTCTCTAGTTTTTATCTCTTTGCCGGTTTCATTCTTAGTGTGGTTCCCTAGTCAATGTTTAGATGTTTGGTTAATTTGTATTGAGTTTCCTAATTGCATTTTAGTTGTTAGAGCATCCACAATGTCAGGGATGGACCCAAGATTTTTAAGAGGGTGTTGCAAAAAATATGTTTGGCTAATTATAGTTACAACGTAAAAAAAGAAAGTATCAAAAAAATTTTGAGGGTTGCACATACTACAAAAACTATAGTTTTGAAATCTTTTTACACTTCGTGATTTAAAATCATGTGTAGCCCGTGCCACACTCGGCATACATGTGAGTACGTACATGCACAATATTAGAGTTTTATATAAGTTTATAAACCTGCTAATCATCGAATAGTTAAGCTTTTCATGTTATAAACCTATTGTAAGTTTGTCACTATGTACAAACCTTTTACAACTTTATAAACTATTCAGAATACTTCATGATTTAATTATGAAAATGTTCAAGAATATGAAATAAAAAATTACTGTAGTTAAAACAAAAGATAAAAGTTTTTGTTGGTTTTAGACTTTTTCATGAATTAATCATTGTGAATGCCCTCACGGTATACATCTTTCCTTCTCAGTTTTATTGAAATATTTGATCGTTTTAAAAGAAGTTTATGAGTTTATCTCTAGCATGAATGCGACATACAATTAATTTGGAATAATAAGATAGTGCTTTTAGTTTTCATAATTTTTCTTATTAAATAAATAAAATAGTTCTAAAACGGCACTAATTATTATGAGAGTAGTACTGTAAGGTTTTCCTTTAACCAAAACTGATGTTAGTGACTTGGTTCTAATAATAATCTAGATAGATGTAGTAGTTGGAGGATATATCAAAACTATACGAAGAAAGAATTAACAGTTATCTAATAATATTTCAGAGTAATGAAAATTAACCTTAGAGAAAAATCAAAATGATGTTTATAAGCTTATATGTTCGAATAAATATATGTAACTTTAGGTTAAAACATGATTAAATATGCCAAAAGAATGTGACAAGTAAAATGATTAACCAATCTTGGCCTTGTTAATGATGAGTAATTAATCGATGGTCCTTTAAAGCATGGTCGCCATTGGGTTGTCTTTTTCACCGTTTCTGTAAAAGAACTCTCAAAAAGGAAAAGTAGAAAGAAAATGTCACCATGAAGACACCCATATTGGTCTTTTCATTTAAAGCTTTTATTTTGAAATATTGGAAGTGAGTCAGAAACAAATACGTAGTTTATAGTCACACCTATGCCCATATTGTACCATCACGAACCATGCATACACATCTAGTTATTCAGATCAGTCCATCCTTTTCCTAAGATACCATGACATACTTGGTTTATTTGGAAATTTTGTACATATAAATAAAAAATAATTATTGTACTTGACCTATATTCAGCCCATTGCTTCCGAAAGAAAAAGTATAAGCAAGTTCAAGATTTTGAGTAAAGAAAGTGGCCCCTCTTGTTAAATGTTGATGTTTTGGGTAAATTGATTTTAGTAATTGGAAAGACAATTTTTATTTTATTATTTATTTTTTTAAATTAATAAGCGGTTTTAAGTGTTGAAATAAAGATAGACAGCTTAGTTAATTTGAGTTTCACACAACACAAGTTAATAAATTGTATTTATAGTTAAGTAATCTTTTGAATCAACCATTCTTAAAAGCCTCTTTAGACTAATAAAAAAGGATAAGCTAGATTTTGTTTGTCCAAGTTATATGAAGATGACAAGTCTTGTTTACTCAAATTTATACGGCCTCACCGAATTAAACGCCTCCTTAGACTCATTAAGTATAATTAACATGTTGGTATGTATGAGTAAGTCATGCGAGGATTCATTCGGTTCATGTCAATGCGACCAATCAATCTGTTTTATAGCGGGTCGTATGCCAAGACCTGAATGGCATGACTTACACATATATGAAAGAAAATAAGTTGAAAGTATGTTAATTTATAAGATCCCATTCCCCTTTATAGCTAGATCTCATAACCACCCAACACACCAAACACCAACCTTCTACACACACAAACACAAACAAATCTAAGATGGACAAAAGAGTCAAACTCAATCTGTGTTACTTCTTGTTCTTATTACTATCATCCATTAATGTAAGTTCACTACATTTGGCTTCTTCTTCACCTTCTTCTTCCATTGTCTTTTACCTTAATTTGTTTTTGTTCTTACTTATATTATACTAATTAATACATTAACATCAACTATTTTCATGCAGGTTTCCTTAACCTTAACAACCTCGGATTCGTTAACTAAATCAAACCCTTTTACACCTAAATCGGCTATAACTCGATATTGGAAAACACAAATCTTGAACAAAAAGCCAATCCCTTCATTTCTAATATCGAAAGCATCTCCACTTGCACCATTTGAATTCACATTATACACTAAACTAGCATCTAATCACTCACTTTCATCACATCTCTCATCTTTTTGTTCATTAGCTGACTTATGTTGCTTCCTTGATTCAGAAGCAACAACTAACACGGGTCACGCTAAGGACTCGAATTTCGCTCTTTATGACCCTAAAAAGTTCTCAAACTATGGTACAAACCGCCTTGGCGGGTCAGATACATTTAAGAACTATTCAGAAAACACAAATTTTGCATCTAGTGATTTCGCTAAGTACAGTGCTGCATCTACGGGTCATCATGAAGGGTTCACTTCATATGCTACTGATGGCAATGTAGCGAATTCGAACTTCACTAGCTATGCTTCTGATGCTACTGGTGGGACAGGTGACTTTAGCTCATACATGCCACGAGTAAATGTACCTGATCTCCGTTTTGCGACATACTCCGCAAATGGGAATAATCACCCCATGACATTTAAAAGTTATGTGGACGACACGAATTCTGGGAACCAGCAGTTTTCTAATTACGCGAAGAATGGGAATGGGGTACCTGTCGGGTTTACTAGCTATGGGGACACCTCGAATGTGATTGGGTCGGGTTTTTCACATTATGGTGAGTTGGCTAATGGTGCTAATGATAGTTTTAAGGCGTATAGTTCTAATGCTAATAACCCGAAAAATGATTTTAAGGCATATGGTGGTAGTGGTGGAAATGCGGGTTCAGATAGTTTTGTTAGTTATCGCGATGGGGCTAACTCGGGTAGTGATAATTTTTTGTCCTATGGTAAGAATTCAAATTCGGGCAAAACAACTTTTGTTAATTACGGGAAATCTTTTAACCCTGGATCCGATTCTTTTAGAGAATACGGTAAAGGATCCACGGGCCAAAGCACCGGTTTTAGTATTTACGCTTTGAATACCACATTCAAAGATTATACTAAAACCGGTGTTAGATTTGGTCAATACACAAAACCTAGTTCGAGTTCGAAAAAAGTTGGTGGCAGTTTGGTAAATAAATGGATCGAACCGGTCAAATTCTTTAGAGAAAAGATGCTGAAAAAGGGAACCATTATGATGATGCCTGACATCATAGATAAGATGCCTAAACGATCATTTTTGCCCCGAGCCATCACTTCAAAATTACCATTTGCCACTAACAAACTATCTGATCTCAAAGAAGTCTTTCAGGCTCAGGACAAGTCTACTCTGGAGCGTGTGCTGGCCCACACGCTCTCAGAATGTGAGCGAGCCCCGAGCCCAGGTGAGACCAAACAATGTGTGGGCACAATTGAGGATATGATTGACTTTGCGGTTTCAGTTTTGGGCCACGATGTTGTTGCTAGGACAACGGATAACATTAGCGGGTCAAAGAAAGAAGTTATGATTGGTGAAGTCAAAGGGGTCAATGGTGGGAAACTTACTAAGTCTGTGTCGTGTCATCAAAGTTTGTACCCATACCTATTGTATTATTGCCACTCTGTCCCGAAAGTGAGAGTCTACGTGGCGGATATACTTGACGTGGAGAGTAAGGCAAAGATAAACACTGGTGTTGCGATATGTCATATTGACACTTCATCATGGAGCCCCGGCCATGGAGCTTTCGTGGCACTTGGACCGGGTCCGGGCAAAATTGAAGTTTGCCATTGGATATTTGAGAATGACTTGACATGGACCACTGCGGATTAATGAAGGAAGTTTGAGTGTGTAATCTGTTTGTTTTTTCATTCATAATTCATAGTTATGTTGTTGTGTTGAGATTTTACAACTTCATGATTGTTCATGATTCCAAGTTTGATGTTTTAATAGTCCTAAAAGTTTTTATAAGATACAATTGCTGTAGGATTATGAGATTAAAATCAATAACAGAGTACTGACAATTATGAAATTGACCAATGTGTTATCTGAAAGTGAGATGATTTGCACATGATAAATTTCAATTATGTTTGTGCTTGTAGGAAATATTAGCAAGTTTGATGATTAAATTTGAAAATTAAAGTTCACTAATACAAAAGGAAAATGTGTCAAGTTGAACGCATTTTTAAACAATTATCTCTCTTTAATAAGCTTTTGAGATCATGCTCGAAATGAATAAGGTTACTCACCACACTTCGAATGACGCCGTGTTTTGGTCATAAATTGTTACATATATATAACACAAGATGTGTGTTTCTAATATGCAATTGTGTACTCACACACTGATTGTATTGTACATTACTTGCAAAAATTTAACTGATAAATCTTCAACAACGAAAACTTAAGAGACACAACAACATGATAAGTTGATAACTACAATCCAACTCCCTTTTTAAAAACCTAGTGTATAAACTTATATACTAACCATACATTGTCGAACCACTGCTTGCTTGACCAAAAAAAAAAATAGGAAGTATCTTGTTATGTAAGTTTGCCTATGTAACGGGCTGAGATATGGGATTCACCCATATCCATTGTACTTATAAGTTTTGGTTTATATATTTACTAGGGTGCAGGATTACTCCCCTTTACCCAAAAAAAAAACCACTGCTTGCTTGACGATGCATTCTATCATGAACTAAATGATACTGTCAACTAATGATCATTGGTTTGCAACAAATAACCCATAGATAGATCAAGATACTAGGATTTTAACCTAACCTGGGGAGAGAGATTTAGTCATAGAAATTACAAGGGATTACATGGGCTTAATTAGATATGGGCCCTAGCTATAAATACTGGACTAAATAACCAACTGATAATTACATTTACTTACACTGATAACAATCACAAGCAAAATAATCAAATAACCAAATGCAAAAAAGTCAAGTAAAAGTGTGACAAATGGTCCTTATTCAATATACTTTTTAACCTTTTAATTCACTTTTTCAAAAAAACGGTTGTGCATGCTTGAGGCTAACAAGGTTTCAAGTAGGATATGATGGGGTGAATGCGTGTTGGGAAAGAAGCACACATTGGCAGGAACCATACGAGCCAATGATTTAGAGTTGTCCTTTTGTGGGCACGCATGCAGTGGTACCTATATGTTGCACCTAAATGTATCTTATCCTGCCAACCCAAATGAGCACACCATGAGAAATACGTATGTTTTGGTGAACTGAGTCGTGGATTATACTTTATTGATACTTAGTCGATATATCGCATGGGTAGAGAGTTATGACTTTTGTTTATAAAAGAACCCGGGTCATATCAAATGGTCGAAACTTAAACTATATTAATCTCAAATAGTACTTTTTATGTAAGTTTGGATAACTACTTTGATGATTATACTTCTTGTTAAGGTATGTCTAATACTCTAATCTATTTAGGTGGATGGGTTTAAATCAGAATAAAAGTTAAACCAAGTCCATACTATCCCAAAAATCAGGTCGTCCTCAAGAGTTCGGAGGCCCCAGGTGGAAATAAGAGTGCAGCTCTCAAAGATTAAGCCTAAATAAAAAGTTCAAACTGTTAATTAAATACAATACAAACTAAATATGTAAAAAGTGTTATCTTTCTGATATTTTTTGAAGCAAAATCTGCAATCAAATCTCCGTAGTCAATTTGCTTCAAAATAGAAATTAGACCTTATGAAAATGTAACAAGCTTATTCAAATAATTAACTAAACAAAAATTAGTTTCGATAATTAAAAATAAATAAATAAACAATTGTAGTACTTGTTTGCTCTTCGGTCATGTCAGTGGTGATTGCCCCAAAGCTACTCCTAAACGTGATAAAGGTAAAGATCCTACTTTAGGTATTTCTAAAGGAGAGTCGAAATGATGGGTTTATCAGTGTAAAGCGGAAAGGTGCTCAAACTACACGGGCTTATGGCTTATCTTTGAACGAGAAGTTGAGTATAGGTCGGTGGTAAAGCAACAAACGATTACCAAAGTGACCAGCCAAACTGATAATACCAATGTGGCATCTACTTCCAAACAACCTACAAAGGTTAGTAATGTGGTTAATATTTCAAATCATTTGATGCTCTTGATAAAATTGATGAGTCTATTATCGAAAGTGTTGTTCTAAGTGGTGAGGCCAGTACAAACAACTGAAATATTGCTTCTATTGTTGAAGGTGGACAAGGGCAAAAACAATGATAGCATTCTATCGTCCAAAGCACCTCCTATAGTTCACGTGACTTAGGTAAAGATGGTAAAAGACTAGTAATCAGTTTGCAAAGGTTGGTGATTTGATTGTTTCAGATAGTGATGATTATGAAGTTCTTGAGGACTACAGTGAAACCGCTTCTTTTATGGCCTACGATGGTTCTACAAGTGGTAGTGGATCTCGGGTATGAAGAGTTTATATGAGAAATGGAAATAGGGTACCTATGACCAGAAACCTTATGACGATGGTGCTTTCGATGACTTTGGTTTGACTACTGCCCAAATGAAGTATGTTGATGCATATGACATTTAACCTTCATTGTCAATTTAGATAGGTTTTCATTTTATTTTGCATAATCATTGTTTGTCATGTATTATATGTTGGTTTAGGTCCTAAACATTGTAGGCGCTTTTGTTTAGCCTTATTAGGTTGAGATGTGAGATCCACTCTCATTCTTTGTACTTAATTGTTTTTTTGAAATAATATATTTTACGGGGTAGTTACCCTTTTACCTAGTTACCCTTTTACCCAAAAAGAGAAATTAAAAAAAAAAAAAAAAAAAAATTGTACTGCACAACCTAAATTTTTGTAACGCTTTTGTCTAAATAATTTTCAAGTTGGTTTACTTTACAAAATCAAACATAAAGATATGAAATATACGAGTGAAAAAAATAAACGAAATGATCAGATGATTAAATGTAGTAATATGAGATAGTAGGGACGTGGAACCTGAGTTTTCAACAATCATATTAATTATGGTGTTTTCTTTCTGCGGGCCTCCGAATTTTCGAGGATTGCCTTGTTCATAGTATTAGTATTTGAGCATAAAGAGCTCATTATAATTATATTTTTCACCTAAAACCAACTATTTATTTTTCATCAGATAGCACCTTAAAAAAAAAAAAAAAAAAAAAAAAAAAAAATCACATGTTTATTTATATAACATTAACACATGAAGTAAATTTGAGCAGGGCCGTCTCGCAGTTTTCGGTGGCTCTAGGCGCGATAACAACAAAGAGGCCTTATTAGTTATTACACTTGTAAGCTAAAAAGAAATTGCATATAAACTTGAATTATACGACTCGTATATGTTTAATATTATAGATGTTTATAGCAAAAGTAATAAAAATGTGGCCTCTTTGAAGTGGAGGCCCTGTGCGATGTCACCTACTGCACACCTTTCCGAGACCCCTATGAATTTGAGGGTACTTGACGATCATCCACCTCGCCGACCTTCAAGGACGGCAGTACTGTCAAAAACTTACAACAATAAAAATAACGATACCCAATCTCGTAAGAGCGATATATGAGACAGGTAGAATTTAGACATGCTATATTCCTACTTTTGGGTAAATTAACCCATGTGTAAAGAGACCGCTTCCCGGATGACTTCCGGTAAAGTGAATGTAAGTGTTATAGTGAACTGTCAAAAACTTACGGTTGGATCAATTTTACACTGTTTATCTCTCTTAAAACCAAAACCACTAGCAAATTACAAGTATCGATCGTACTATCACAAAAACCAAACTACATTACGTGTCGGTTGGATCAGTTTTATAATGTGTTTTCTGCCTTAAAATCTAAACTACTAAAAAGGTACAATATTATTGTATGAAATCATGAACCTACTATAATTACCCACAAAAAAAAGTAATCTAATATGAAGTTCTTTTAATGCATAAACATTTTCCAAAAGTATTTAGACTTTAATTTCTAAAAGAGGAAATATATACATGCATGCGTGTCCCTCGACTATGATGGTTGCTTCTGTTATTCGATTTCATCATTGTTATGTACATAGTATCTGTGTACTATATACAGCTTTGCTCATATTTAACATATAGATTACATTCATATATAACGCTTATTCACCTGATATTGTTCAATTCTCGTATCAAAATTGACGGTTGAGTAACTTACAAAACTCAATTTAATTAACAAGATGTTGATGAACAGTTTTCTAGATTGCATGCTAGGAATTTATATTTTCACTAATACCATCATCTATGTATGTTTTACGACTTGAATAGTGGTAAATATTCTTTGACAAGCCAAATCATATCATCAAACACAAATAAGAAGGCACAAAGCAAATCAAACAGATTATATTCACATGTAACATAATCAATCTTTGTACAATTTTGCTTACCACAAAAACTTTGTATTTTGTACAATCTCACTAGTACAATGACAACCTCCGGCGTCGACTTTTTTTTAACCGTGCCGACGTCATGACGTCGGCAACATACCTTCTCGACATCATGTCGTCGGCAACTAGTCGACAGAGCCGCGTCGGCAACGTCCCTACCGACGAATAACGCCGACGACAGTGCGGGACCCACACGATTTTTGGTCAAACGAATGGGTGTGTCTGACATTTTGTTACCGACGTCAGGTCGTCGGTAATGTAATAATTATTTAACGCATTAATTAGATTACCTTAATTTAGTCAACGAAAGTCAAATTTTTGTAAAATTATGCCGACGACATATAGTCGGTACCGTTTGAAATTAGTCACAACGTGCGTTATTATGCCGACGACTTGTAGTCGGCACGGTTTGAAAATAGTTAACATGTGTGTTATATTGCCGACGTTATATAGTCGGTACCGTTTGAAATTAGTCACCATTTGCGTTATTATGCCGACGCCCTGTAGTTATTAATCATTGGTTAATCCCACGCTAACCACAATTATTTGTGTATTTATATATCACCGGCGACATGACGTCGGCAAGTGTTTTGGCGGTCAAATTCCCGCCTTTTTTTTCACCAGGTTTATCAAAAGTCAGACATGTGTGTTATTATACCGACGACATGACGTCGGTATAATTCTAGATTAAAAATTCAACGCAGCCTTGCCTGGGTCAAGCCAGTTTTTTGTCGTTTAGCGTATGGTGCCGACGACATTGAGTCGTCGGCATTTCGCTCGTCGCCTGTTCTCCTGATTCTTGTAGTGAGATCTTCATTTCTCCCCAAAACGAAATGTAAGCCATATATGTTTCTCTCTTAAAACGACGTGGATGATGATGCCAACCTTCGTCAATGGAGATACTCTGAGGAGGTCGAGACTACGTACAACTCCTGGTTTAGGTGTATACGCTAGTTGCTAATAACTAGATACAAAATGTTCGATTGTAAGGATCAAACTTAGTTACGTAGAAGCTCTAAATAATTCGAGCCATAGTGCTTATGGGCTTATTGGGCTAGGAAGTGTGGCTAGGTCCCTTCTTAAGTGATTATGCCATTGGAGGCATCAGTATGCATTTCAACCTCATTAGGTGTTTCATCATCCTCAATTCCTCATCCCAATTGATATTTTTATTATATTTTGCATATAATCCCATTTGAATGAGTCCCGAAATTGCTCCAATGATGGTAGGAATCTGTTTGTGTGAAATGAGAATAAATAGTAATTAAACGTGGGAAAGATGTAATGGTTTATTCACGCATAAGGTTGAGTAAAAAAGTTGACATAATGTGTTAGATATAATACCATATATTATGAAAGGATCGAAATCTAGGGCAGCATAAACGATCCAAATTGATCCGTTTAGAAGATTACCAATTGATATACAAATCGGCATGTATTTGATACTCTTCGTCCGGATAATAGTTCTCTATTTATCAAATGTTGTTTATTTAATTTTTTTGCTAAAAGGGTAACTACCCCGGTAAAATATACTCCGTATTACTAAAAAAACAATTAAGAACAATGTTGTTTATTTAAGAGACCCATGAAAAACTAAAACACAATAATAAGTTCAGTACACATATAGAATGATATGAATAGGGATATACCATGATTGTTAGCGGAGATGTATACATAACAATGTTTAAGATGACACACAATATTCCAACAAGCATAATTATTGTAGGGCGCATGTGGGAGACATTCAAAGTAACACAGCGACCATGCCTAGTATAAAAAGTGCCTCTAGTATCCAAACGATAATCATCTTTTTCTGCATTTTTAAAAAATTGTAGAGAGGTTTTCAATGATATTTGTAGAAAATAAAAGTGTATACCCACACTATAGTACAGCTTATTTCAACCTAAAAACTTTATACAGCTTTTAAACTTACAATTTATATACCAATGCTCAAAAATTAAAGTAAACCAAGTAAAACAAGGTTAAAGGAACGATTTTACATGCAAGACAAGGCCATGCAGCAAAATAGAAGATAGTGCAGAAGGTGAGTGAAATGAGGTGCCAGCACTGTTAACAGTGACGATGAGCAGACTATGCAGATGAACGTAGGGAAGACCATAGAAAAGCTACATTGCACAATTTACAAGTGTAGCAAGATACGGATCTGGTTTGAATGATTGTATTATGCATGACAAATTTTATAAATGTTGGCCTGCAAGTATTGTGTTTGACAATTTTTAGAAAATAGTTCATCATCAAATATATTTTCTATCAAGTTTATAGTGCTCATTTAAATAAAAAAAGTAGTAAACAGCGCAAAACTAATGGAATGAAGCTTACGTGGGAGAAAGATATAGATACAATGAAATGATATCTCCTGCACAGGATTATCAAACATAATTAAACATGCCTGTAAATTAATAAACCGGCGAAAGTGTATTTTGGTTTGCTTCTACGTTTTTAACAATTTTCCATTTCAGAAAGGTGGATGCAGTTGTGTATGTAGTGCGTTTAAAGTGACCTTATATTATTCACATGAAATTCCAAAAAAAATGTTGCTAAATTACACGCATGTATCATTTATATATATTGGTGCGATACTTTGGTTACATTTTATTACTTGCGTGTAACCTAAGTTACGTCAATCTAATGATGTGCATATAATGCCAAAGGTGCATTTAAACAGCTATTTCGTTAAGTTATCAGTGAAAAGAATGATCATGATATTTAAGTTTAAGATGCTAAATAATGACGATTAAATATACAAAACCAAAAACAGGTTGAAATTAAGAGTGATTATGAAGACCAAAACACAAATTATGCCCATTTAGGAAGAAAACCACATGATGAACATCTAAGCAAAAGTTTTTGCAATGTACATGAAATATAGAGACAGTGATGCAATTTTTAATTTTTTATGAGATATATAGACAAAAATCTCGATTGCAAGAAAAGGAAAAACAACCGGATCAAATCCATCTTGGATTAAGGTTGGATTTGCATTGTTAACTTGTACCATACAAAAAATGAACACGTCAAATACAAATTGAAGATATCCTAAGTTTGTTGTTTGATCTTTCAAGGAAGAGATGTACAAACCGATGATCCAAATAATGAGTCTAATCCTTTCATGGTCCATCTATGGTTATTCCTGTATAAAACTGGAAGTAACGAGGGGATAATGAAATATATGTATATATGCTTTTGTGTGTATTAATAGTTATGTAAGAGTTACTGAAATGTAAACATATGAACTATCTTCAAAATGGCAAATGAAGGCTTGTGGATTGGAAAATTTGAATTGATCATTAAACAAGAAATTCAAGAGGCTGATCATTTACTTTAGACATATTCTTGATTATGTGCTTATGAAGACATTGAATCCCAAAAATGGGGGGAAAAAATGTCGGTATGACAATGTTAATGTGAAATAGGCCCGAAGGACACATGTTGAGTAGTGTTGTCCTCTTAACTTGGAAAAAAAATCTTTGGAGGTTTAGAAAGAACCAAAACTCATCATATAAATGTGAATATGATAAAAATACTCATGTTAAATGATACTGAAACACTCAACTTTAACTAGAGCTAGTACTTGTTACGAACTTTCATATCAAATGATACTTGATCCCACAAGATAAATGTGTCAAACTTGGCTCATGGCAAGGCTCTCTTGTTGTACTTGTCACCAATTTATCATCTTTCTTTGAATGGTCTTTTTGGATTCATGGTTTCATCTGCAATGATGATCGATGGGCACACAGATAATAAGCCCACGATATCTACTTTCAAAAGCTATCAACCCCTAAAATATTTTAGGGGTCGTTTCGAAGGTCACTCATCCCTCGGTTAACACATTCTAACAAACTAGATTCAAGTACGAATTGTACCAATCAAGAACATATCAGCCTAATAAATATTGTGAATCATAAATCTTTTTCTCATACTAAATATCAACAATATATAACGACCTGTACCCTTCAACAATGGCCTAATTATCAAACCTCATTACTATATATCTATGATCTATCATGTTCAAACCTTCAGCATGGTCTATTTATCAAGGAAAATGAAGTTTTTGTCTTTGATGAATCTTTAATTGCTAGAATATTTTAGAGCCGTGGAGGGAGCAAAATACGATATTAATTTTATTTTGAAAAGTCACCATCAAATCTTGAAACTATATGCCTACCAAGCCAACTTCTATTTTTTAGCACACATCACTCTCCATGTCATTTCCTCCCGAACTCATAAGCACATTTAACAAAAGAAACAAAAACACATATTTTGTTAACAACATGACAAACTTTTTGTGCAAGAACCAAACTTGCACTGCACAATAACATGACAAACTTTCTCCTTCAACTTGACCCATTCACGCAGGTATATCCATAGCAATGACTCAGGCGGTAAAGGGCTAACAAGGGTAATTTGATCCCTAACGGTCTCCGTGGTTAATATATGCACATTTTTTTTTTTTTTCAATCACAGTTATACTATTTTGTAAATTATCTGACTCTGCTAATCGTTGGGCTTGAAACAACTAAAGAACATTTCATATGACCAAACTAACGAAAAGAACAATACCTGTTTAAGTGTACCCATACGCAACCATTTTGATCCAAATAGGCTTCTTATTGCATTTTTTATAAATATACAAATACAATTACTGGAAATACCAATGCTTATGTTCTTTTCTTGAAAAGTAACTAGTATTCATTGGTCAGCATCAACATCAACTTCAGTTGCTTTCAAATAATACATTTAAACTTTCAAGAATGACAAAAATCCTTAAACTAATATACCAATTTTGTTTTTCTCACCATACTTTCCTTACCCTTCTTCACATCTTCATTCAAGCACGCCTCCATTGTTCGTACACGCGCATTTCTTAGTAAATTTGGAATCAAGATCAATCATGGTGCTAGAAATCGTAACTTCTATGGTGTTATTATTTGTTGGTATTGCTGTTTTAGTCATAATTCATATATGCATAGCTAATAGTACATTTGGGATGACTCAAGATAACATTGAGAATAGTACTGTGGTGCAAAGGAGTAATACTTTGTCAGAAGATGATATAAAGAAGCTACCATTGTATTATTACACGTTGAATCCAGAAGATGATGCAGAGGATGTGAAAAGAGTTGATTGTGCAGTATGTCTGGAGTGTTTCAAGGATGGTGATAAGTGTAGATTGTTGCCAAATTGTAGGCATAGTTTTCATGCTAGCTGTATTGATGCATGGCTTATCAAGAGTGCTGCTTGTCCTATTTGTAGAACTTGTGTTGATATAGAGAGAAGTAGAGGGGAGAGTACATTTTAGGTTGACGTTTGTTTGGAGTTGACTTAAAGATGAAGTTGGCCACACCCCAAGAGGCGTAGTGATGACGATCTCATGAATTAGGTTTCAAAAGTTGAAGCTCCGAGGAGTTGCGAATCACTGATATTAGAATGCGTTATTTTGTCTTTGGTATTCAAAAGGGTAAAAGTTCAATTTCTACAACTGACAAAGAGCATAGGCGAGGTAGCTTACCTTGTCGAATGTATACTTATTGAAAAGGTTATAATATTATCACTCTTTTGATTTTAAACATAGTTGCTGATATTTGGCCGTTGGAGGACTCGGATCTTCAATCTATAATTTATGATTAGGGTTATATGTTATGGATGTATGACAAATAATAAGACAGATTATCTTCACGAGTTTGATACCATTGATATGACCAGTCATTCATTCATTTGACATACTGTATTAACTTACTAATTTGGTTCTGAAATATGGTAAGAGTACTAGGACATAGACATACTGTACTCAGATTTTCTTGGTGTTGCTTTCAAGTTATCTCTTCATCTGAAGAGAGGTAGGATGTGATAAGATAGCCATTAAACAAATGACTTCGCCTATGTTACATGAATATAGGTTCTGTATTCCGTTTCTCTCATTATTCTTCTTGTACTTTCAATTTTCATTTCTTCATGCATAACAAATAGTTGTAATGAATTAAACAACTTACTTAGTATAGATAACTTTTTTGTAAACTTTTCAGGGCCGCTATTACTCAGACAAAGAACCAATAACAAACCTTTCAAATGACCAAACAAAACGAAATAGAAACTCCATCTTTGAGTGGGCCGCTATTGAAGCGATTTTTAAATGGACATTCTTATTGTGTGTTCATCAATATATTAAACATCAGATATTAACGAAATGATCAAGAATACCAATGCCTATGTTCTTTTCTCGGCAAGTATAATAATAGGTATTCTCTGGTCAGCGTGAATACTCCAATTGCTTTCAAATTTACACTTTCAAGAATTAGACAAATCCTTAACACTATACGAAGTATTATATTTGTTAAAGTCACCAAACTTATCTTGCCCTTATTCACATCTACATTCTAACACACCTCCATTATTCATCCACATCTCTAATAACTTGGGAATCAAGATCAATCATGGATGATATAACTTCTATGGTGTTGATACTTGTGGGTTTTGTTGTCGAAGTCACAATTTCTGTATGTGTATTTATGTGCACACCAATGATGCCTCAAGAAAGCGTTGAGATTAGTGTTGGGGTGCAAAAAAGTAGTCCTATGTCAGAAGATGATATAAAGAAGTTGCCATTGTATGAATATAGTGTGGATCAAGAAGATGATGCAGAAGAGGAGAAAAGAGTTGAGTGCATAGTGTGTTTGGATGGTTTTGCGGATGGTGATACATGCAGGATGTTACCGAATTGTAAGCATAGTTTTCATGCGAATTGTGTTGATTCATGGCTTATAAATACTGCAGTTTGTCCAATTTGTAGAACTGGTGTTGAAATAGAGAGAAGCAGAAAGGAAGATAGATTTTCGGGGCATGTTTGTTTAGAGTTGGCTTAGAGAAAAAGCAACCCAAAAGCTGTTTTTATGATAACGATCTTGTCTTTAGAGTTCAGATGGTGGAATGTTTATTGAGATGCAATGTGTTTAAAAGACGATGTGTGTTCATGTCTGGCGATCAGAAGTGATGGTTAAATTTTTGAAAATAAAAAAAACAGAGCTAATGTAGGGTGTTTGATAACTTCAATCACTACGTCTCTAAATATTGTCACTGGCATTTGGGTGTTAGGCAATTAGATCTTACTCTACAAAACGGTTAAATGTTATAAAAGATATATAAGACAGATAATGTTCAGTAGCTGAATACAGTTGATGCCTTTTAAACATTCATTCATTTGAAACATAGAATTCACTTGCAAGCAATCTCTTAAAAAAGAAAACAAACAATGCTAGACTTGTAGATGTCACTCACTTTTTCTCAGTGTTGCTTTCGAGTTCTCTCCTGAGCTGCAGAGAGAAGTCATCATTCACATCATCGTCATCCCAATCGTCTTCCCACTGTTGGGTTACTTCTTTCCCTTCTTCCTTGACATCCCATTCTGCCAATTTTTGCCATCATGAATATAAGATAAGAAGTTAGGATATAGACAAGAACAATGACGAATACATAAATAATGAATAAAAGCAATTCAGATAAAATGCATTGACTTCACGCCAAGGTAAATAATAAAGGTCAAAAACCCAGCGTGATTAGAAACGAGGTGACATATTGGTTATACCTTAAAGGTTAATAGTCAAAGTTTATCGTTTATAAGTAGTTGTTTATTTGTTAGCTAAAAGAACAGGTCAAACGGGTTGAAACATGTCCAAACTATATTTATAAGGCATACAGCCTCTAGTTTCTAGACTTTCAAAGGAAACACAAACACCTACAGAAAGCATATCACCACTCTTCTTATCATCGGTTATCATGATAGAAAATATGAAGAACAAAAAAATTACAAAATTCTAGATAAGTAAAAAAGGTATAAACGACAAGGCACTTGAACTGCTTGCTTTATGTTGTCACCTTGTAACTAACAAGAAAAAGAAGCATACAGGAGTGAGCGACAAGCACTCAGAAACAGCCACCGTTGTGATAATTCAGTGGCAAGACATGCTTGTGGATCTATATTTTTAGAGAACCGCCTATGACATGTCTAAGTTGGGTCCTTTCAACTTTTATCTACAACTTCTATCATAACCAATTTTAAGTCACTCTAGAACAGCACATAATGTTCTGCATAAAGGCTTTACTATCAGCAAGAATCACACACAATTACAGAACTTGGGCCATAAAAAGATTTATTGGGTTATTTTTAGGAACTCCAGGTTGTTCTGGATTAACAGAGTGGCCCCAAACACACGTACACAATTATATAAGGATACCTTTCGGTTTTTTTTTTTTTTTTTTTTTTTTTTTTTTTTTTTTTTTTTTTTTTACATGTGCAAGCACACAAATGTTTTGTGAAAAAATCTCATTCAAACTTGGCACTCTTGACCTAAAGTAAGTTAAATGTCTCTTCCTTCAATAGTTCAATGTATACGAGATACCGAAAGAAGTAGCCAATCAGCATTCACCATTAAAAAAAATAATAATAATAATAAAAAAAAAAAAAAAAAAAAAAAAAAAAAAAAAAAAAAGGGATTATTAAACCAAGAAGACGACTTGCAACAAACCAGGTTCATGAATCATCAGTTACTACTTAGTACATATAAACACATGTCGTTAAGAAATATAAAACCAAATCACTACCACTGATGAATTGAAAGACAATTGTTGCATCATTCTTACAAACAACAGCTACCAAGGAACACATTTCACGATTAGATGAGTATATGAGATTGTGAAGACTGAAGACTAATGGAACTCCTCTTGCTAGTGACTCTACATTTTCAAAACCCTCGTTCTGTGTGTCGGTGAGCTTCTCGTCTCGTTCACAAGATTAATTAAACATAATGTCATCACTAACCTCTTTATGATATCTGGATAGTCAACTATCGTAGAAACATAATGTCCTGGACTCCTAGTTATGAGTAAACTAAATAAGGCATTCTACTATTGACGATCAATCTTAGAACAAATTACACTTAAGTTTTCACATTAAACTTACATTATCCTAACTTACTACATAAAACTCAAAACTAACGATGAAGTCACTATTCAAATAAGACTATCTATCATATCTTCAAAACCCTCATTTCATCTCTCTCTAAAAATTTTATCTTGTTTTTTAGATTACCTAAACATGATTCAAACTCAGCTTCCTATACATGATAAACTACTATTCCTATAAAAGGTTTAAATCAGCAGGGAAACCCCGACCCTTAAGCACCGTTTTTTGGTGCTGACCGACCTTTAGTTTATCTATGAACCTAACCGAAAACCGATTTTGTGGAAGACATGAACCGAGAACCGAACCAAAGTGACTCGGTTTGGTTCAGTTTTGTGTCGGTCCATTCGGTTTGGTTCAGTTTATATGGTTTAGCTGTGTTTTCCTTGGTTTTGGCTCGAACCGAACTGATCCAAAACATAAAAACATAAATATACAGAACCAAAAACCCAACCGAATATGGTCGGTTCGCTTCCAGACGGACCGGTTCGGCTTGGTTTTTCGGTTTGATTTTCGGCCTGTTTCGCTCAGCCCTAAAAATTCCTACCATTCGTAACACTCAACAATTCTAACTTAAACATTTTTATCTCTATTTCATAAATATCACACTCATGTTTGCACATTAATCACAAAATTTTTATAAAAAAATAAAGTATAAGATATATAAGAAATTTGTTATACCTTGATCGATTTCAAATTCTTCAAACTCATCATCATCTTCAAACAAATCAATCTTAGCTTCTTCAGCTACTGCTTTTGGTTGCTCTTCCTTTGTTGCCATATTTGATTCACCTTATAAAACACAATGCTTTTTATTTAATCAAATAAATCCCCAGTTTTTAGTTGAGTTTGAATGGTGAAGATTCGAGAAGGATGAAAAGGGGTTTATGAAAAGGTTAACTGGGGAGCAAGCAAACTGACTAAACGATGTCGTTTGGTGTTAGTGTGGGTGACTAGGTAGGCCTTGTAGTTTGAATTAGTTTACATAGTTACCCCTTTGAAGTATTTTATTACATAACCGCAGGATCTCTTTTTTATTTTTCTTCTTAGATTACTTTTTGATATAAGATCACTTCCTTGTGCGTGTTACGTAACCCATTCGTTAAGAAAATGGAGTTAGAATGTTTAGAAAAATTAGCCGTAGCAACGATATTGTGTGTTCTCAGTTATGTGAAGCCATTCTTGAGATGGAAATGTAGCATAACTGGTAGAGCCCTTGTTGTGGATGGGTTATGGATACCTAGTGAAACCATTAACCTATCTTCTAGAAAATTGAATCCATTGAACTTGCTTTATATATGACAGAATCCTTGAAGAAAGAGAATTAAAAATAAATAAATAAAAAATAATAAAATAAAAATAAATTTGCTGAAAGGTGGAAGTAAGAATATGTTTATTGGTGATCTAAAGTCACAACCGGTCACAAGAGATTGCCAACTTGTGGTCACTTGGTGACCTAAAGTCACAACCGATTGCCACATGTCAATTTGTGATTGGTTGAAAGGGGAGAATCGGTCGTGACCCCAACCCACAACCCACACCAATAAAGATAGTCTAAAATAAAAACTTTGTGGATCAAACAAATGGAAGAAGATACCTTGATACGTAGAGGAAAAAGAAAGGGATATGAGAGATGAAAAAAAGATAAAATCAAGGTTTTCTTCTAGTGCGAAACTATGAGTTTTATGATTTTCTTTCGCGGGTCTCTTCTAGTGGTCGGGTCCCGAGTCTACCTGTTTGGATGGTTTAACTCAAAAGTCGGATTTCAAGTGTGGTGCCGTTCTAAAATAAATAAATAAATAAAAATAGTTAAGCTAAAACCTTAACTTCCTAACTAATATTTTTGTTAAAGGCCCATTATTCTTTTGTTATAAGCCCACTAACAAAAGTTCACATATATGCATTCTCTATATATACTAATTACGTTTACACCGACCAACTTCATGATTAAAAAATAGTTTCTTTCTGGGCCTCACAGTGGGCTTATTTTGATCTGTTTTTCAGATGGGCCGTTGCCTTTGTATTTTCTTCTTTTTTTTTCGAAGCACATGCCAGCGTTGTTAGCTAAAACAAATGATATAAACAGTTACTTTCTAATAATATTAGTAAAAAAATATGAAAACTTACAAAACACACCCTGAACTTCTTAATATTTACGATTTTTTTTATATAACAAACTTTATTTACCAAATATCTAACATATATATACCGGTTTCTTGAATAAAAAAATATTGACAAAAAGGTCTCTCGATGACGAACAAAACAAGCATTTTGATATACTTTTGACGTACGTAGAGTTTTATAAAAAATGTTGAAGTTTAATATATATAATTTTTAAGTAAAAGAACTTTTCAAAATGCACCATTAACTAATCAAATAACTTTAAAAATTATCCTAAATTTTTTGAAAACTGTAAGGGTCCAAATTAGCCCCGCCGCAACATACTGATACTCGACACAACATTTATTCCAAAAAGAACGTCATATGACAACTACAAATATAGCTTGACACAACCAGTATTTGTAGTTTTATTAGGCCCGCCACACATTTTAAGTCCCTAGAGACATTTTTTATATACCCAAACACCTTTTCACTATTCAACAAATGAAAATTACAAAATATGTTACAAATGTTTATTCTAAACATATACAAATTAATAACTTAGTAATATTGGCAAATCCAAGTTACACAAACATTAAACAAAATTTTATAACCGATCTAAACAAATAAAAATAAATAAAAATAAAAATAAACTATTACTACTATTCGATTTCGACTGCAACGAAAAATAAAATGACAAACAAAACAAAATCCTATTTCTTTTTGACAGTTACAATGCCACACGTACGACAAAAAAAATGTACTAAAAAGCCCCGCCGCAACGCGGCGGGCACTATACTCCTTGTTTTTAAAACAAAGTTGTTATAAGCGACAAAATGAATTTTGGTTGTATCTAAAACAAAGTTTTTGTGAATCATCTTCATACCTACTTAAAAACACAATTTTGTGTAATACAAAATGACACACACCAATCAGGCAATCATCACTTCTTGTAAAAGCTACCTCTTTGTTATTTTTACTGTTGCATAACTTATTTACTTACTATTTTTTATATGAAATAGTCTCCTATTACTTAAAGTTATTACAAACTAAAATTTTCGTTGTTCATAAAGTTATTGTCAAATAAATGAGAAAAAAACAGGTTTCTCGACAGAAATTTTTAATACATGATACACGCCGTCGCAACGCCCACTGCTAGTAAGTTATAAATGAATGAGTTCATATTCTTATAACGTATTCCCTTAATCATGTTTCAGTCATTTATCAACGTGGGATGCGCAATGCATTGTGTGAATGTTCACTTGAAAGAGTTTGAATATGTTGTTTTGTTGAACTAAATAACTATTAGCTCATTTTTCACTTTTCTTTCTAACATTTACTTCTTTTTTTTTTCTAAAGGGCGAAGATTTATAAAAACAACATGCCAGTCTAAAGTTAGCATGGACGAATCAAGAAAAGATTACGATTGAATACAAGGAGCACTCGAATTGCAACACAAATCAATCTAATATATAGTAAAACGCTTAGCTCTATTTTTTATTCAAAGATAAGATGTCGCAATAATGTCGTCAATGATTTTCGTTGTATTAACCTCAACCACCAGAAAAACAAGTAAATTCCGAGCCCTTCATATCGACCCTATAACACATAGAACCACAACATCGAAGAAAGAACTTGTTGTAAGGTTTTGGTGGTCACTCGCATGGCGTATAAAACATGCACAGCGGAAAATAAATTCATAAACACAATTCATACCAAACCCTAATATCAAGATCTCCTAATCAGAGATATAACCTAAACCAAAAAACGTATTAAGGGTTTTTATAGAAGACTTACCTTAATCCTGCAAGATGTAAGCTTCTAATTTGAACTGCAGTCTGGTGCGTGCACGGAATCGCCTTCTTCTTCGGGATGCAATCTTGATCGATCCACCTTTGGGTTTAATGGATGAATTGCCACTTGGATGGCGTCAGGTATCCACCGGTATTGCACATGTTGAACTAGGGATTTGAACCTATGCAAGTTTGGTTAGCACGAACGCTGGTAATTGACTTAAAATTCGAGTAGTCGACTTATGGATTAAAGCCAAAGTCGACTTAGGGATTAAAGCCTAAGTCGACCGGTTATGGATGAGAGGGAAGGCGAGGATTTCGACCCAAAAGGGTTAGGAGGAGTGAATAATCCCTACAATTTCCTTTATATTTATAAGATACGAAAGAGAGTTCTAGAAGGACAATGATTCATCCCTAAACTTGTGGAACAAGTATCCTAATTTGACAGGAAGTTAAACTACACCCCCTCCCCCCTTTAGGGGACGAACAACCAACACAGCCCTAAAGGGCTTATGTTTTGTCTTTTGTAATTAATTACCCTTTAATATTTATCCTATATAAATATTATACTTTGGGTAATTACCGTTTAACCCCTTAAATGAAAATATCACTATAGTTTCATTTCCAACAAAAAAAACTATCATATTTTCGTTTCCTCTTTATTTCTGTTTTATTTCGTAAACTCATTTCTTATTTCCGCTTGCATGTTCAGTTTAGAGTGCACAGGTGTGACCCTTCAGCATTTCTATGAATGCAAGTATGAAAATTGGTGTGTTGTTTGCACATAATCCTTTCGCCTGTTTCGTCACCCAAATTCAAATCACCATCATTAGCCATATCAAGAACATTCAAAGCGCCATCTAGAGGGGTAACATCCAACTCCCACCATTTACCAAGGAATATTCCGAGAAAAGGTACAAAGTGCAAAAAAGTGATCTTCATTTTCAATTTATTCCTAAAAAAAGCGGACATAAAATAAAGTGAAGCTCGATTCCTGTTTTATCAATATTGGCTCTCATTGGCAGCCTATAATTTTAAAGCCACCATGCTAAAATATTGATTTTACCAGGAACAAGATTATTCCAACGAAGTTTGCTATCTATTTGCCACCAACAACTTGGAATTAATAGTTGCTCGTAAAGAAGAAATAGAAAACTCACCTAGATTTAAAGAAAACACATCTTTACTTAAAAGAACAACGTTATGAACATTTTTACTTAAAAGAAAACACATCACACATTGAAAGATGGTAGAAAAGGGAGAAAAAGTGAAGAGCTTATAAAAGGAAAGTCTAAACAAAGAGAGGAGGTCAACTTGACAAAGATACATAACTTAAAGATATTTGGTATGTTTGGAGAAATGGGCTGGAGCTGGAGCTGGGGCTGGGGCTGGGGCTAGGGCTGGGGCTGAGGCTGAGACTTATATTATAAGCCGAAATTAAAATTTGTATTTTTATAAACTTGTTTGGCAAATGGCTCGGGCTGGGGCTGGGGCTAATTATTGCAAAATTACTAAAAAATGACATAATTAAATGAGTTTTTGTATATATTAGATATTTTTGTGGGTAAATAAGTAACTTATTCTTCAAAAGCCTCGGGCTAAAGTTTTTAGCCCCTTTTATGCGGCTAAAATTTTAAGCCGGGTTATTTTATAAGCCCTTCCATAAGCCCAATGATAAACGAGACTTATTTTATTAGCCGACTTATTTTAAAAGCCCAAGCCCCTGTAAGCCTCATATAAGCTCTTGCCAAACACAACCATTGTGGTGTTTGAATTAGACTTAATTGACTTAATATGAAAAAAATTGAATTCAATAAGTTACATGAAAACTGTTTGTTTGTAACTTAATAGAAAAAAAAAACGATTGAAAATATTAAATAAAAAAACCGAGAGTGTCTGCAATAAGTCGTCTCTTAATTAAATATTTTAACAAACAAGCCCAGTTACTCAGAAATTAAAGATATTAGTTATGACTAAACTCTAAATACTATTAAAATCATATATTTGAAAAATTAATTTTTTATTATTATTAAGCTTAATAAGCCTAAAAACCAATGTAGATCAAGCATTGGCTTGTTACACTTGAATACCTCGTTCGGCCCGTTAAGTTCGACTAACTTGTTCGGCTTGTTTGACTCAAGACGATTAAACGAGTTTTTCAACGATCCGAGCCTAATATTAGTTTTCAAAACTTGGCTCGTCAAACTAATCGAGCACTAATATTTTTTCGGGGTCGACTCGAGCTCGAAAATATTAAGCTCGAACTCACTTTAAATAAGCTTGAGCTCGAGTAGCTCGTTAAAAGCTCAACTCGTTAAAACTTCTGTTGGTTAAAAAATTTCCAACACTAATGACCTTTGTACAAGTCAAATATATGCCCTCACGTGGCATTAGCTTTTCAGCTTTGGTATATTTTGAGGGCTAATCACTTATAAACATATCTTACATGTCATTGAATCCTTTTCTAGGTAGTGAAGTTTTTATTTTCATTATCCGGGAACTAATATTTCAAATTCGGTCTTCTTGTAGTATTTTGGGACATTTTTGCCCTTCAAATGATTAAAACTCTTATTAGATGAGAGGGCCAAAAATGTCACAAAATACCTTAAAACATACCAAATTTAAAAAAAAAAAAAAAAAAAAAAAAAAAAAAAAAAAAAAAAAAAAACTCGATGAGAAATAAAATACATTTATATGTGATTAGCCATGTATTTTCGTTACCTTCTTGTTACGACAAAGTCTCTTGCCTCATGAATGTCTTTCATTATTAATTTGAAGTACAAAACATCAACGCCTTTTTCAATAATAAATTATAAGATATGCATTTCTATCCAATAGTCATTGTCTATTATCAAAAGATAAATCTTAGCAATAAGTGTTCAAGTGTATTATCACTTACTAGGTAGTGGATTAGTGGTTCATATTACGAAATTTTCGTAAGAGATTTTAGGTTTAAATCTCGCTAAATACACATTTTATGGTGGTCGGCAAAATGTTTGAAACTGTCAAAGGACTATTGTTATTAAACTGTGTACTACTGAGTTAAAGATTTAGGCAATGAACTGAACTAAATTAATAAATTAGATTTAATGTTATGTGTTTAACAGATTAAATGATTACTCGCATAGCGATGATAGTGTATAATAAAGTTTTTATTTTTTTCTTTCTTTTTCTTTTTTTTTTTTTAAATTGTATGTATGGTTCGTAAGTGAGAGTTGAGAAGTTTGTAGATTAAAATGTAATGAAATATTTGAATAACTAATAGATTGTATTGACTTTTATAAATAAGACCATTTAAGTTAAAACAAAGGGTTGATTCCATATATATTTAATTTAAATATTTAAATGTCATATTTACCCACCTAATAATCATAATAACATAGAGTTGAGATCCATGAAGAACTCATACATGCCATAGAACCTATCAACCAATCATAGCCACCCATTTATATTTTTCACATTTTTTTTCAAAGCAACATATCTTGCAAACGGTGAATCTTTAAGCTACAAAAAAAAAAAAATACAATCGCGTCGAGAATTAAATGATCTTTCTATAGATATGCATTATTATATACTTTCGACGTTTTTCTTTTTTTAATTTCCGCCCAGAAAGAATCATATATGATTCGTAAAAATCATATATGATTCGATCACTATGAATCATATATGATTCGTAAGAACTCATACATGCCATAGAACCTATCAACCAATCATAGCCACCCATTTATATTTTTCACATTTTTTTTCAAAGCAACATATCTTGCAAACGGTGAATCTTTAAGCTACAAAAAAAAAAAAAAAAAATACAATCGCGTCGAGAATTAAATGATCTTTCTATAGATATGCATTATTATATACTTTCGACGTTTTTCTTTTTTTAATTTCCGCCCAGAAAGAATCATATATGATTCGTAAAAATCATATATGATTCGATCACTATGAATCATATATGATTCTTACGAATCATATATGATTCTTACGAATCATATATGATTCGTAAGAATCATACATGATTTGTTAAAATCGAATCATATATGATTCTTACGAATCATATATGATTTTTCTGGGCGAAAAAAAAAGTTTATCGAAAAAAGAGTTCGTCGAAAGTATATAACAATGCATGTCTATAGAAAGATAATTTAATTCTCGTTGCGATGGTATTTTTTTTATAGCTTGACGATTTACGGATTGCGAAATATTTAAGTTTTAAAAAAAATGTGAAAGTTTATTTTTTTATTTTGATAAAAAAAATGAGTGACTAATATTGATTGATGGGTATGGTAAAAATTATATCTATAAAGAACTTTTGGCTAATAACATATATACCCAATTTCAACACAATATTTGTCATATTTACCCAATTCATTAAAAAAAATCAACTAAATGTAAATTTACATGCTAAAATTCATTTTATACCCTTAATAATATCATAACATAATTCTAAATCATTCAATTTCCTATTTTATTTGCTTTACTTTATTTCCTATTTTATTTGCTTTACTTTTCCATGAATAAATATCGTGTGTTGATCATGTTCTGGATGAACAGATATTTGATGTTATGTGTGTCTTCTCACTCTTTTATGATCATGTTCCATGCCTATGTGTTAATGTATATGTATTTTGCTTGTGATATATTGTTGTTTAGTTTTGGGTTTGATTGATAGTGAATGGAAGTAGACGTCAAGACCTACCCATGTTTTTGTTGCTTCCCATTTGTTTTCTCCCTTTTTTAATCCACGTATAATTAGTGTTTCCTTGTATTCATATTGTGCTTTGTTTCATAAAACTTAACAATGTTTGCTTTACAAGAGAATAAGAATATGTAAAAACGAAAATGATTTACCACGCAATACATCTGCTGTTAGGAATTATCTGTCAAGTTGTGGACCGATTGTTGATTAGTTAGTTGAAAATGGAGTGAATGATGGTGAGACTCAAGGGGCATAAGTTGTTGATTCGTTGCCACAACTTCAAAATGGAGACCATCAAGCGACATTAAAGGAGATAGTGATGACACATGGGATGTAGTAGGATGGTGGACTAGTTGCAGAGTTATGGTGATATGCAAAGCGATGATAATCAAGCGGTTGAACTGTTGAAGTTAATGACATGAAGATGTTAATATTATTGAGGGTATTATTGGTTTTTTAGTATGTAAATTTGCTTTTGGTTGAAATTTTAGTAAATTGGATAAATATGACAAATATAATGTTTAATTTGACATTATAATTATTAGGTGGCTAAATAAGACATTTAAAAGTTTAAATTGGGTAAATATGTAATGGTCAGAAGGCAGGAAGCGTGGTGAATTTCAATGATCTAAAAGCCAGGTTCCGATCACACTCCAGTCAGCAAAAGAGGTTTGTTGTGAAGTTGTAAGTTTTGTTATTTATCAAAATTATTTTGGTACGTAAACGTGGTAAGCCAAGAGGTATAAACCGGACTCCAAATTGAAATTCAAAAATAGATTTGATAGTTACACAAACCGAGGAAGGGGCATAACTTGTAGCTAAGTCTAACTAACCCCTTGACAAGTAGATACTTAAGGGTCGTCAAGGGAATGATTACGCGTATTTAATATAGGGTACTTTTTTCTTTATTTTTAACACATTTTTTTAAAATTTTTTTAACACTTTCGACTGGAGGGCTTGATGACGTACCCTCCGAACAGCTCGAAGGCCTCCCCTTGGAGTAAACTCGGATATTATACTCCGAAAGACTTGAGCTAACCTTCGAAAGTCTCATCTAACGTAAAATCAGCCTTACGTAATGATTACCAGCATGAGAATTTGCTAGTCGAAGCCTCAACACATTTCGAGTTATTTTCTTCGAAGACAATAACGCAAAGGATGGTTTAGACCAGTTCAAACCCACATCTCCTACCCTATCAAGGCTTCTCCGCCAAGATAGGGATCGTGGTACACTAACTCACTTATCACCAAAATCATGGGACACCCTCATGATCTCCGGATTTCGTGCAGAGGCCTGCCTAAGCCTATTTACACCACCTATAAATAGCGTGGTAGGTCACAGAGGTTTGATCACTCACTCAAAGCCTATTTTACTCACTTATAACACATTACACATACTTACTCTCACGCCGGAGGTGATTCGCATAGTCCAATCTCTGCACATCACTTAACGTAGTGTTTCCATTTGTTTTGGCACATATTACTTCAAGCTTGGCAAGCCATCACACAGCCCCTTATCATTTGATCATCAACGAAGTCCTGGTAGTGCCATTATTTGTACGATCAAGAGTTGTCCTCTTTTTTTCTTCACCAAGGTTTTTCTCTCTGGGTTTCACTTGAGAAGGTTTTTTAAGGAGGCGGTCTCATTTGGCTCATTATGCTCCCGTGTTGCTGCTGGGTTGGCTTGGAGGTGTGTGTTTTGATGAATGGAACACTTCTGGATGGTTTTCTGTGGCGATTTGGTTGCTTCTAGATTGTTTTGTGTTCGTTTTTTAGTTTGCAACTAATGTTGTTATCGTTATGTGACATGTTACAAACGATTTACTGATCATTCAAGCGTTTGCTTGAGGTTATTATGGTATTTCAGTCACATTCATTCGATTATACTTAACTTTTTTGTTATTAATTTACTTTACCGGGAAAAATAAATTGAAAGGACGTACGTTATGGTCATTCACACGCCAAAAGTGCCCATTGCGTGAGTTCAGAGCTAGCATAACAACACCCTGTCTAAAATAAGTCCACCTCATTATCATAATTTTTATAGTTTACGTTTAAGTCAGGACACATGCTAACGTTCCATCCATCTTATCAAAGTACAAGTCCATAATTGAGAAAATAATAAATGCAATATTGGCATACAACAAATTTTTTAATAACTTTTATGTCACAGTCAAGTGCTTGTCTCAAGCCAAAACACATGCCACGTATTTAAATATTTAACGTAAGAAATGTCAATGACGAAGCACAAGTTTACCATGTGTACGACTACGACCTAAAAAACAAAAATATAGGTTTCAAAATTGAAATAATTTATATCGACCTGTAAATTTGATTTTCACAAGTAATTTCCCAAAAACTTATAGCACACTCACCTTGTGGACATTCATTTTCATAAAATATTTCGAAGCCAATCATTTGCTCGATACACGAACTGTAATAGTATATCTATACCATTACCAACTATATACAAATCACACAATTTTTATTTTTATTTATTTATTTTTTAAACAGAATTCACACAATCTATTAGTTAATCTAACCCGAACAAGGGGGTTTATTCAGGTTGAGTTATTGGTTATAGCCAATGAAAATTTATAATTAAGATTCGAGCTATTCGGATTTAGGTTTAACATGATACGAGTTAATTGAATTTCGTTCACCCAAGGAAGCCCTATTATGAGAAACTAGTTATAATATCTGTGCACGCACAGGGTTTTTAAAATTTTGATTTGATTATGTATTATTATCGATTAAAAAATAAACCACTTAACATGTTTCAAATAGTTTTACTTAATGGACTAAAGATAAAAAAGTTATATTTTATTATTCAAGCAAAATCACATGATAATACTTGACTTGCATGAGATGTTAGTAATATATGCTTTTAGTTTTGCAAACACGTGCTATCAATTTACGATGTGTTTTGTAATTGTGGTATTTCTTTTACTTATATTTTCGTTATGTAGTTCTTTTTTTTTTTTTTTTTTTTTTTTTAGGAAGTGATTCTTATCAAATAAGGATTGCGATGCATGTATTTTTTTTTATAATTTAAAGAAAACACCTTCTATATTAAAGAATGACTATCTAACAAATGTTTTTTTTTTTTTTTTTTTTTTTTTTTTTTTAATTAGCTTTGTATAACGTTTTTAACTGACAGAGATGTTGAGTTTGAGGTTAATATTGTTATTTAACTTTAACTATTGATATCATGTTGTACAAAATGTGCGAATTTAGTGGCACATAATGAACGTTGATGAAGTTAAAATATGCTCCGTAAAGTTTTTAAAATGTTTTTATGGATATCCATATATAAGTTTTAAATAACAATTTCATGAGTCGTTGTTATAAGTAGAATCGCGTATATTTATTTTCATATCAAAGTAACTCATGCTTATCATTTGATATTTATATTCCCGTTACTAATAATTTAGCCGTATTTCAAATCCGTGTACGCATAAATTAAACTTTTATATAGTAACATGAGTCCTTATTTAAAAAAATATTCTAATGGATTAAAGTTTAAAACTAACGTTAGTTTAAAAAATATTTAACGTATATTAAAACTAATTCGCATATTTACTAAATTTACTTTAATTGATGAAAGTTAAAAAAAAATAATAATAAAAAATAAAAAATAAAAAATAAAAAAAAAAACCTAATACTATTACTCATGTAATTTTAAACAAATTTAACATTATAAAGTATAGGGGTATAAAATGTAAGGGGTTAATTGTTTATTATCTAAAGTTATTAAAAACATGGAGACTTATAATTTTACACTTAACTCTAATATATTTAAAATTCAACCACTAAAGTTTTATTAATTACCTTCTCTTTTTTTAAGTTTTTATTTTCATAAATTTGACATCTATATTTTTATGTGTTTTTTTATCAATCAAATTATTCACCAAATTTATTAAAGTTTGACCAAAATCAATTCAATTTTGACTTTTTATTGGCCAATCATATTGCTTAATTTCGCTTATGTGTCAAAATCGAGCTCTACTATTGGTCCAATTTTTTTTTCAATGAGAATGGTTTTGCAAAAACACTCTGAAATGATGTAATTCTTGTATTATATAAAACATAAAAAGATAAGTGTGTAATATTTGTTAAAGGTACAAGAAATATACTTAAATAAACTAAATAAATAATTCTAATTCGAGTTAAACCAAACCAAAATAAATCAAGCTTGCTAACCCAAAACCCGACCTTGTTAACTATTCGGGTTAATTCATATTTAACCCGAATACCCAATTGACGTATATAACATAGGGGTGAGCAAAACCGCCCGCCGCCCGTTTTCTGGCCCGATTCTGATCCCGACTATCAAACGGTTCGGGAGTCGGTTTGCAATTCCGGCCACAATCGGGAGTCGGGTCGGGACGGGATGATTCCGATCAATAACAAGCTAATCCGACCGATACCGACTAACCGATACCGACCGATTCCGATACCGACTAACCGAACACAATCGGGATCGGGAGTCGGTTTAGGATTCCGGCCACAATCGGGATCGGGCTTCGTCGGGACGGGTCGGGACGGGATCGGTTCCGGCCCGATGCTCTCCTCTAATATAACACGTCAATAAACCAACAATATAAAGGTTATTCGGCTTCAGATTGGCATCCATGGGTTTGAGTGTTTTTTTTGGCTGTCGACATGTTAAAAGTTAAAACCACCTAGTGAGTTGTCTCAAATTTAACGCTTTATTCATAGAAACTTTATGAACATTCAATTATCAAATCCTTTATTGTATCTTTTCTTTTTACATATATACAAGAAGTGTATCACATGCTACAATATAAAGTGATTAGAGTCTGTATGTATGTATGTATTATACAAGTGTGTATAAATATAATCATAGCTCTTAAAAAATCGAGCTACAATGTAAAAAGAATCATAAGCTATGAACAAGACCTAAACTAACACGAATGAATTGTTGCAGCTCTTGATGAATCCCAATTCGCCATCAAATTCGAGCTACTCGTTTCGTGGTACCTATGCATCATACGAATCAATGCTCGAGCTTTCTTACCCGCCTGTGAACCACCACTTGTCGACATCGTGTACAGAAAACCAATCAAGTTATCATTATTCGCCAAAACAGCAACTACTTCATTCCCCAAATTGTTGCATAAGGCTAACAAAATCGACACGCAGTACTCTTTTGCAGCTTGTGAAGGGGACGTTTGGAGCGTCTTGATGAGTAATGCTAAAGATGAATCTTTCAAAATTTTGTGTGACCCGTCAAAGCTTTCGGCTAATGTGGCTAGAACTGCTAATGAATCTGTAATGATTTCTGGTTTATCTGAGGTGGATATGATACTTGATAGCAAAGGAACTATACCAGATGAAAGAGCCGCTTCGTGGTTTCGTGGGTAGAGTAAAATCCCGAATAATGCTGCTAGAGAATTCTTTTTACCACAAGAACTCCCGGTTTTGATCAGCTCAATCAAAGCCGGAATGGCTTCCGGTATTTCTCCAATAAGCCTTTGATACGACTGAACAGACGATAAGTAAAAAATCGTTGCAGCAGCAATCTGTTTCGCTTCCAGTTTCAAACCATTTTCCAAAACCTCAACAATCAGTTTTAGTCCACCATGATTTATTATAACCTTCTTCCCATTCGGATGCTTCGATAGCTTCAACAAACCAGCAATCGCGTTTTCTTGCACTGTTGCTTCAGACGACGAAAGTAGTTTCAACAGTAAAGGGATCACTCCAGCTTGGATTAAACAAAACCGATTGTATATGTTCGATTTTGCTAGCAATCTGATCTCATAAGCTGCTTTACTCTTCTGTTTCACCGTCCCATTTCGCAATCTTCTCACCAAATACTCACTTAGAAACTTAATCGCCTCAGCAGCCGCAGGACACCCCGGTAAAATAGTCGAGGAAATATCGCGGCTCTGCTTATGAAACTTCGATATCGGGACCCCATGATCGATACAATATTGCTGAATAACTTTCCTAAGGTTTACATTAGGGACTAACTCTGTTGATGCTAATTTTTCCCCTGTTTTCGGGCATATCAAATTGCCCGATTTCAACCATTTTTGTATCGAGACACGGTCATATGTCTGACCGGTGGAAACAGTCACCGGGTCAGTCATTAATTCTAAAGAAATCGGGCATCGGAAATCCTCAGGATTTAAACAGCTGAGGATTTCCAGATTCCCTCTTTCAACTAATTGATTTTCGTTATATTCGACTAAATTATTTTCGAATAAAACGCCTCTACAATACCTCATAAAACCAGCTAAAGTACTTAACAAATGTATATCACGCTCCTTATTATTATTCTCTGAGCAAATTTCATCATCTAGAAATTTTATTTCATTATGACAATCACTCCAAGTACTAATACGTAAATAATAAAGTACTCGTTTAATCATAATCGAGTCAGGCTCAAACCTGTTTTCGAATTGATTCAGTATCAACATAACACGCTTCATAGCATACTCGTCATCAGGGTCAACTTGGATATTAGCTTTTCGTGCTTGTTTCGCAATCATTTCGACCAATTCTTTTATTTCTCTCGACAAATCGAATACTTTAAAGTCGAGAATATCGAGCGTAGTAGCAATTGATCTGATCAAACTCGAAAACTGGGTAGCTACAAAGTGAGACTTCATCAATATATAAACTCTAGACCCGTTTCGCGTAACATCTTCTAGCAGAAACAATAACTTTTGTAACGAATGATGAAGTTCGGAAAAACACAGCACAGCTGAATCCGGAAATTCAGCTATACTGTTTTTTTCCATCACTTCGACGAAAAACATATTTAGAATCGATACTTGTCGTATCGACTCACGAGCGTTTTTTCTTTGCGTAGCAAAGAATTTATGCCGGTGAGCAATGATCGCGTTAGATAACGCGATCAAAGAGCTCACCAGCGTTACTGGATTAACATCTTGACATGGAACAACTGCCGGATAGTTAAAAATCCGACGATTGGTGCGGTCAAAGTTTTTTTGCATTGTATATGAAGGAAACTTTTTTTTAAAGTGTAGCCAAAAATGGTGGGAATAACTGTGTTATCAAATGTTATTTGTTCTTTCGGTTTTTGGGCTTTATAGATGGTTGAAGATTTTTCAAGGACACGTGGCTATACTCGATGCGCGTCTTAAGATATGGTAGAAAAAAATTGAGTTGACGTTGGAGTAAGAGACACGTGTTTGGGTCACGCGGGAAAAAACGATTGGACAGTTAGAATTTAATTCTAAAGTAGGTGTTTTTTTTTAATATATTTTTCATGCGATGTATCGGATAAATACAACGAACGTATTATCGTATGGTAAGTCAAATGTAGTGATGTACTGTATATTGTCACGATTTTTGGAGCCGCCATAAAAAGGCTGCGTTATTAAATCATTGGTAATTAATGTATCGGTAACATAAAATTTGATTTTTTCATGATGTCAAGAAAAAGTTTACATAGGTTTTAATGTTACTACGGTGGTGGCAATCATGCTTTTAAAAAAAATCATGCATCTTAACCTATTAATAATATCATTTCAATTCATTCATATTTTTTTCATATCTCTTAACCTTTTTATAATGGCAGCCATGATTTCATATCTCAACTAATTTTATTTTTTTATTTTTTAATTTCATAAATTATATGAAAGTGATTTTTTAAACAAAATTTAGTCTAGCATATATAGAAATATTTTTTTTCCTACCTAACGGTAACATTTGTTTCCCCAACGTCTCTTTCTTCCCAAATGTAACGGTCACAAGAACTCAAAACCGTTGAATCATTCTTTGACGCCCAACCCATGCCGCTGCTCATACTGCCTAGGTGGCGGCGGTGTTTACCGCCGGTATGAAGCCAAACCGTTCTCATACCGTGCCCATTGCCACCACCCTTAACAAACTTCAAAAAAGTATTTTGTATGGTACACGTAATTTTAGTCTGCATGTTGTAGCATGTAAATTTCATATGATTAAATTAAGAGCATTGCTATATACTTTTACCTTATTTGAGCAATAGGTATGGTAATGTAACTCCACGTTAAACCATAACTTTCATGCGTTAAAGGGTTCGTTAACACACCGAAGCTCGACGTTAACGCAGCACGTTAAGTGCTTAACGCAACGTTAAAGTGCATCGTTTCAAAAAAAATAATAATAAAAAAATGCATCATTGAATAGAAAGAAAAGAAAAATCACTTTGGCCCCTTACAAAAGCACAACTAACCGTTATTTAAAAAAAAAAATCACCATGCCTCCTAACGTATACAAACGGATACTTTCTTAAAAAAATAATAAAAAATAAAATAAAAAAATTATTTCAAAACCATTTTACAACCACTATGAATATCCATTTTTTTTAACGGACTATGACACACCATTTGTTTCACACTTCCACAACTCAAATTCAAAATTATATACTTCTTCTCTAACAAAAAATAAATAAATAAATAAATAAAAACTTGTTCATTCACAATTGATCCGAATCAAAGTCACGAAGAACAGAGGAACTGGTCCGATGTAGTGATGAAACTGACATTGAGTTTATAATAGCCGCATATGAATATCAGCAACATTTGGAAAAAGTAGCAGCAACTCAACAACGCTTCACCCGTAACGTGATCTACCGTTAATGTGAGATTGCCGAAGAACGTTTGCATAATGACTACTTTTATCAAGGGTGTAAGTATACGATCCGGAATTTTCGAAGAAGACTTTGTATGAGCCGGAAACTATTTCTACAAATAGTCGAAGGTATTGAATCTTATACTTCCGATCCTCTTCCAGATCATTTTAAATTCTTTGCGCAAGCACCCGATTGTACGGGTCGAATGAGTATAAGTGTTCTTATGACTACATCTGCCATACGCCAATTGGCATTCGGCAACTCACCCGATGCATTTGATGAGTATTTGCAAATGGGTGAGCATACTTCACGTGATTGTCTTGATAATTTTAACAAGTGCATTATAGATTTGTTTATGCCAGAGTATTTGAGAAAACCAACATGGTCCAACGTTCAAAGTATTTACGAAAAACATGAGCGTGAACATGGTTTTTCGGGAATGCTTGGTAGCATTGGTTTCATGCATTGGGAGTGGAAAAATTGTTCGGTTGCTTGACAAGGGCAATTTGGTAGGGGTGATAAAAAATACCCAACAATAATGCTTGAAGTTGTTGCTTCGCAAGATTTATGGATTTGGCATGCATTTTTCGGGATGGCGGGGGCGAATAACGATATTAATGTTTTAGATAACTCTCCGTTATTCGACGACATTCTTGCTAACAAAGCCCCAAGAGCAACTTATATAGTAAATGGAACAAGGTATGACAGGGGATATTACTTAGCTGAAGGAATTTACCAAAAGTTGGTAACTTTCGTCAAATCCTTCTTGGCAACAACTGACGAAAAACATGTTTATTTAAAAGGAATCAAGAAAGTGCACGAAATGATTTCGAGCGTGCTTTTGGTGTGCTTCAAGGACGTTGGGTATACTACAACCGGCACGTCAACTGGAAGTTGTCAAGATACGTAGAATCATGTATTCTTGCATTATTTGCATAACATGATTTTAAAAGATCAAAAGTTTACACTACGTGAGTATGGCGAAATGTGGGTGGATCCGACACCACGTATGAGACAAGAAATGTGGGTCGACAGATGTGATACCCAACGTCACATAGCAAGAGAATACGCGATCAAGAAACGCAAACTCAACTCAAACAAGACCTTATTGAACATATTTGGTAAAAACGTCTTCAACGACAACAACAGCAAGATGAAGATTCCGAAGATGATGCATAAGTATTTTTAATTCTATGTTTTTTAATTTCATATATTTCGTATTGTAATATGTTTTTGGTTTTTTATATTTCGTATTGTAATATGTTTTTAGAATATTTTTTTTTTTCGTTGTATTTTTTTTCTTCATATTGTAATATGTTTTTGGAATTAATGTTATGTTTTTTATTAAATGAAGTATTTGTTTTAGTTTAATGGTTGAATTTGAAAATATTTGATTTAAATTTGAGTTATAGTGAGTTAAGTTGAGTTATAATAAGGGGTGTTATTTATTTTAGTTAAGATGAAAATGTTAAAGCTGATATGGCGTTGACGTGGACTGTATTATGTTTTAGCTCTAAGTTATTATACCTTGTGCTCTTTTCTTACTTATTCTCCTACCCACATATAAAATTGACAAGTGAATTCCAATTTTTCTCTTTAATTATTTCATCCAATCACTTTTGAAAATGCACCAATTACATTTGTAGGATGATTTATAGGAGGAATTTGTAGAAAGATATATCATATTCCCTAAATTAAATTCGTTTATTTTTAATATGAAGTCATATGAAAACTGTTTGTTTAACTGAATTTTTTTATTTTAATATTAATTAAGTCAATGAAAACTGTTTGTTTAACTGAATCGTGTATAATCTACTTTTTAGATAAGTATTTCGACCTTTATTGCCTAGGTTACACGAAATCTCTATTCAGATAAGACAATCCTATGTTTCTTCTAGGCACAGAATATAAAGCAAAACAAAGAGAATTGTGTGTTTTTCGTGAATATCAAATGAGCCAACAAGGGGCGCTCCCCCTTGACCCTGCAGGGGGCGCAACCCCTTTGATCCATGCATCTTTGTCGTGGTCAAAATTATATCAACTCAAACGAGTGTGTACTACATACTTCCCTTACTCGTATCCAAGCTTAACATAAAATCACATTGGTCTCTAAAAAATCACAATTACCTAAAATAGTTTATGACACTAAATCACCAACACTGGTCATATCTGAAAATCGCTAAAACATACAAGTCCCTGGTCATAGTATAGTTGTATTGCACGTACGTCGTTTTCTCTTAATTCATTATCGTGTCATTTTATGTACGCACATATTTATTCTATGGAGAAAAAATCATTTATGACTAATATTTTTATGTATAATGAGATAAATTTAAGGCACTTTTTTTTTCTAAAGATAAACTATTAAAGGAAGAAATCCAAAAATTGGCAATGTAAAAAAAAAAAGAAAAAAAAAAAAAGTTTGACAAAATCAGTTTAGGACACCGCCCTAAGCTGCACAACTTTGCTTCAACCACGTCAATGGACATGCCCCATGCTCATAAAATGAAAACTGCATACCAACTAAATGAATACAACTATTAGGAGTAGAAACCAAACTAAAGGAGACAGCATACTCTGAATCATCAATGTACACTGAGACCAATCAATATACACCAAAATATCACCATATACTAAATCCAAACAACATACTAAAAGCTCAAAATACAAGACAAACTAATCCATACACATCAAGACCATCAGCAGACCATACATAAAAGTGGCAATCTCAGCAATGTTCAGCAGTCTTCATGAAATGGACAATGCAAACACAAAAACCACCCATAGCCTGCCTCATTAAGAAAAACCCTCTAAGTAAAACCCATTGGGACAAAACCAAGGAAAAATTTCCGACACTTATTTGATAAATAAAATAAAAAAAATAGATTAATTGATATTTTTAATTAAAACTCACTTTTGTCTCTTTTTTTTTTTTTTTTTTTTTTTTTTTTTTTTTTTTTTTTTTTAAGTAAATAACCCAAGAACTGAAAATTGTTAACATACTAAATCACACCATCGTGATAAGCATTTGATTTGATTTCAATAAATGGGCACTTTCATATACTTTCGACAAACTTTTTTTTTATAGTATTCTTTTTTGGTTTTTATGGTTTAATGTTATAAATAATTAAATACACATCCTTATTTTTTTTTGGCATTGGAAAATACACATCCTTATTTTTCCTACCATAAATCACACATAAGTTTCGAACCTCTAGATCAATACAATTTATTCATGGAAATTGGAGAAAATAGTTTTTTTTTTTTTTTTAGTCAAGCTCGTTTGATGTATCACATGTGATATAACACTAATCTGTAAATTTAAATATTTAACAATTAACATACTATCATAAAATGAGCATAAGTATTATAGAACTTTAAAAGATTTATCATTTTATTGCATTGAACATAACACATCCATAGCTTTTCAACCATGTATCACAATCAATATTAAAACCTTCAAATCAATAATAAAGTCCAGGAAAATAGAAAAAAAATTTGATATTCAAACTTGATATATCACATGTGATATATCACTAGTTTGTAAGTTCGAACACTCAACATGTTGTCGTAAAATGAGTATAAGTATTTGTATACGACTCTAAAAGATTCACCGTTTTTTGCACCTAATAATAATACTTATGTGTATTTTATGATATCATGTTGAGTCGTCAATCTACAAATTAGTGTTGTGTCATATATGATATATCGATCGAGTTTAAATATATTGAAACAAATCATATAGTTTGTCCAACTTCTATAGAAAACTAGGGACATGTACTTTAAAGACGGTGAATTTGGAGTTTCACACAAATGTTTATTCTTATTTTACGATAACATGTTAAGTGTTCGAATTTACAAATTACTAAATTAGTGTTTTATCACACGTGATATCTCATCCAAACTCTTATGCTAAAATAAAAAAAGTCTGTCGAAAGTCTATGAAATATAATTAAAAGATATATCATGCAAACTCTTATTGAAAACTAAGTAAATATTTATTATAATCGTGTAATTTGTTATGTCTAACAATTAACATATTTTGAGATATATTAGTTTAAAAAGAAAATACTAATAATGAGTTTCAATTAAAAAAAGATGTGATGAGATAGATAAAAGTGGGTGTTTTATTTCAGTTAAAAATAAGTGGATACCAAAGGCTTCTTGCCACGGTAATTGAGTAACCCACCGACCTAAAGGTTATGGGTTCAAATATAGTTAGACAAGTAAGATAGAATTTGTGAGAATAGGTGGTGTATGTTGTAATAAAATTTGCAGTTCTAAAAATAATAAAAATCAATAATCTTCGTGTTTCTAATGTGAAGTGATTTGCATAATTTTATAAATGATTGAGACACTAAACTATACAAACAGATAAAACACAATATAAACATAGTACAACTATATAATCCAATCATTTTAAAAGTGTGGAAATGATAATATCTAAATCAATGTTTTGAAAAGCCGGGTTTGAAATCGACCCGGTCGAGTCACCGGGCACCGGGTCAACCGGTTCGACTGCCGGGTCAACCCGGTTTTCAATTTATTATTATTATTTTTTTGATCGGGTCAACCCGGTTCAACCACCGGTCAACCCGGGTTTTTATTAAAAAAATTTGAAAAAATGAAACCCGACCGGGTTTCGAGAACCGGATTGACCTGGGTCACTCAAAACCCGGCGGGTTTAACCGGTTAACCCGATTTTAGAAACTCGGGTTGTTTTGACCTTTTTTTTAGCCAGAACCGATCGAACCGGTTAGCCCGGCCGGATCGATCCGAGTTTCAAAACACTGATCTAAATAACTCAAATGTTATTCTATAATTATTTTCAATCATTTAAGGTACGAAGGACAAGATAACCAAAGTACCTACATCTATTTTTCGAGCAATAGAATACGCCTAAAAGTTTGTTGAGTGAGGGAAGTTAAGTGGGTCCCACAGATTGCCGACTTTCTAAGGGACACGTGGAAGAAAAGATAGTGACGTGTTGCTTGGGGATTTGGGAAAGTGTGACAAAAGCTCCAAGCAAGTGTTAGGAAAGAGGCTCGGATATTGTACAACTCGACTCAACTTATTACGTGTCTTTAGTTATCAATAGTTAATTAATTAACTAGTTTAATAATGTAAAGATGATGTGTTGTTTAAGGATTAGTAAAAGTATGTTATATAATTTGTCATTTGACACTTGGAACGTTGATTATTGTCAAACTATAAATTGATATCATCCTAGACTTCATGAGTCGACTAATACGAAGTTGAGATGTTACTTCGTATTTTGTTTTACAGTTTGAATTAATAATTCGTCTGTGTCATCCATGATGATAAGAATTTTAATGGCCTTATATATGGCTTGAATTATACATAAAGTAGCTTACTTGTTAGACATCTTGATGTCGTTATTTTGAGGTGATGGAAGCTCAATAGATAAAAGGAATGGCCATAGAATGAGTTCGAAAACAATAACAGAAATACATACATAAATCCACTGATTTGGACTCGTATATTTAAAATAAAATAAAATAAAATAAAAAAACTTATTTTCTAGTAATCTAGATAAAGAAACTTCATATCTTTATCCATTTTGTGTTGCTTGGACTAATGTGTTTATTTAGATAAATAGACAATAAAAAATGTTGTATTATCCTACTTGAAATAATTACACATTTGCATATATTTCCTATTTGAGATTACTTTTTTCATACACCTAACCTAACTATTACGAATTATTACTTTATGTTATATATCGTGTTCACTATTAATCATTTTTGGTATAGTGTAGTCTTTACTCTCCAATCTCCATGCCTTTTTACTTTAACATTTCTTGTGGTTCAGAAGATACCTATAAAAAAGAAAAAAGATTAAAAAAAAAAAAAAAAAAAAAAAAAAAAAATTAAGATAAAAAAAGGCAGTTAAAGGGCCAAATTTGACCTTGGCCATTAGGGATAAATGATAAGTAAAGATTAGACTATCTAAAAATGATATTGTATTCATGAGTGTACTAATAAAAAGACACTAGTATGGAGCGTAAATTAAAAAGCATGAATGTTAACGAGTTACGTGAGCTCGATTTCGTTTAACTCAAGTCGAGCTTCATAACTTTTTAACTCGAGTCGAGCTCAAATAAATGTTAATGTTCGATTAGTCTAACGAGACAAGTTTTTAATAAAATTCGGTTTGAATCGTTCGAAAACTTGTTTACTTAATCGAATTGAGCGAACAGTACGAGCTAAACGAGTTTTACGAGTCAAACAAGCATAAAGAGTTTATCGAGCCACACAATTAATTTGATAAGATTTTTTTTACTTAGCTTATTTATTAATACTTGGTCTCAAAATATAACCAGAAATAATTTTACTCATTCTTTATTATACTTGATACGAGTTTTATCCATACAATTTATCATAAACTTGAGTTTTATAGCTTATTTATTCCATTTCTTTGTATCATATGTGAGATGAAAACTCATTTATTTTATTCACAACAAGTACTATAATGAATACATAATTTTCTTCATTACAAATTATAAAATTTTAACTTATGTGGTTAACGAGGAATTAGGTTGTCGAGTGTTGCGGCGGAGCCTTTTGTATGCTGTATATAAATATGTACTCCCTCTGTCTCATTATAAGTGTCCAGTTTGTCTTTTCTTGGTCTTTCTTGTTTAACTTTGACCTTAAATAATTTTATTTGTGTTATATAATACTTGATAAAAATTATATCAATGAAAATACGTTTAAAATCCAATCCATTCATATATTTTGCATCAAGAATTATATAACACACATAAAAGTATTCAAGGTCAAAGTTGAACAAGTTAGACCGTAAAAAATCAAACTGGACACTTATAATGGGACGGAGGTAGTAATATTTTTTATATGATATATATTTTTAAGAGTCAAAGTTACAATTTTATAATTTTGTGAAACTGCGAATATGAATCAAAGTTAGCATAATGCAAAAAGCAAAAGAAATAATATTAATAAAGTACTTTGATATGTCAATAATCTATAGGTTGTTGTTGTATAGTTCGATCTCTGGTGAGTGTTAAAGTTACAATTCATTGTTTGATATATTTTTTTCATCTGACACAAGATATTAAATGATAGATTTAAGACCGGGCTATATAGGTGGTTTACAAAAGTCTGACTAATCAAAAAATTTATTTTATTTTATGATGCTTTTTCAACCACATATTACCTCAATCCTTTTAAATTTTTATTTCAAACAAATGTATAATCTAATTTTATAAATATTTTATTTCTCCTACAATAAATTTTATTCAAATTAAATATATTCTGAAAAGCGAGGTTCACTGTAGTAACAGTGTTCATGTAAGTTTCACGTTTGCCAATCTTAGCCCCTGAGGTTAGTAATCAATTGCGAAGTTAGTCCTTAACGACCGTTATCTAACAAACGTGGATTAAATTTGAAACGGAACAGTAAATTCAGGAGCTTTTTCTGTACAAATAATAAACAGAAATAGTCCCTAAGGTTAACTTTTTTTTCACCGTTAGTCCCTAAGGACTAACTTTGCAAAGAACGCCACGTTAAGGGACTAAAACTGAAAATAACGTTGCTACAGTGTCAAACAGTGGCTGCTACAGTAAAAAGTCAGTTTGTAATAGTGCGTGTACTGTAGCTAAGGATGTTACACTTTTAGTCCCTCACGTTAGCTATAAATTGCACCGTTAGTCCCCCGTTAGCGATCTTTTGCAAATTTAGTCCCTAAAAATATTAAAAATAATAAAATTAATAAAAGTAATTGACCGTTCTATTTTGAGTTTGGATTAAACACAACATTCCCGCAGCAATGCGCGAGTGCCCCGACTCGTTTAAATCTAAATCCCTATCTTAATTCTAAACCCATCTAAAACCGAACGGGCCTTAAACTTTAGGCATGTGAAAATAAATATAGATAGATAACATTATTACATGCCAAGTCAACAGTATACAATGATTCTAGAGACAATAAACCAAAATTTTTTTGCATACAAAGGGGTGAAGCATAAAATCTTTGGCACGAAGTATTATTTTTGCGTGTAATCTTGACATCTCGACCAACCTCATTTCCATAATTGTACAAAGTTCATGCATGCTCGATACTTAAAAGATAGGTTTTCATGTCCATTAAATGATTCGATGCATTTTTCTAATACTCGTTTTGACGCGTTTGGTATCATTGATTAAAGAATTATCGAACCATATCCTAAGTTAAACAAAAAAAAAAAATCTTGAAAATTTGTGTACGTAATGAAATGCATTATTTGTCCCCACAAATTATTGATATTCGTACAATCATTTTCACCAGTCGCATTCGTTATGGCTATAATTCTTTATGTAGACACGTAGTTAACTGATTTTCTTGGTAACTCAATTTGTATTGTTTCATTTGATTAAAAATCATATAAATACTAGAGTATATTCTTAAAAAAAAAAAAAAAAAAAAAAAAAAAAAAAAAAAAAAAGGTTCATAAACGTGGTTTGTCAAATTTCATAGTTTATATTTTCGTCAGATAAGTTGGTCATATACTTCTTCACTCAACAAACTTCGGACAATATAAATCCTTAAAGATGAATGATGCAAAACTGTTTCCCATTATCTGAAAAAAGACGAAAAGACTTCTAATGTTAGATCCCACGTTAGCAGATAATTGGAAAAAAGTTTGCATCTTTCGTCGCTAAAGATGTTTATTGTCTAACGTCTGCTGACGGAAGAATGTATATGACCCAACTTATCTGACAAAGATATAAACTACGAAATTTCTCAAACAACATGATGTATTTTGAAGTTTACTCTAAATACCAAAATACATATTTTTTGACTTTCGGGTTTCATGTATTGCGACTGGAAATCTGTTCTCTTTTTTCCTTTTTTTATTCTTTTTAAATTTTGAGGTATAAAAAAATTGACAATCGGAGTAATTCATACACATTAATAGTCATTAACGGATAATTGAGTGTTCCAACTTCTTTAGTCTTCCATAGCAAGATTAAGATATTTTTATTCAGTTTCTTATAAAGTAGTTATCTAGCTACTTCTAAATTTTAGAAAAATATATTTCTACACACACACATATTGTTAGTCTTCCGGTAATGTATGTCATACCCTCCCAATTCGATTCTTCATTTTTGCAATCTTCCTGCCACCTCTGGTTTTGATAGGATCTGCTTTATTGGCTGGTCCGTAATTACCACCACAGTGTGTGTTTGGAAGTATCTTTTTAAGCGTCTAGTGGCATGCACCACAGCTAACACTAGTTTGTCCATCGGCATGTAATAGATTTCCGGGCCACTCAAGGCGCGGCTTAGGAAGTAAATTGGTATTTGTTTCTCCCCTCTCTCCATCATTAGCACCGCACTGACTACTTCTTTTGTCGCCGCTAGGTAGATGATTAGTTTTTCTCCTTCTATTGGTGTTGTTAACGTTGGAAGGTTTGCTATTACTTTTTTCATTTGCTAGAAAGCTTCCTCCGCCTCCTTGGTCCAGTGAAAATCACTTTCTTTGTGCACTTTTTAAGTGCTTTGAAGAGAGGTAATGATTTTTCTGCTGACTTTGAGAGGAACCTGTTCAGGCTAGCTAGCTTTCCATTTAGTCTTTGTACCTCTTTTAGACATTTAGGAGATGGGAGGTTGGTAACCGCTACCGCTTTATCTGGGCAGGCTTGTATGCCTTTGGTACTGATGGTGTAGCCCAACAATGTTTCCTCTTCCATACCGAAGGTGCATTTTTAGGGTTTAGTTTCATATTTATACTTTTTAACGTTCGAAACGTTTCTTCCACATCTCTTATGATGTCGTCTTCTGTGCGACTCTTTACCACTAAGTCGTCCACGTACACATCCAGGTTTCTCTCAATTTGTTTGTAGAAAGCTTTGTCTACCAACCGTTGCTATGTTGCTCCAGCATTCTTGAGTCCGAACGGCATTTTGGAATAACAAAATATGCCTTCGCTTGTTATGAACGCTGTTTTTTCCTCATCATCCTTGGCTATTTGTATTTGATGGTAGCCTTTGTATGCGTCCAAGAAGCACTTGAAACGGTACCCGGAAGGGATTCCACTTTCCAAACTATTTTTGGAGGCTGAAACCAGTCATGCAGGCATGCTTTGTTTAGATCTTTGAAATCGACACACATTCTCCAGCTATCATCACGTTTCTTTACCATTAATGGATTGGCCAACCAATTGTGGTAGTGTGCTTCTTTCATAATGCCTTCTTCAATGAGCTTTTCCACTTTTTCCCGTATCGCTTTTTTTCTTTCTAGGGCCTGACCCCATTTCTTTTGGCTTATTGGGGTATATCCTTCGCGGATGTTGAGGCGATTCTCTGCTATATGCCGCGGGACTCCTGTCATGTATGCTGGACACCGGGCGAACACGTCCAAGTTTTTTCGAAGCAATTCACATAGTTTTGTTCGGCCTTCCTCTGTGTGGGCAGAGCCTATTGCCACTGTTTGCTCCGAGTGTTCCGGGTGAATTGCGATTTGATTTTTTCTTCCGCTGGTGGATCAATCGCAGGGGTCTCTTCTGTTGGTTCGAAAACCATTGCACATTCAAGCGGAATGATTTTGCTGCTCCGCAGTATGAGTACTCCTCCCTCAACTGGGAATTTCAGCATACCGTGTGCTGTTGACGGAACCGCTTGTATTTTCCGTACCCCCGGTCATCCTATAATTCCATTGTAAGGCGAATGTGACCTTACTATAAAGAACTTCATCCAGGCGGAAGTGGCGTACTCTTCGTCGCCTATTTTTACCCGGAGTGTTATCTGCCCTACTGGCCGTATGACATTACCACCGAACCCGATAAGAGGTGTAGTGGCCGGGATCATCATACGTCTTATCTCAGGCCGGAAACAGTTAAAGCAGTGTTCATATAATGTTTCAGAAGCCGAGCCCCCATCTACGTATATACGATATACGCAGTGGCCTCCAATCTCTGCTTCTATGATCATCGGGCCTTCGTTCCCTTCATCTTCCCCCAAGGGTGGGAATGACATTTACTAGTTGGGAGAGAAGCTTTGAGTTATTTTTTTCTTGGCGGACTTCTGCCATGTTTGTATCATCAGGATTGTTTGTGCTATATCCTTTGACGATGTTTCTCCTTTCTTTGCTGACTTTTGCTGATCATTTCCGCTATTTTGCTTTAGCTCTTTGATCACATGCGACAGCTTCCCACTTCTTATTAGCTCTTCAATCTGTCTTTTTAGGTGCATACACTCGTCCGTGCTATGCCCCACCTCTCTGTGGGAGTCGCAGAACTTGTTAACATTCCTTTTTTCAATCGGAGTCGTCATCGGAGGCAGAGGTTTGAACTTTGCTTTTTCTAGAGCCAAAATTTATTTTGGGGATTTAGAGAGAAGGGTGAGCCGGTCTTGCTTCCATTCCAATCTCTATTGGCTCTTAAATCCCCCTCTTCGAAAATTTTGCTTTTGGCCCCCGTCTGGTTGCCCCCATGGCGAGGATGGTTTTTTTCGTTCTAGGTTTCCGGCCGCCATTTCTCCCCTGAGGAAGGACATGGTTGCCTTCATCATCTCATCAACAGTTTTAGGGATATTGTTGATATAAATAATGCCTAAAAACGTTATTCATATTTTTCGATATCTCTATGTTTTGATAATCACAAAATGAAAACTCATTAAACCAAAGATTATAACGTAAACAAGTATTTAGTAGTAAATATCAATTTTAACCACCTAATCACTTAAGGTATGAATAAATAAAATGTTTATTGCATATATGATCAAAGGAACATTTTTTAAATCACTAGATTTTTATAAAATGTCACAAACATTTTATATCTTTTAGAAAATCATTTTTGGTATTAAATGAAAATGTTTAATTAACCATAAATATATAAATTCAAATTTTCAAACAAAAATAGCAAAAATATTCCAGAAAAATCTTTCTCACTAAAAGACAAAGTTGGGCAACATTCAAAAGGGGCGGCCCCCCTTAATTAACTATGCGGCCCCCTTAATTATTAAAGGGACCGACCCCTTTATTAAGGGGACCGACCGGCGACCACGCTCCTGAGGTTCCCAGCTTTGCCTATAAATACTGGTTCATTCATGCATTTTTTTCTTGCCTTTTTGCACAAAAACTTTCTGTCCAAATCTCTTTAAATCAACTCTTTGATCATATATTCATAAGCTTTTGTTTTCAAGTGATTCAAGCTTCAACACTCAAGTGCAAAGAGAAGAATACTTCTATTAATCAAGACTAGAAGTATTACAACTTAGTATCATCTTGCAACCTAAGTTGTTAGTTCATTCCAACTTGTAAATTATTCATTGATTGGTGTATAAGGTGTGTATATTGGTTAGCTAAATTTAGATATAGGAACTAGATTAGTTGGGAGTGTGAAGTTGTACAAGAAGTAAAGAAGTAGAAGTGTATACAAGTAGTAGTTGGTAGTGAAGCTATAGAAGCCTTAAAGTAGTGAAGACTTAGAAGCCTTGAAGTAGTGAAGACTTAGAAGCCTTGAAGTAGTGATAAGATAGAATTTGTGAGTAGTGAAAAGATAGAAGACATCAAGTAGCGAAGAAACAAGAGTTGTGAAAAGGTGTGAAGAAGTAGTGGTGTGATTGAAGTCGTGAGATTGGTTCTAGCTACGATTAGAATTCGACATTTAGCTTTGTGTCGTTAAATTGGTGTAAGCTAATGTGTGTAAGGTTTTCTCCGCCATAAGGGAGCTTGTTGACTTAGTGAAGAAAACTCTCGAGTTCGGTGCTCGGGGAGTGGAGTAGGGCAAGGAAGATGTCCTTGTAGCCGAACCACTATAAATCCTTTGTCTCTCGGTTTGATCTTTCCATCTCTCACTTTTTACTTACTTACTTACTTCCTTACTTACGTTTCATACATAGTTATAATAGCTTATATTGTGCATATATTGATTTCATATAAAGATCAAACGAAGTTCCATTCATAAAACTAATTTCCTAATAACCAATCTAAAAGGAGATACGTGTAATTGATAATATTGGTGTTTTCATACTAAACTCTAATCAAAGGTTTTTCAAACATACAAATTGAATATGTAGGACCGTAGAACAACCTAATCACTTATGAATCAAGCCTAAACCTAGAGAGAGAGAGTAAGTAGAGAGAGAGAGTGGATGGGAACTCTAGTGTGTGAAAATAATAATCTTGTTAATGACTAAGAGAACCAACCTCACAAATGAGGTTTACATGAGTATTTATACTCATAGTCTAGGGCTTCTCTAATCTTTTACATTATTACATAACTAGCCCTTAGACTTTATAAAATCATGAAAACTACACATAAACTTCATCATAATGATATTCTAAAGCAACCTATAACTACACATTAATGACCGACACTTTTTATAAATAAAATATGATCCTAACAATCTCCCCCTAAGTGTTGGTCATTGAGGTTGCGCGACGTCATCATCTTTGTCTTTAATCTTTATCATTCATAGATCTTGACGTCTTTAAGAATCACTAGATGAATCATAGTTCCAGTTCATCATGCTTCATTGTTGTTGAAGTGATCCGATGATGTCATCTGCCTTTCGTCACTTCTGTGTTTGTGGTGGTTGTCTGCCATTCCAACATGCTCATACGTCTTAAGTCTTTGTGATACATGCATTTGTTGTTTCCGTTCTTTCACTTTGATCTTTGTCACGTTACTTTGTAGATTCTTCTTTTTGGCGTAGAATCTTTCTTTGACTGTTGCTATCCTTTGATCTTTGTGAGAACTTTCCTTTGACTTTGTGATGCATGTATGAGCATGTGGAATCTTTCGCCATGGAGATGATGTATAGCTGCAGGTAAACAGTTAGCAATAAATCAACCGGTACTTACAGATAAGGAATTAGAGATCGTCAACAGCATAGTGTGAAGACTCCTTCTAACCCTTACCATGGCCGTTCCCATATCAGATACTCCCGAAAGAGCTTACGAGACCTACTAAGTAGCTCAATGACTGGGTGAGTCGCTGGGGATCACTCCACGACTGTAGACCGTTTGAAACCACCGCGAACACTAAGCGTAACCCATAAAGAATTACCGAAGTGACCTGCTGTCAGGGCTGCTTGATGTTAACCCTGGCAGGAATTTCCGTTCAATCATTGAGAATATACATAAGTAATTCCTCTCATAAACGTTCTCGGCAAATTGCTAAGATCTGCGTAGGACTCTTAGGTTTACATCTGGTGTCCTTAATGACGAACAACCAGTGTAGAAATATCATGTGTTCCTATGAGATCTTTTGATGAATCTCGGGGCTCTAGACTCAATAAGTGCACATTTGGTTTCCTATGCGGAGATTAGGGAGAGGTCTCCTGCTTCAATATCAACCATCTCTAAGAGACAGGTCGATAGATTATGCCGGTTCCCCGTGAGAATGAAACAAGCTCTTTTAAGAGAACTTGAGTGGCTAGAAGGTTTAGTGCAGTACGTCACTGGGTCCATGACGTCTTTATCTTCAATACCGGTGTCACCTTAGTAATAACCAGTAGCATATGAATTGAACCCGGTGTCTGCCCTAAGGTTGAACATATGGAGGGCTATTTCTTTTCACCCTTTTTCATAACTTTTCCTTTTAATTCTTCAACCCCTTCTTTCTCCTTTCTCATTTTCTCCTTTTTTTTCAATCATACCTAAGGACTTCTAATTCTAATCTATTGGATTTGTCCTTGGGTAGATCCCTCCGGCTCTGGCGGATCATAGGACGGTTTTTCCCTAACCTTAGTCACCTTATAACTCCATGAATCCTATAATTGCCATAAAACCATTCATTTGAAAATCTCTCAAAGTGTTTATGATAATAAAACACATTGTTGTTACCACTTTGAGAGTTTAGCATTTCTTTTGAAGGACTCCCCCTTCACATGTGCTCATGAATTTTTAAGAAATTTGCACATGCGTGAGGAGTTTGCACTTTTTGAATTGATCCACTTTCAGTGAACATGACCGATTCGAGACACGCTTACATCACTAGTTAGACTAGCTTGAAATTATTACCCGTCCTGGTCAAGTCCAAAGAAAGTCTCTCGATATGGTACACTCTACTCAGACAAGTCCTATTCGAGACACGCTTACATCACTAGTTAGACTAGCTTGAAATTATTACCCGTCCAGGACAAGTCTTTTCGATTACTGACATTTTAAGCTTCGTCAATCCATTGGTTATATCTGAGTCGAGCTCTTCTGAGATTCAGTCACATTCTTTAAACATCTTTGATCACATTTTAATCATGTCTTCTCCCCCTCAAAAATAGCATATCGTGATATTTTTGATATCAACTGATTAATAAAAGGCTTTTTGGAGAGAAAGACAGATTTCAATTTACATGAATTCGGAACAATTTGTTTTTGTACTCCCCCTTAATGATAGCACATTTAAAATCAATTAAGGGTTTTGAGGGAGTTATCTTGAGCACTCATTTGAAAGATTTTGAAAAATCTTTTGATGAATCTTGAAAAAGTGCTCAAGATTTCTATTTTTGAAAACGAGTTTTTGATAGAAATCCTTTTCGTTTGTTTAGACTCGAACTTTTTGAAAAAGATTTCGTCCTTGAAAATACGAGTCCTTGATTTGAAATAATCAGAAGTCATCATTCGGGTCCGGGTTTCGTACTGAAATATACGAAAGCCATAGTGAAGAAAATTTTGAGAAACGACATGTTTTAGAAAAACATTTTAAAGAACTCCCGCTCAAGCATCTGTACATGTCCGTATCATTGTTGAATGATATTTCTAGAAACGTACAGAATATTGATTTATACGAGAGACATGTCGTGAGAAGAATATTTTTTGGATTTTTTTTTTTTGATTTTATATTGTTTTTGTATTTTTTGAAATTTTAAATTTTTGTATTTTGTTTTTGTTGGTTTTTCAAATTTTGTATTTTGTTTTTTTAAAAATATTTACAGCGAAGCGATTTTGAAAAACATTTTTCAAGAAGATTCGAGAAGACGTTCTAGCTCCTCAGGAGTTAGGCTTCGCATGCCAATTCGTCGAACTAAATAGTCAAACCTTTCTTTTGGAAGGGCTTTAGTAAATAGATCGGCGAGTTGGTAATCAGTCTTAACGAAAAATAATTCAACAGTACCCTCTTCCACGTGTTCTTTGATGAAATGGTAGTGGACTTTGATATGCTTCGTCTTAGAGTGATGTACGGGATTGCACGAGATGGCTATGGCACTTTTTGAGTCACAATACATAGGTATTTTGTCAAAAGTAAAGCCATAATCTGTGAGCTGTGTCCGCATCCAAAGAACTTGGGCACAACACGCAGATAGAGACACATACTCGGCTTCGGCGGTTGATAGCGCAGTACAATCCTGTTTCTTTGACGACCAGCATACTAGCTTTTCACCCAAAAATTGTGCTCCACCTGATGTACTCTTTGCTGTAACTTGATCACCGGCATGGTCTGCATCTGAAAATGCTGTTAGATTAAACTCCGAATCCTTCGGATACCAAAGTCCCATGTTGATGGTGCTTCGTAGGTACCGAAAGATCCGTTTAACCTCTTTGAGGTGAAGTTCGGTAGGCTTAGCCTGAAACCGTGCTAACAAACAAACAGCAAATTGAATATCGGGTCGACTAGCAGTTAGGTACATGAGAGAACCGATCATGCTCCGATATTTCTTCGGATCGATGGGTTTCCCAAACAAATCAGCACCTATTTTTGGTGAAGTGGCCATTGGAGTACCAACGGAATCACAGTTTTCCATACCATGTTTTTTCAAAATCTCTATAGTATATTTAGCTTGATTGATAAAAATACCACGAGGGGATTGATGTATTTGTAAACCAAGAAAGAATTTTAGTTCCCCCATCATGGACATTTCAAATTTGCTTTTCATGAGATTTTCAAAGTGTTTTGAATGGTTAGGATTGGTTGATCCAAAAATAATGTCGTCCACGTAAATTTGAACGATCAAAATGTCATCTTTGAACTTTTTGATAAACAAGGTGTCATCAACCGTTCCTTTTGTGAAATTGTTTTTGAGCAAGAAAGATGATAGTTCGTCATACCACGCTCTTGGAGCTTGTTTTAAACCGTAGATGGCTTTCTTAAGCTTGTAGACGTAGTCTGGATGATCTTTGTCGATGAATCCCTCTGGCTGACTTACATACACTTCTTCTTTCAGAGTTCCATTCAAGAAAGCTGTCTTAATGTCCATCTGATAGACTGTGATGTTTTTGTGAGCTGCATAGGCTAAGAAAATCCGGACTGCTTCAAGTCTAGCTACAGGCGCGAATGATTCTTCGAAATCTATCCCTTCTTCTTGTGGATATCCTTTAGCCACGAGACGAGCTTTGTTGCGAATAACAGTCATTTCCTCATCCAGTTTGTTCTTCCACAACCACTTGAGATCAAGAACTCGTTTATCAAGTGGTCGTTCAACAAGTTCCCAACTATCATGTAACAGGTATTGAAGAAATTCCTCCTGCATCGCTTCAATCCAAGGGTTTTCTGCCATTGCTTCCCGAATGTTCTTTGGTACTTTGGTGCTTATTGAGCAAATGTAAATGCACAATTCAAGATCGGTGGCAAGTTGTCTCCTCGTCTGAACTGGCATTGAAGGATCACCAATAACATGTACTAACGGATGGTCTTTTGTCCATTGAAACGTAGAAGGGTACCTTTGGTTGAACGAATGTGTGTTAGATGGTTCTTGTAACCTTGAAGAAGATTCAGCAGAGTCTGATGCAAACGGGTTTTCAAATGCTTCTTCTTCTTCTAACGCAACATCGTTTGAATTATTTGTAGGTTCTTCTTGAAAATTTGTGTTTTGGTTTTGCTCATCAACTCTCGGTAGTTCAGTTTCAAGTACTGGAGTGGCTTGAGTAGATGTAGATGATGTTGAGGTAGTTGGTGCTTCCGCTTCGATTGTAGTAGATGCATCCAGTGGTGGTGGTGGTGGTTGATTTTGAGCGGGTGTAGCGGAATGTTGTTGAGATGCATTTGTCGAAGTTCCACCATAATATTCATCAAACATTAACTCGAAGAAGTTTTCCAGTTCTTGTTCTGAAGGTTTGTCCGTGTTTGTTGACTGAGCTCCTTGAGGTACGAGTCCTGAACTGATGTGTCCAGAAGTCTGACTATTTGGTGCGGGTCCTAATCTGGTTTGATTAGAAGCCATTGGATTAAGCGCGGGTTCTAGAGCGTATCTCTCAGAAGCCATAATCTGTGAGTTGTGAAATCTCGTCAAACTTCACATTCATCGTCTCCATTATCTTTTTCGTTCTTCTATTATACACCCTGAATGCCCTCGAGTTTTCTGAATATCCAATAAAGATTCCAATATCACCCTTAGCTTTCAACTTTCCTAGATCTTCTCTGTCGTTCGTCGGATAGCACAAAGCGCCAAACACGTGAAGGTAAGAGATGTCAGGTTTACGGTTGTTCACTAGCTCATATGGGGTTTTATTGAATCTCGGATGTACTAGGGATCGGTTTTGAGTGAAGCAAGCAGTGGCTACAGCATCAGCCCATAAGAATAGTGGTGCACTAGAATAGATTAGCATTGTGCGAGCAGCTTCCACAAGAGTTCGATTTCTTCTTTCAACTACCTCATTCTGCTGTGGAGTTCTAACAACTGATGTTTGGTGTGAGATTCCAACATCTTCAAAATAGGTTCTTAACTCCTGATTTGTGAATTCTGTGCCATTATCTGTTCTTACAATCCTTACTGGAGCTTGAAGTAGAACTTGGATACGCTTCAGAAAGGTGATGATGATGCCTGGTGCTTCGTCTTTTGATCTCAAAAACTTTACCCATGTATATCTTGAATAATCATCAACGATAACAAGAATATATTTTTCCCATTAATGTTTTCAACTCTCATTGGGCCACATAAGTCCATGTGCAACAAATGTAACCTTGCGTCCGAACTAGGTACGGTTTTGGGTTTATATGATGCTCTTTTGCTTTTTCCTTGTTCACATGATGGACATAGATGATCCTTGGTGTATTTGAACTTAGGAAGTCCAGTGACGATGTTGTCTTTGGCTAACTTGTTGATGGTGTCGAAATTGAGATGGGATAATCTTCTATGCCACAGCCAGGACTTAGTTTCGGTTGCCCTTGTCATAAGACAAATTGGTGATGAAGAAGCCATTTGGTTGATGTCGATGGCATACAAGTTTGTACCACGATTACCAGTTAAGAGATCATCACCAACCAAATTTCTAATAAAAACTGTGTTTCTCCGGAATGCAACTTCTAAATCTGCATCACAAAACTGCCCGACTGAAAACAAATTATGTCCCAAACCTTCGACGTAGTAAACTCGAGTGATCAAAAAATTCCCAAACTGAAGATCTCCATAACCCTGAATAGCTGCTACATGATCATTTCCAAAGCGTACAGTTCCCATGAATTTCCAGATGAAATTGATCAGCAGCTTTAAATTCCCGGTCATGTGCTTGGAGCAACCCGAGTCGACGATCCAAAGACATATTTCGATAACCTGCCAATGACAGAAGAATTTGTATTTGGACACCTTTTTGAATTTGGTTCCATGGGGTTAGGGGTACAATCAAACTCACACTCATGGACAGTTGCAATTTGTTTAGCTTGAACTATTTCTAATTTGCCATCCTTGAGTATAAATTCTCTACCCGTTGGAATCCAAACACAATGCTTAAGATAGTTCCTAGGTGTGCGACTATTAGTGGTGTTCCTAATTCTTTTAATTAGGTTTCCAACAAATCTAGATTTTGCACTAGGACCTTTCAAAACGCTCTTCTGTTCTGGTGTACCATTCACATTCTTAGAAACACATTCATCATGAACATCATTAATTAAACATTTCTTGCATATTAAACAAATAGTATTAGAACCCGTACTCTTAACATTACATTTAGATGAATCATGTTTCTTATTAAAAAGCGATAAATTCCTAGGGTGTTCTTCTACTTCTTCAACTTTATTCTTGCAACTACTCTTAGAGGCAGGCGAGACTCTATTGTTCCTTGTATTGCTCCTAGGCTTTAGTCTGCTGCTCCTAGAGATGCTGTCTAATCCTGTAGAAGTTGAGGCACACACATTAGGATTTATATTGTTGTCCTTTTTAACATCACTAGACTCTTTAGAATTATCCTTTTTGCACGCATTTGTCTTAGAAGTGGAGGCAGACGCATTAGTGGGACTAATCCTAAAAAGGCCAGGTGCTAGAACTTTTGGTGTTTCGACAACCGCTTTTCCTTTATCAATAATCTTTTCATTTTCAACTATCTTGGGCAAGGGTGTTGGAGTGACTGGTTTTGTCAAATCCTTTTTCTCATCGACTTTTGGAGCAAACCGTGAAATAGACATTTTTGGTTTTTGAACCATATTTGGAACATTTGGTTTCTCCGAAGTCGATGGTTTTGCAAACTTAGTTTCCTCACCCTTCCTTTTTTGACTTTCAAGCTGAGCCCTCAAAAGATCATTTTGCTCTTTCATGTTCTTGAAAGCACGCTCATACGACAATTTGTCATACTTGCATTCTTCCTTTTTTCGATCAAGTTGTTTAAAATATGACACATTTTCTTTTTCAAGCTTTATAAGAGCATTTTCATATTTGGAAACAATTTCGGAGGTCTCAGCTCTCAGTCTTTCATCGTCTTGAACAGAGTATGTTTGTAAAATGATGGACATAATATCAGTGGTCATAACAGCTTCGAAGAGAGAATCATTTAACCTTTCCAAAACATTCATGTTTTCACGAGTATCATTAGCTTCGTTTACCAGGGATTTGTGGTCCTTGACAAAGTCGGCCGTTTCTTTTAAGAAAGCACGTTCAAAATGAATTACCCTCGCACTGATGTTATTCAGTGGGATAGTAATTTCGTTTTCAAAAACTTTTTTCTGCTCAATATGAAAACTGGAATGCCAGTTATTAATATCGATTGTAGTTTTAGAAGCAACAATATTTTGAAGTTCTTGAATTCTCTTTTTAACATCATCCAAAATTTCTCTAGCCTCACTTGTATTAAAAGTGTTGTTAGAAGAAATTTGTTCCATTTTTGAAAGAGATTTGGAAACAATTACTTTCTTAGAAAACATTTTTGCGAATGGTCGTTTTATGGAAAACACAGATGGTTCTTTTTGTGGAACAAAAGTAATTCCCGAAAGTTTGTTCAATTTTTTGTAATCAATCGGTTTCAAATCAGGATTCTTTTGTTTCATTTTATTAATGCTCTCTTCGGCCAATTCAATCGTTTCCACAGAATCACGAACAATAGGAGGATCATGCTTAGCCAACAAAACATTTCCATTAAACAAACAATTCTGAGCTTGCTGAGCTTTCTTGAGATTACAGGGGGTGTTGTTACCAAGACCCACTTTATGTTTCGTATGGTAAACCGGATTAGTTTGATTTGAAATCATTTTCATTGTTTGACTTGACTGACCCGACTTAACCACTAATTCTTCTAAATGAGCAATCATGTGTTCTGACTCTACGATTTCGGCCAAAAGTTTGTCTTCTTTCTTTGCAAAATCCTTTTTCAACTCATCCCTTTCTTTTTCAAGATTGGTATAAGCTGTTTTTTGTTTAGAAAGTTGGTTTTGTAAATCAGAAATTTCCGCGTTTAAAGCTTTTATCTTCTTAAAAGAATTAACATCAAGTGTATCAAACTTGAGTTGCAGTTGTTTTTCCCTTGAAACGGAATTTTGATAACCAGTTTCTAATTCAGACAATCTTTTGTTATGAAACTCAAAAGCTTTAGCGTTTTCCTTGTAACTCTCAAGCTCAGCGGTCAATTTAGCATTCGCGGCCTTAACATCGCGATTGACCTTTTTCACTTTTTCGATTTCAATACCACAGTTATTTAATAATGATTCAAATAAAGCACGTGTTTCCTCATCATTCACAGCATGCTGTGAAACGAAGTCTCCATTATGATTCATATCTGGAGTCGCTGAAGGAGTATTGCTACTACTTGGCGTGTCCAGGAATGTATCATAAGTGGGTGCTTGCTTCTCAAAATGTTGTTCCTCACGAGGAGACATATCAAATATATCATTATTGTGACATGTGTTGAAATTTGATACCTCAGAGACTGCATTGAAGTCATAGACCGGAGGTGTGTCAGAATCTGTGTCATACTTTGCCTCCTGAAGATTTGCCATAAAAATGCAGTTCGCATCGATATCCTCTCTGTCTTCCATGTCATCCATAAGAGCCATAAAATCATTTTCCTCTGCGTTCAACTGAAATCCTGCCTCTGCCTTTTGTGCCAACATCACTGCTTTCTGCAAGTACGCTAGATCTTTCTTGTTTGGCTTAGTAGGACAGTTCCTTGCCATATGACCTACACCCTGACAGTTGAAACACTTTACCGGATTTCCCTGATTAACATTCCCCAAATTCCCAACAACTGGGGCTGCAACATTCCTATTCTGATAACCCATTGCCTGATTACCAACATTCTGACCCCTCTGATTTCCAACAAACTGACCCAACTGATTCCCTGCATACTGACCATATTGATTCCCTGCAAACTGACCTGCATTCTGATTCCCTGCATTCTGCATATTCTGATATCCCTTCTGATTCCCATAAACTCTAACCATTTGGCCTTCATTGCCCATATTGAAATTCGGCTGAGCAAACTGCTTGTTGCGAGTGTTCGATGAAATCCTTTGGTTGTTGTTTGTTGGAGCAGAATAGCGTCCTTGGAATGCTTTTGTCAGAAAAGCAAACGCTTGTGTCAAGGCTGCAGTAGCTTCATCATTGTCAGTGAATTCTGGTTCTTGGAAATGTGGGTATTGTTGTTGTGGAATAACTTGTTGTTGTTGTGGGTAGAACTGTTGTTGGTAGACCGGTGTTGGTTGTAGAATGCATGATGGTTGCATGTAGTTGTGAGTGGAAGATGATGATGGTGGTTGAGTGTTCACTGGTAATGGTGTTGGTGTATTAGCAATTAATGCAAGAGGATCATGATTTTTTGCCAATCTTTCTTTCCTTACTTCATTAGCCTCAGCTTGGTTTTGCTTCAAAAAGTCATAGAGTTGATCATAATTCACGTTGTGTAAATCCTTTGTTTGATTGACAATTGTAACATAACGACCCCATTCTTCTGGAAGGTTATTGATGAATTTGATGTTTGTTGCAATTGGTCGAGGTGTCAACTTGTTTCTGATTAACTCATTCATCAAAGTGCAAAACCTAGTGTAGTATGATTCAATCTGTTCACCTTTAGTGGATGTGAAATTCTCCCATTCAGTAAGAAGTTTGTTCTCAACATCTTGTTGTCCAATCTCTGTTCCATGACATATCCTTCTAACACGTTCCCACATAGCATAAGCAGTTTCACAGCTGTCGACCGCAGCAAAGATCTCCCTTGGTAATCCAAGTTGGATTAAATGCATTGCCATATCATCGGCTTTGATCTGCGCCTTGTCTTCATCTGTGTAATCTGCTTCTGTTTGTAGACGCACGAATGGTTGAGTAGGAGGTGTTTCATTTGGATTACCGTCAATTTGAACATGTCTTGGCTGAAATGGACCTTTTTCTATGGATTTGATCATTAATTTGCCATTATCTTTGGTTTTGATGTAACGAAGCATGCGGCTTGTCCATGGAAGATATCCACCTTTTTCAAGCATCGGAGGTCGGTTTTCGGCACCGGCAGCATGAATGTCTTGTTGAGTTGCCATGATTTGAATTCAAAGTGAAACGTTGTTCTGAGGATCTTTTGAAAGATAACAAAGGTTGTTGTTGAAGATTAGATGTTTTGGTGAAGATGAAAGTTCGTTCTCGGTTGATCTGATTGATTTCGTAATTTCCCGCCAAAAATCGAGTATGAAAATTTTCTTTCTCAAAATTTGAAAATCTCAAAGAAATACAATTCTAAGGTTACCAGAAAAATTTGAGTTTTGAAAAAAAATTTCGTCAAATTTTACCGAAATTTTTTGAATTTTGGCCTAAAAATTTGAATTTTCTGCCGAAATTTTCAACGTTATACCAAACTTTGAATCTCGCGTAAAAATTGAACGTAAAGTCTCGTGTGAAAAATAAATTTTACTCAAATTTTCCCGCCAAAAAACTTTTTTTTTTTTTTTTTTTTTTTTTTTTTTTTTTTGGTCTAACTCGATAGGATTCAGAAAGTTCTAACTCGATAAGTTTGGAAAGGGTTTCTAACTCGATGAGATATAAGGAGGTGTCTAACTCGATAAGTCTAAGATGGTATCCAAACTCGATAAGTTAAGAAAATTTTGGCAGAGTATCACCTAACTCGATAACCAATAAACCTAACTCGATAATCGATTAGGTGAAACAGCCTAACTCGGCACAATTGAGTTCCAAACTCGATAACAAAATCTCAAACTCGATAAGCAGATCTCCAAACTCGATATCCTAACTCGAAAACTTGTTTCCTAACTCGATAAACACTCAAACTCGATATTAATTGTACATCTAACTCGATAAACACCAAATCCTAACTTGATAAAATACCCAAACTCGATAGAACTTGGTTCCAAACTCGATAAACAAAATTTTCTAACTCGAAAATTTTGTGCCTAACTCGAAAACCAAATGATGAACAGTAACCTCGAATCTAAAACATCACTTTTATACCATGTTTTTTTCAACCAAATCAAACCTAAAACAACCTATATTATCCCTAGGCGATTGATACCACTTGTAGGACCGTAGAACAACCTAATCACTTATGAATCAAGCCTAAACCTAGAGAGAGAGAGTAAGTAGAGAGAGAGAGTGGATGGGAACTCTAGTGTGTGAAAATAATAATCTTGTTAATGACTAAGAGAACCAACCTCTAAAATGAGGTTTACATGAGTATTTATAGTTGAAGTCTAGGGCTTCTCTAATCTTTGACCTTATTACTTAACTAGCCCTTAGACTTTATGAGATCATGAATAATACACATAAACTTCATCATAATAATATTCTAAAGCAACCTAAAACAATACGTTAATGACCGACACTTTTTATAAATAAAATATGATCCTAACAGAATAAACTTGAATAAACATTTTTGAAACCAACTATTAGATCAAATTAAAAAGAGTTAAAACTATTCAACCCCCCCCCCCCCCCCCCCCCCCATTCTAGTTTTCTACAATTGGTATCAAGAGCCACGTCAAGCAAGGTTTTTAAAATATATTGTATTTTAAAACTTGTAACGATCTATGGAATTTGAAAAATATTTAGAAGAGGAATTTACGCAACAACCACTATTATTTGAAAATGACCATTTTCTTGAATGAAAAAATAAATTTGAAAATTATGTGAAATCAATAGACTTAGATCTTTGGCATGTCATTTCGATTGGTGATTTTCAACCAACAAAAATGGATTTTGAAAATGAAAATGATTATTTCAAAATAAAGAATGAGAAATATAATAAAGCTAAAATAATTATTTATAAAGCCTTACCGAAAGAGGAATATTAAAGAGTATTCTTCTGTCAAACGGCTAATGATATTTGGAAATGTCTTTTAGATTTTCATCAAGAAAAATGCCAAGCCAAAGATGAAGAGTTTGATCTTGCACATGAATTAGTTATACTCAAAATAAGGTACAACCCGAAATCGAACATTTTTGCTATGATCAATTCATATTAAAATTCTCAAAATTAGAAATTGAATTTTAACACTTTTGCAACATAGACATAAAAACTATTTCTAAAAATGAATCTTCAAATTCTTTTGAAAGTAACTTTGAAAAAGAAATAATTTTAGAGGATAAAATGTCTAGACTTGAAAGTAATATTGAAATTTATCTAGAATGCAAAACATGTCAAGAATATAAACATGAAATTAAAATACTAAATGAAAGAGCAAAAATATTAGCCAAGTTTGAAGAAAGCGCAAAATCTCTCAAATACTTACTAAGTTGTCAAAACTCATTTGAAGATAAAACAGGTTTAGGATTTAATTCGGATAACTCATCAACTAGCAAATCAAAGCAAATTAAATTTGTAAAACCTAGTAGAGAAATTTAGAATTAAAATTATTTACAATGATTATTATTTATATAAGTCAAGAAAGTCATTGTTTGTTCATTAAGACAAACTATTGATGAATCCTTGTACTTCTTGGCGACATCCCTTCCATGTGCATTCTAATGCAATGGATGTCATCATCTAACCATCTCGGACCCATGAGAATCTGGGTACCAAGTTGTTTTACATGATTAGGTAGTTAACGCATGAAGAGACGATTCAAAATCATATGATGGCTTACTCACTTTCAAAACATACACATGAAGACAAGTGAATCATATTATTTTGAATTTTACTCTTCACATCACACGACTAGCAAATGACATAGTTGCGGATATTAAAGAGTTGATGAATAAGACGACTTGAACTCCATTACATAATGAAGATCAATGATTAAGACAACCTCAAGATGAAGGAATCAAACACAAAAACCTCCATTGAAGACATTCTAGTCATCTCATCAACATATGTTCTAAGTCATCAAGGAGTCATAATCTAATGGTACTCATCAAAGATGCATGGATTGATTGAAATGAAGATGAGAAAGACACTACTAAAAACGTGTATATGATTTAAAGATATATCTTCAATTAATTCATATAAAAGACGTGATTTGGATCAAGCCACTTTGGTCTTAAAAGGTGTTAGATGATTACCTTGCTACGACATCATATCTTGGCTAACATTGAAGAAGTCAACCAACATTCACATGATTACTCATAAAGAAAATCTGGACATGAGGTAAGTTTTCTTTTCAAAAACTAACGAATAGTTATATTATACCTATCTATGCTATATTATACCTAACTAGCAAATATATTTATAATTATATTTGCTTTTGCAGTATATACTAGAACTCCGTTTAGTTGACCCTCTAGGTATTGAATTAATTGTTTACTCTCAAACCCATTATTAAATATGGAAATCGTCTATGTCCACTAGTAGAGACTTTAGTACTAAGGATAAATAACCAACATAGAAGCAAAAACAGATATGTCAAAATATAACCTAGAGCTAAGACAAGCCTTTGTAGAATACAACGTTAAGTTAAATAAGTGTGCGTTAATTTAGTAACTATAGATGATAGGATATATCCCTCTCACTACTCTTGCATTAAACATATAGAATTATGTCATCATTTATTTATGTTCATAGTTTATATACAAAAGGGTAGTATGTGAAAATAGTCTTAACCAATTCTCTTGAGTATAAGATCTTTAACAAACATCTTTTAAAAATATAAGATTAACGATTTTTGTTGTCAAAAATCTAATATCTCTAAAAACATGCAAAAACCTCACATTTTGGAATAATAAATTTTCAAATAACTATCTCACTTTTCCAACAACATGTTTGACTATAAATATCCACAACTTTGTTTTGATCAAAATCAAAGATTGGGAAAATCTCTCTTTATCTTTCATTAACACATTTTGAAGTAAAACCCAATCTAGTTTTACTCAAATATGCACATGAACCTACTTCAAAGCATTGTTGAATAATGCTAAAAACGTTTCCTTAAATCATTAATGATAATTTCATATTTTTCATATATTTTTATGTATATGATACTTATAAGAAAACTAAATCAAATCAAGAGAACCATGGTTTGCCTATTGGATCTCGTTTGTAACAAGTCTTGAAGTCCATACAATCATAACTTCCCTTTTATTGCACGTAGGCACTACTTAGGATAAATGAACTTGTTCATTAATCTAAATATTCATATAATTAATTATGTGCTTGGTATGCTTTATTGGTTCCTAGTCCACATGATTTCCTTGCTTAATGAGTAGGTTGCATGCTTATTAAAAATTGCTTGTTCACTTAACCTTTTTGTATAACATGCTTTATATACATGATTAGTATATCCTATATTTACTCAAAGAGTTGAACTTGCTGAAACCAAACCTAAAAACACAACATTCTAAAAATTTTATGCCAAAAACCCATTTTTAGTAATCTGAGAAACACCATATGGTCGGCCCCCTTAATTAATAAGGCGGCCCCCTTAATATTTAAGAGGATCGGCCCCTATTTAAGGGGACCGGCCATCTGATGGTCAGGGTTACTGTTTTCTTTCTCACTTTTTGATCCATTTCACCCTATACTTTCCAAAATTCATAAACACATTTTGTCCTAAACTACCCCTCAAAATTTACCTTCATAAACCACATTTTTCCTACATTATAAATACCTCTCTTCCATCATAAATGCTCACCCATCCAAACATGTCATCTCCCAATAACCCAAGATCTAAACTTTCAAGAGTTGCTAAGATCTCCGTAAGACCTGTTTGGAGGAGAAAATTGATTCTTGTCAAAACACAAGTGATGTTGTTCCAAATCAACCAACACCAAAACCTCATACTCACACAAATGACCCATTTCACAAACATAACCAATCATCAATTCTTGCTTCCACTAATGCTCCTTCATATGATGAGAATGCACAATTCCAAAACAACAACCCTAACCTCATTGTCAACACTCCACATATTGCTCATTCTACAAATGCAACATCCCAAACACCATCCACTCATGAAGCATCCCTTTCATCCATACCTTTATCATGCTTTCATGATTACCCAAGTTCAAATATGTCTCCATCACCTAGAGTGTCACCACCACCTCCTAAAACTTCACATGTTATTCCTATGTTGCATGTCCAAACCTTCACTCAAGACAACAACCACACTCCACCACCATCACCTTCCTCCGAACACTTGAAGTTCGTTGAGGAATTAAAGGAAGCCCATGAGCTTAGTGCTCTTCTTGCCCTACATCTTGCACAACGCAATTTGGATCCACCTCCATCTAGCTCACCCTCATCACCTCACAACCCAAATCAAATCGAGAAATATGTCAACAATTGTCCTTGTTGCATCTTTCTCCAACAACAAACCACTGCATTGAATGAGCACTTTACTTGGATTTAGTATCTTCTCACTAGATCTCAACCAACACCATCCCTTGAACAACATCCAAACCCTCAATCAACAAACTCCATTCCAAACTCACCACTTCCAAGCTCTCCACCACCAAACCCTTAAACTTCCATGCAACCAAAGATATACCTCCATTGAGCCAACAACATAATCATCACTCTACCACCCTAATTTAAGCATACTATATGCTTATATTTTTCATCTTTCAAATAAAATAACTCAAGTTTTTAGGATACAAGCAAGTTCTATGACATTCTCTTGGCAAAATAGGTTGTTCTACTTAGTTTAGGATTCAAGTCCTATGAACGTTGTAACAATGATTATGTGTTTGGCATAATCACTTTATTTTAATGAATGTTTTAATATGCTATTTATTTTAATGAATGTGTCCACAATATTCATTTGCCATGCTTGTTATTATTGTTTATGCTATATATGTATATATATATATATATATATATATATATATATATATATGTTTGTGCTTCTAATATTTTTCTTGCAAGAATTCCATAGCTCGAACCCTTTGAGCCCTCAAACGAGGGGGAGCTTTCATTTCCGTCATTATTCACACATGAAACTTGTCGGATTATGATGCGTGGGAATTGCACCATGCTTTACCTCTCGAGGGATCTCGAGAAGCTTACAACCCCCACCAGACAGTGTACCTGATCGTTGTAGTATAGTATAGTGACAAGTACCGGGGGATTGATCGTTCAACTCAGGAATAATGTCGCTAGGATTAGAAAACCTAAGAACTAGGTCTAGAGGTGAGGAATGATTCTTTTTGTATTTTTATGTTTTTATGAAAGCAAGTAAAAATCTCGGTTTTTAGAATAGTGGGCGGAATTAGTTGCTAGTCAACTAACCCAATATAAATAAACTAAATTAAACTAGTGGTGTGAACAATATATGGGAGAATTGTGTTTACTTAGATTTCACTACTACCTAGATATCTTTTACAGGTTAATTACTTGTTACAGTTGCGTGGATGACGGGTTATATTCCTTAATACCAATCATGGGGTGGCGTACTTACTTCCCTAATTCTATAAGCTCCTACTTCACTCCTATGTCGAGCCTGCAAGAAGCTCCTAACATGGGATCACTAGAATTCGCTCATGCATTAAACATAACCATAAAAACCTAGTACACATCGGTTCATTTTTCTTAAGACATTCAAGCAAGTTACACAATGGAGATCTGCCAGTTTTCTTAAGCTTAACATTGAAATCATTCATCCATTACAACTATAGACAGGCAATCAACCTATAATCAACATCCAGGTTTCATTACATCTAAGCAAACACACAAAAGATCTAGCCTAGCATGTTAAAATTAAGACAAGCGTAAGATATATTCAAACAACACATAGACATATTGAATGAATTGAAAGGATATTTATCTCAATTGAACATGAAGGGTTTCAAGGGGTGAAAACCCTTGAAAATACTGTTACAAACGAGCTAGGGTTTATAAAGTTCGACCCTAAAATTCTCCACACAAGTCCCTCTTTTTTTTGAATGAAAATTAGAAAAATATATATAGATTTCATGAGGTGACGGCGTCAAGAGGAAAGTTCTGACACCGTCATCCCGCCGCCAAAAATCTTCTCGGATTGCCTAGATCCAGATCTGACGCCGTCATGTGTATTTCTGCTCTTGGCCGTCACCACTTTTACTCTTGACGCCCTTGTTCTGACGCCGTCACATTTTCTCTGGGCCGTCATCAATTTTGCTCTTGACGCCGTCATCAAATCCTTCTTGACGCCGTCATCTACTGTTCCCAGCAAGGAAAATTAAGACTTTGCCGTTTTTTTCACTTTTATGCTCCAAAAACGTCCAAAATGCTTCCTTTTCCAGAATTCACTCCCAAAGTACCTAAAATCACAAAAGGAACGATTTAGGGCAATATTTGATCAAATAAATTCCAATTCCGGCTTAAATGACCCACAAAAAACGGATCATTTTTCGCCTCATCATATACCCTTACACTTGAGAATTGCTTGTCCTCAAGCAAATGCACTTTTATTCTAATCAAAATACAAGTTAGGGGTCATTTAACACTAATATAGAAGTAATTACAACAAATAATCGTTCCACTAAAGACCAAAGACAAGCACGGAGGTCATAAACTAGCACCTCACAAATAGTGTTTAGATACTCACATCTCTCGGGTGTAATAAAGTATATATCTCAAAATAGAAATGGAAAATATCTCTCACTACCTGTCATAGCAAAATAGATTACCATAGGCTTGGGAAAGGATCAAACCTCCACCACATGGCGTAAGCACCTAAGATAAACTATCAAAGAGGTCTTTTAAAGGGTTGTAACGTTAGGTGTAGGGATATGAAATACACGGTTTTGTTGGATGAAGGCAATCTTTACTGGTGGCGAGTTAATAATCTTGGTTAATTACATGTACAAAATGGCGTTGCTAAGCCAAGACTAGACTCGACTTAAGCTAATAAATGAAAAATAACAAAAACATAAAACAAACATAGAATGAAACGGGATGGTAGTCCGTATGTTTTTTCTCTTTTTTTTTTCTCTTTTTTTTTTTTTTTGTTTTTTTTTTTTTGTTTTTTTTTGTTTTTTTGTTGTTTTTTGTTTTTTTTTCATACACTCTTACCCTACCGTCCAAAATAATACATCATAGGGAGTGAACATTCCCCTTACACTTGAATTTTTACATACTTAACAATAAACTAATCTATTGACTCGAAGCAAGATAATCAAAACACTTGGAGTACTTTTAAGATTAACGCACACATGGGGGTAATAAATGATGTTCTTCCCCATTACTCCATAAAACAAGTACTTTACCCATGAGTCCCAATTGTCCCAAAAACAATATGTACAAGGATATGACTCGACTTAGCAACCATGTAATCAATTAGATAATTAACTAAGGGTTTAAACATATAACAATAATGCACTAAAGATGAGTGCATACACGGAAGGCTAAGGCGATTTGGGTGTACATTTAAGTGGGGTGTAACAAATTCTTCCTTTAAGTAAGATGCTTAAAGTTAGAAACGAAAAGATAGGCTCGGAGGGGTGTACTAGGAGTTTCATGTATTAAAAATGAGTACAACGCTAAGGTGTGGGAAAAATTAATTGACTTAACTAGCCAAGTAATATGACTTAAATGGTCAAGTAATTATGATACGGGTTTAACACAAGGGTGATCCTAATGCCTCTTATCATGTAGTAAATCCTACTACACGGATGTAGTCTCACTAGCAGTCTCGGGATGCATCACTAACGCAAGTTCTAGAATCTAAATGCTACCGGTACACACATAAGCACTAATAATAAATGCTTTTCCTATCAAATCTAAAGGCGAACCTCACATATTTGGGTGGAAAATTTTTTAAGTGGTACGGTTTTGTGCTAGTCATACAATCTCCTATCCATGAGACGCTTGCTATGGCTAAAGTTTCACTCCGAAAAGTTGTAAAAAATTTTAAATTTGATGCTAAAATTACACTAACAAGTATTTCTCATAGTTTTATTACACACCTACCATCAAACAAACAAACTCAAGTGAAAGTTTATACTATCAGGTATCATCATTTTACCCTCCCCTTACACTTAGGATGAACATTGTCCCCAATGTTCAATTAAAGAATATAAAAGTAAAATAGGTAAAAGAATAAAATCAAATACTCCCCTGATTCGCTCAGTATGGATAATATGGTAACCAGGTTAGATCTTTCTCCAAGAAAATGAACAATCAAAGCTTCCCTTCCAGAATATAAATCATCTTCTTGTCAAACATAACCTGTCAAACCTGAGAAAACAAACAAGGCAACCTCGCGTAAAATCGGCAGCAATCTATATATGCTAATAAATCCTAGAAAACAAAGTAAGATATAATGCTTGTGGAATGATGTTTGTAGATTCCCTGGAGATTATAAAACTAAAGATTCAACAAAAACTTTAAGTCTCCGTTAGAAAAACAAAACTAGCAAAATTTCCAGAATTTTACACGTGACGCCGTCAGGAGTTTCTTCCTGACGCCGTTAGAAGTGACCTACAGAAATTCTTATGTTAAGTTTCTAGAAAATTTCTGGAAAAACTTTGTCCTACTTTCTGGAAAATCCTGCAAAACATCATTATGACTCGATACAAGCATTTGACTCTAACAAATATCAATATACATGTTCATTTAATATTGTGGAGAATCATGATCGAGTTTGTTTCTTAAAAACTTATTTGGGGTCTCCCCTTACACTTATCTTTTGCGAAATACCTTTGGATGAAGTTAAGACAAAGCCAAACGACAAGAAAAAGTATTTTCACCATTTTAGCTTTTGAAACATGATCTACCAACAATAAAAATTAAGCATGCATACGGAAACAAATAACAATCAAACAAAATAAAAATCACACAAATCATGGGTTGCCTCCCAAGAAGCGCTTTTCTTTATTTACGAGTCTTGTAGCTAGACTCAAGGTCATGGGTTACTACGTGACATGGGTGAGTTCCTCATTGAGGACATCTTTGGTATCAAACTTAGGTTTTAATTTCCTATCGGTTTTCTTAGTACGGTATGACCTTTCAAACTTTTCTCCATCCGGATCATACAAAATCATCTTCATATGCCATGATCCGTCACCTTCCTTAGGTGGCTTGTCCCACCTCCATTTACACTTATCCCCCTCTCTCTTCCACTTGTTCATCTCTATGTTAATAGGCATTACGCTTAAGAACTTAATCATTTTCCTAAAGACTAGGGGGTCCTCAAAAGGGTCTAGCTCTTCATCTCTAGCTACGAGTTGTTCTATCAAATGTGTTTTATTGATGAAATCTTTTTCTAGATAAAATGGGTGTTGAGGTCCTATAAAGTTTCTTTCTATCCAAGGTCCATATCTAGATGGTCTCCTATTCATCTCTACCCAATGTGGTGTCGGCTCATCCTCACAATCGTAGCTATGTTTCTTAACATCATATACCGACCAAGTATCGCCCTCACCTACCGCTATCTTAGACTCCTTACAATCTATCATAGCGCTAGTGGTTGCTAAAAATCCTCTTACTACTAATAGTGGGCATGTAGTATCACTAACCATATCTAGGACGTGAAAATCCGCTAAAATAGTTAACTTCCCTACGTGAACAACTACATCCTTAATCATCCCAACCGGGTGGGCAATACTCCCATCCGCTAGACCAATTAATACCTCCGTCTCCTCTAACTTTCCTAGCTTGAGAGTGGTGAAAAGGGATAAGGTAATCAAGTTGAGGCTTGATCCTAAATTGGCTAGTGTGTCGAAAGCTTTGGATCTCCCTATCTTACAAGGCAAAAAAAAGATGCCCGGATCATCAAGCTTTTTAGGCAACTTGTTTTGAACGAAGGCGGTCCCATTTTTACCTAGTTTAAATTTCTCATATTTTTCTAGGAGGGCACTATAGTAGGGAGCACGGGCTAAGACATCAATGACGGGGCGTTCAAGGTGAAGCTCCTTGAATTCATAGTCAAGGTCTTGCGTAGGAGGTGTTTCAACTATGCTTTTGACCGGTTTTGTATCGGGTGTTTTATTTGATTGGTCCTTTTGAAGAATTTGGTTTTGTTTGAAACACGTGCTCGTTGATTTAACCGAGTAGTATTGCGGACAAGAAGTGGGTGACGAAACTGATGATATGGAATTAATGTTTAGTTTCGGGTTCTTGACCGTGTCGCTTGGGAGTGCTCCCATTTCTCGGTCATTGAGAACTTTCAATGATGCGTCAATTTTGGTGGTCATCTCGCTTTGCTTTTGTTTGAAATCGGCTTCAAACTTAGATATGCGAGCTTCTTGAGATGCCATAAACTTGGACATCAATCCTTCAAGATTGTTGGTACTACCATAGTTGTTAGAAGGATTGTTGTTGAAAGTACGGTTGGAGGGTGGACCGTTTGGTTGGTAACGATTAGGCGGATTGGAGGAATTGTTTTGGTTTTGTTTCCACCTAAGGTTTGGGTGATTTTTCCAAGAAGGGTTGTAGGAATCACCGTAAGGGTTTGGCTCGGGTTTGAAAGTGTACCACTTATCTCCCACTTCATCGGTACGCGAGGACGCGTAGTCCGCAAAAGCTATTCCGGGGAGTTCCACGCAATCACGAGTGTCATGGGGACCACTACATAACTCGCATGAAGAAGTGATTTTGTTCACTTGGCTTGAAGGCTTAGGAGCTTTGTAAGATTTCATGAGAAACTTGACTTGGTCCTCAAGTTCCATGATCCTACGGTAAGGAGTGCTAGAATTGTTCGAAGGCAAAGATATTGCCTTGACCGTTTTGTTCAAATCACGGGGATCATTCCAACTTTCGTTGTCATAGAGAGCAAGATCTTCTATGAGTTCCCATGATTCTTCCGCACTTAGATCACGTAGCTAGCCACCGGCCGATTGGTCAATGGTTCGCCTTGTGGATAGATTGATATGGTCATAGAAGATTTGGACTTGGAGCCAAAGATCTATGCCATGATGAGGGACTTTTTGGAGTAAGTCCTTGAAACGAGTCCATGCTTCATATAGAGTTTCACCTTGACGTTGTTGGAACATCAAGATATCATTTCTAAGCTTGGTAGTTCTCCCCGGTGGGAAAAATTGAGCAAGGAAACAAGTGGTGAGATCATCCTATGAGGTGATAGATCCCGCTGGTAAACGTTCAAGCCATTGACTAGCTTGATCACGTAGAGAGAATTGGAATAGGCGTAATCGGGTTGACTCTCTAGTTGTAACATCAAGGTCTATAGAATCTACGATTTTAAGTAAGTCCTTGAGATGTTGATTAGCATCTTCGGAACGAAGTCCATGGAATGCACATCCGCTTTGCACCAACCGGATGGTGTCGGATCGCAAGGGAGACACATTGGCTCCTTGGGTGAGCTCAATAGTGTTTCGATAGCCTTGGTGGCTAGGTCGGGAATACTCTCCTAGGGTTCGGGGCCTAAGAGGTTGGTTAGCTAGTGGTGGGTTTTGTGGGTGGTCTTTTTGTTGTGGGTTGATGGGTTCAAAGATGTTACCACATTCCATGATATCGGATGGTAAAGAGTTACGAACAAAAACACGAAGAAATAAGATAGACTAAAGAGAACCTAAAAAATAAAAATAAAATCTTACTAGAAAGGAATCTAGCAAGTAGACCTAATAAAAAGAAATTCTAACCTAGACAATAACTATTCCCCGGGCTGCGGCACCAAAAACTTGATGCGTGGGAATTGCACCAGGCTTTACCTCTCGAGGGATCTCGAGAAGCTTAAAACCCCCCACTAGGCAGTGTACCTGATCGTTGTAGTATAATATAGTGACAAGTACCGGGAGATTGATCGTTCAACTCAGGAATAGTGTCACTATGATTAGAAAACCTAAGAACTAGGTCTAGAGGTGAGGGATGATTCTTTTTGTATTTTTATGTTTTTATGAAAGCAAGTAAAAATCTCGGTTTTTAGAATAGTGGCGGAATTAGTTGCTATTCAACTAACCCAATAACTAAAGATGCAATCAAAATAAAATAACAGAAATGTAAATAAACTAAATTAAACTAGTGGTGTGAATAATATATGGGAGAATTGTGTTTACTTAGATTTCACTACTCCATAGATATCTTTTACAGGTTAATTACTTGTTACAGTTGCGTGGATGACGGGTTATATTCCTTAATACCAATCATGGGGTGGCGTACTTACTTCCCCAATTCTATAAGCTCCTACTTCACTCCTATGTCGAGCCTGCAAGAAGCTCCTAACATGGGATCACTAGAATTCGCTCATGCATTAAACATAACCATAAAAACCTAGTCCACATCGGTTCATGTTTCTTAAGACGTTCAAGTAAGTTACACAATGGAGATCTGCCAGTTTTCTTAAGCCTAACATTGAAATCATTCATCCATTACAACTATAGACAAGCAATCAACCTATAATCAACATCCAGGTTTCATTACATCTAAGCAAACACACAAAAGATCTAGCCTAGCATGTTAAAATTAAGACAAGCGCAAGATATATTCAAACAACACATAGACATATTGAATGAATTAAAGGATAGTTATCTCAATTGAACATGAAGGGTTTCAAGGGGTGAAAACCCTTGAAAATACTGTTACAAACGAGCTAGGGTTTATAAATTTCGACCCTAAAATTCTCCACACAAGTCCCTCTTTTTTTTGAATGAAAATTAGAAAAATATATATAGATTTTATGAGGTGACGGCGTCAAGAGGAAAGTTCTGACACCGTCATCTCGCCGCCAAAAATCTTCTCGGATTTCCTAGATCCAGATCTAACGCCGTCATGTGTATTTTTGCTCTTGGCCGTCACCACTTTTACTCTTGACGCCCTTGTTCCGACGCCGTCATGTTTTCTCTGGGCTGTCATCCATTTTGCTTCTGACGCCGTCATCAAATCCTTCTTGACGCCGTCATCTACTGTTCCCAGCAAGGAAAATTAAGACTTTGCCGTTTTCTTCACTTTTATGCTCCAAAAACGTCCAAAATGCTTCCTTTTCCAGAATTCACTCCCAAAGTACCTAAAATCACAAATGGAACAATTTAGGGCAATATTTGATCAAATAAATTTCAATTCCGGCTTAAATGACCCCCTAAAAACGGATCATTTTTCACCTCATCAGCTTAAACCTTTTTGATTTTACAAAAAAGGAGAGAAGTGAATATAAACTCACTAAATACTTGTCTAAAAAATAATTTTTGGATTTAATGAGTTTAGGTTTTTTAATTATCAAAAAAGGGGAGATTGTTGATATAAATAATGACTAAAAACGTTATTCATATTTTTCGATATCTCTATGTTTTGATAATCACAAAATGAAAACTCATTAAACCAAAGATTATGACGTAAACAAGTATTTAGTAGTAAATATCCATTTTAACCACCTAATCACTTAAGGTATGAATAAACAAAATGTTTATAGCATATATGATCAAAGGAACATTTTTTAAATCACTAGATTTTTATAAAATGTCACAAACATTTTATCTCTTTTAGAAAATTATTTTTGGTATTAAATGAAAATGTTTAATTAATCATAAATATATAAATTCAAATTTTCAAAAAAAATGGCAAAAATGTTCCAGAAAAACCTTCTTCACTAAAAGACAATGCTGGGCAACGTTCAAAAGGGGCGGTCCCCTTAATTAACTAGGCGGCCCTCTTAATTATTAAGGGGATCGGCCCCTTAATTAAAGGGACCGGCCACGCTCCTGAGATTCCTAGCTTTGCCTATAAATACTGGTTCATTCCTGCATTTTTTTTCTTGCTTTTTTGCGCAAAAACTTTCTGTCTAAATCAACTCTTTGATCATATATTCACAAGTTTTTGTTTTCAAGTGATTCAAGCTTCAACACTCAAGTGCAAAGAGAAGAATACTTCTATTAATCAAGACTAGAAGTATTACAACTTAGTATTATCTTGCTACCTAAGTTGTTAGTTCATTCCAACTTGTAAATTATTCATTGATTGGTGTATAAGGTATGTATATTGGTTAGCTAAATTTAGATATAGGAACTAGATTAGTTGGGAGTGTGAAGTTGTACAAGAAGTAAAGAAGTAGTAGTGTATAGAAGTAGTAGTTGGTAGTGAAGCTATAGAAGCCTTGAATTAGTGAAGACTTGGAAGCCTTGAAGTAGTGAAGACTTAGAAGCCTTGTAGTAGTGAATACATAGAAGCCTTGAAGTAGTGAAGACTTAGAAGCCTTGAAGTAGTGATAAGATTGAAGTTGTGAAGTAGTGAAAAGATAGAAGACATCAAGTAGCGAAGAAACAAGAGTTGTGCAGATGTGAAGAAGGTGTGAAAAAGTAGTGGTGTGATTGAAGTTGTGAGATTGGTTCTAGCTACGATTAGAACTCGACATTTAGCTTTGTGTCGTTAAATTGGTGTAAGCTAATGTGTGTAACGTTTTCTCCGCCATAAGGGAGCTCTTTGACTTAGTGAAGAAAACTTTCGAGTTCGGTGCTTGGGGAATGGAGTAGGGCAAGGAAGGTGTCCTTGTAGCCGAACCACTATAAATCCTTTGTCTCTCAGTTTGATCTTTCCATCTCTCACTTTTTACTTACTTACTTACTTACGTTTCGTACATAGTTATAATAGCTTATATTGTGCATATATTGATTTCACATAAAGATCAAACAAAGTTCTATTCATAAAACTAATTTCCTAATAACCAACCTAAAAGAAGATACGTGTAATTGATAATATTGGTGTTTTCATACTAAACTCTAATCAAAGGTTTTTCAAACATACAAATTGAATAACTTGAATAAACATTTTTGGAACCATCTATTAAATCAAATTAAAAAGAGGTAAAGCTATTCAACCCCCCCCCCCTTCTAGTTTTCTACAGATATTATCGTGCAAGCGTTTAATTAACTCTGGGTTGGTTATCCCATGCATGAATCCCGATATTTTTAGCACTTCTGGGGCTCCCTTCACGTTTCTGCATTCCTTCTTGAATCTTTCCATGAAGTCCTCCGTGGATTTTCCTTCTCCTTGCTTTATGTGATGGTGTTCCACGAGATCCTTAATGCATTTCTTTTGTTGGAGAAAGTTTGCCTAGAATTATTCCTCCAGCTCGACATAGCTATCTATGGTTTCTGGTGGGAGGTCATCAAACCACACTCTGGCGGAGCCCGTTGGTGTGGAATTAAACATATGGCACCAGACCGGCATGACCCAATGTTCTACCTTTGCTGCAGACTGGAAGATCTTTAGGTGGTCCTCCGGATATTCACTTCCGTCATATGTTTTGACCTGAGTCGGCATACGGGTCCTTTTTGGCATGTTGAAGTGGCGGATACGGGGAGTGAACGGATCAGAGTCCCGCCACGACCAGGAACGCTGGATTTTTGCCTTCTTGACCTTAACCTCCTCCTCTTGTGATTTCGGTCTTCTAGGTCGTCCTCATGCCGGGGGACGACTCATGGTTGTGATGCCTCCCAGAATCACAGGAGCAAAAACTTTGGTAAAGGCTGTCTTCCTTTCTTTTATCATCACGGTAGGGCTGGTGCCGGGAGTGTTGCGATCATGCAGACATACTTCTCTCTGTGCTTCCGAGTCTATAGAATACTCCATTTTCCAGTCTTTTGAACACATTCCTCTTATCCGGATCCCTTCCCCTTGGTGACTTTGACCCGCGGCTCCGCAATATTGACTTACGGACGCTTTTCGAGGGCGTTTGGCTCGATCTTCTTCCTGAGGTCTTTCTTTCGGCGGGGTGTTCTGGACTCGGCTTGTTGTGATGCTTCTTGTTGATATAAATAATGTATAAAAACGTTATTAATATCTTTCGATATCCTTAAGTTTTGACGATCACAAAATATAAGAACATTAAACGCAAAGTTAATACGTAAACAAGTTTTAAGCAAGTTTATATCATCTCATCCAACATAATCACTTAAGGTATAAATAAACAAGTGACTAATATATTTTATGATCAAAGGGATGTTTATTTAAATAATACAAAGTTTATAAAATTAAATAAACTTATTATATATTTTTGAAAAATATTTTTGGTAATAAAGGAAAATGTTTTATTCATAATAAATATATGAATTCAAAATTTTAACCAAAATCAGTTAGTTTTTCACCAAATAAATTTTCCCCAGAAAAAGACAAGAAAACTGCAGTTTTCGTCTGGGCGGCCCCCTTAATTTTAAGGGGGCCGGCACACAATTAAGGGGACCGGCCACGCTCCCCTGTCAGATTCTGTCAGAAATTTTTCCCTATAAATACCACCTTAAATCTGGAATTTTTCTCACCTCTTGCACGAAAATTTTCAGATCCAAATCTCTCTAAACATCCTCCTAAAAACCCTTTGATCATATAATTGTTAATCCTTGTTTCAAGTGATTCATTCCCTCACCTCTCATCTCTCAAAGTGCAAGAGAAGAATACTCCTTCAACATCAAGTTGTGAAGTATTGTAGATTTGTGTATATAGTCTAGTTGTTGTGTACATTCATTGTAAAGGAGTGATAGTATTGTAACTAGATAGATCTAGGAGTAGAAGTTGTGAATAGAAGTAGTGAGATATAAGTAGTTTGTTGTGAAGAAGAAGAGCTAGGAAGTAGATAGTTGTGAAGAAGATTGTTGTGAAGTAGATAGTTGTGAAGCTAGATAGGTGTGAAGAAGTAGTGTTGTGATTAAGTAGTGACTAGGTGTGAAGAAGGTGTGTAGAAGGTGTGAATAAGTTGTGACGAAGTTGTGGTGTGTATATTGGTGTGTAAGGTTTTCTCCACCATAAGGGAGCTTGTTGACACAGTGAAGAAAACTCTCGAGTAGGTGACTCGAAGAGTGGAGTAGGGCAAGGAAGGTGTCCTTGTAGCCGAACCACTATAAATCATTTGTCTCGCGGTTAGATCTTTCCATATCTTACTTATTATCTTGTTTATATCGTTATTACTTTTGTAGACGTAGACGTTTATATATGTAGTTGCTCATATAGTGCTAGTATTGATTTTACTTAAAGATCAAACAAAAGTTTCATTCACAAAATAAAGTTTTTACAATCAAACAAAAAAATGTAACATACATATAATTGATCATTTCGATCAAGTATAGTTTTCATACAAAATATAACTAAGGATTATAAAATAAACGTTTACTTACTTGTCTCTCGTATATAGCTATAATTGTTTATATTATGCATGTGTTGATTTCACATACTTAGCTTACATTATTATTATTGTTCATACTTAGATATAGTTGTTCATATTGTTCAAGATTTGAGTTCACATAAGATAGAATCAAAGTTTTTAAAAGCAAACAAGACTTTAAAACTAAACTAAGTTTTCATAATTAAATTAAAAAGACGTAAAACTATTCAACCCCCCCTTCTAGTTTTCCACAATTGGTATCAGAGCCAGGTTAAACAAGATTTTTAAAATATACTGTATTTTAAAACTTGTATCGATCTATGGAATCGGAAAAATATTTAGAAGGGCAATCTATGCAAAGACCACCACTATTTGAAAGTGATGGATTTTTATATTGGAAAAATAGATTCGAAACTTATGTGAAATCGAAAGATCATGATCTTTGGCATGTCATTACCTTTGGTGATTTTCCCCCTATTCAATATAATTTTGAAACTAAAATGGATGAAATTGTATCTTTTGAAAAACAAAATAATGATTTGAAAAAGAAACTAGCAAAAAATAATGAGGCTAAAATGGTTATTTATAATGCGTTACCACGCAAAGAATATGAAAGAATTTTTATGTGTAAAACCACAAAAGAAATTTGGGATTCTTTGCTAATCACTCACCAAGATAATAGTCAAGTTAATGATAACATAATAGATCTTCTTGTTCAACAATATGAACAATTTACGATTCCGGAGGAGGAATCAATAGATAATGCTTTTGCTAGGTTTAACACTATCATCACAAGTTTAAAAGTACTTGATGAGAATTTTTCTAGTAAGAATTTTGTTAGGAAATTTCTTAGGGCTCTTCGTCCAAAATGGCGAGCTAAAGTTACGGCGATTGAAGAATCGAAGAACTTGTCAACTCTTCAACTTGATGAGTTGATCGGCAACCTGAAAATCTACGAAGCAATAATAAAGAAAGACTCCGAGATGGTCAATGGAAAAAGAGAGCAAAGCAAGTCAATTGCGTTGAAAGATAGGAAGGAATCTAGTAACAAGGATAGCTCAACCTCCGAAAGTGATGACGAAGAATATGCGATGGCCGTAAGAGACTTCAAGAAATTCTTCAAAAGGCGAGGAAGATTCGTTAGACAACCGCATGATTAAAGGAAAGCAAACCAAATAAATAAAGATGACAAAAATGGCAAAAGTGATAGGAAGTGCTTCAAATGTGGTGATCTAAATCATCTCATCGGAAAATGTCGAATGATGTCAAGAGATCAAAATCAAAAGGCGTTTGTTGGAGGAGCTTGGAGTGATAGCGATGATGATGAGAAAGAAATCACAAATGAGGAGAAGTGTCTTATGGCTAAGACATCAAGCGAGGTACGTTCTAAAACCGAATACTTAGGTGACGAAAATTTATCATTAGACGAAAAAGACCTAGATAGTGAATATAATAGGTTATGCAAATTAGTTCAAAAGGTTATAGCTAAAAATAAGTCACTAAAACATATTAATAATCTATTAAAAAATGAAGTACTCGAATTAAAAATTAGACTACAACATTTGGAAAAAATAAAAGAAGTTTTTATAGAATGTAAAACATGCATAGAGGTTAAAAATGAAAACGAAAAACTTAAAGATGAAATTTTCAAACTTGACAAGTTTAAAAATAGTAGTAACCCACTTAAGAAAATAATAAGTGTTCAAGAAACTTTGGAAGATAAAACCGGTCTAGGATTAACCTCAACTAATGTTTCAACTAGTGAAAATAAAAGTATAAAATTTGAATGTGAATCTAGTAAACAAAAATCATTAGAATCAAAACCTAAGTATATACTTACAAAAGATAGAAAAATACCCATTGCGTATGATGAAAAAGTAAAAACTTTTTATAAACCATCCTTAAAAACCGAAGTAGGATCCTCTAAATCTAAATTAAGATCTAAAACTCCACCACCAAGAAAACCAAATAATCTTCATACTCGATCTAAAACACCTCAACCTAGAAGAAACCAAAATAGACAAAACTACAATAATACTAGTCATCAAATGTGGAATTATCAACCAAGTTACAATCCTTGGGGAATATTACCACCATACATACATCCTAGCCAAATGTTGAATATGTTTGGACCAAACAACTTTGGACCAATGAGACAATGGGGACCAAGTGGCTAAGCTGTCAATCTTGGAAATAGTTGGAATATCATCTACTAATGACTTCTATAAGTCAACATGGGCACTTGAAGTGCTTGAAGATATTCCATTGAAGACTAAGAGGTACGCGTTTCTTTTAAGTTCATCGCTATAATTTGCATGCTTAGATAAATGATTAGTTAGATTAATGTTTAGCTATACATATATATGTACATAATAGCTTATATTCTTATAACCTAGAAACATCATTGGTTGACTCTCCTAGGAATAAGATAAAATTGTTAATTGCCGAACAAAATAGAAAATGGAAATCTTCTATATCCACTATTAGCAAACTCATGGTGATGAAGTGAAATGAGTTAAGTGGATCGATCGTTAATATAGAAGTAGGATTAGATCCCTCGCGTAAGAAAACTATGGATGAAACAAGCTCTCGTAGACTATGGCATTAAGTTAGATAAACGTGCGAAAACAAAGGAACTATAGATGTTAGGTTATACCCCATTCAACACTCTCGCATCTAACATATATGTGGAAAACTAGAAGGGGGGTTGAATAGTTTACCGTTTAAAAACTTTAAACTTGTTGTATCAAAAGTCCATTTTTAGCTTGTTCTAATATAAAAGATGTTACTTGTAGTTTATGACTAATATAACTTAAAACATGTTATCACACAAGAACAATTAACAAGTCACAACACAAACAATCACACAATGCAAACATTAAAGTAAGACAATAAGTAAAAGGAAAGTGCAAACTCAACACGAGGATTTATAGTGGTTCACGGATCTCCTCTCCGCCCTACTCCACTCCTCGAGTACCCAACTCGAGAGTTACTTCACTAAATCAACAACCTCCCTTTTCGGCGGAGAAAACCTTACAATCGTCGCTTACACTTTTACCGACACTAAGCTAGATGTCGAGTTCTTTTACAAGGGTACAACCACTCCCGTTCGTCACTTACAATTTTACCGACACTAAGCTAGATGTCGAGTTCTTTTACATGGGTACAACAACTCTCGTTCGTCGCTTACACTTTTACCGACACTAAGCTAGATGTCGAGTTCATTACCAAGGGTACAACCACTCCCGCTATGTTTTGTGGCCCAACATAAAAACCTTGTGTTTTATGGCACAAACAAATAAACCTTCTAATCTATATTGTTATGATACAATGATGATCCAAGACATAAAAGTCTAATGGATATGCATGCCTAATCTACATGAACTCCTTGAATAAGAAGTCTTCAACTATTGAGGATGTCAAGTGCCCTTGAATCTTCATATGTTGGAATGCTTCAATGAATGATGACTTCAAGATCTTGTGACCTTCTTGGTGGATCATGAAGTATGATATGCTTACAACAAAAATGAAAGTTAGAAGCATTATGATCATTATGGAAAGGGTGATCTACATGGTTTCCTATTTATCTATGTGTGGGTGTTTTATTTCATCTTTTCATCACCAACTTATGAGAAAACCATGGACTACTATTTATAGGAAAACAAGTAAAGAGGTTTTTCTAAAACCATTTTCCTAAAACTAGCTAAAGTAAAAACCATGTTCTAGTCACTTTCACAATGTCACATCTAGTAAATACTAGTCAACATGCATTGAACCAAATACGAAATACTTCCAAAATGTGTAAGAGTATTGCTAGTCAAACACATAAACCTTCCATAAATGCATGGTGTGACATATATATATATTTCTATTTTAAGATTTAGATATATATGAAAGTAAACTTGTATATATTACCTAAGTAATGTTATTATAGTAAGTTAATGAGTTATTTAAAAATGTTTGATTCCTAATGTCATTACATTTTTGTCATTTGTAAAACTTACTAATATTACTTTAACACATAAAGTGGCACTTATTCTATTTGACACCTAAAGTGCACTTTGACACCTAATATACTTAAAGACCCTAAAAGTATTTTAGTCATTCTAAATAGTTGGTCAAGGGGTTTGATCATAACGCTACATAACAAACATGTACGAACCTGTGTTGTAGCATACGATGACTCGAGACGTTGAGAGGTGTTGAATGTTTGTTGAGACAAAGTATGATTACAAGTAACTTGTACATTTTACGTTATGTATCAAGTTATACGTTTGTTATCAATCAAAACAAACGAGACTGTTTAGATTAAATATCGTAATATTTGCACTAACAATCTCCCCCTTTTTGATGATGACAAAATATGTAAACGTGATAAAACGTAAAATGTAAAAAGTTACTTGTGTCCGTATTACTTACTTGTATCCGCAATACACCTTCTACATTTCCTTCTCCGTTTACACTCTTCTCCCCCTTTGTCGAAACAAAAAGGGGTGTGTCCTTGGAGTTAACTTAATTTCTCCCCGAAATGGCGAGCTTGTATCATCCCTAGTGAAGTGAATTCTTCAACTCCAATTTCCAAAGGTTGTTAGCGGATCCATGGATCAAATTAAGTTCCTTGACCTACACCAAGGTTAGTGTTGTGCAACATAAAAAAAAATTATACGAAAAATGCATGATGAATAAAAATCATTTTGGACTATGTTGACTTATCTCCTTTTTTTTGTCGAAACACAAAGGTGCGTCGAAGAATAAGAATAAAGAAAAATGTGTGCATGCTTCCCCTAGATTGTAGCTCCCCCTTAATCAATACTCCCCTTTGTTAGGGTCCCAACGTATATGACACAAGAAATAAGAAAGCTACAAAAAATAAAGGTTAGTGCATGATTAACTCCCCCTTGATCAATACTCCCCGTTGCTAGGGTACCAACGTATATGATACAAGGATAAGAAAGCTACAAAAGACACAAAGGTTAGTGTATGATTGACTCCCCCTTGATCAATACTCCCCGTTGCTAGGGTACCAACGTATGTGATTCAAGGATGAAGAACCCTACAAAATAAAGGTTAGTATAAGACAATAATTTTCCTATGCTTGACGGAAGCTCCCCCTTGTTATAGGGCGTCAATATGAACCTAGAAGAAAAATAATTGATGCAAAACTTCATCCTTAGATGAGTATGCTATATACGATTGATCGTATATAATGGTGAACATACAATGAAAGAGTTAATGCAATATATTTCATCTCAAAGAAAAATAAGATGTATATATATAAATGATATAGGCGACTCAAGGTAGAGACCCATGATATCAAAGATCTCATGAGGTGCATTCTTGTAGAAAGAAATACAATCATAAGAAAAATAAGTTGTATTCTTCTAATAAGAATTACAATAAAAACGCGAATATAATATGATAGAAACCTACAAAACAATGCCTAGAGAGAAGACATGAGGATGAGATGCTTCTAATGATGTTGTAAACTAACAAGGAATGAGTTTCTCACCTAAAAGATTGTTTTGAAGAAGTGTGGTAGTTGAAAATTTGAAAAATAGAAAATAAAAATTTGCAGGTGGTCTGGCGGAACCCTGCGATAACACGGGCGGAACCCTTGTGAGGGTTCCGTCTAATCCGCTGGGCCATTTCTGGGTTTCCAGAAAATTGCACTGGCGGAACCCTCGTGAAGGTTCCGCCTGATCCGCCAGACCTGGAAAACAACACAGTCCCCTTTTTAAAGTGCCGAGACGATTTTCAAAATTTTCGAAAACTCTTAAAAACACAAATATAACTCATATCTGGTTAGGAAAAGATAACAGGGCAAGTAAAAACACACGTAATGTTAGAGTTTGAACGAGGGCTAACGATTTTCATTATACTTTAGAAAAAGTATTGAAAATATGACAACATCACAAGATGAATAGAAGTAGGTTTTACGCTAATCCATGGTGGTGATGATTAGTGAAAGAGTTGATTGAAGGTGGTGGTGATACGTAGACAACTATTTAAAGAGTTAGAAGCTCGTGTGTATACCAAATTCTTTATCGAAAGATAAGGATAGAACATATCTACTCATGCAATCCTAAAATTCACTACTAGAAGGATAAGCAACGAATATGACTTTATCATCTACCAAAGATGATGTATCTTGCCATAATGCATGCTTGAATGGAATTGAAAGGAAGTGATAACAATAAGCACCTATGAACAAGAGTTCACATGAAAAGAGTACTAAAAACACCTATATGAGGATGAAAATGACATCATAAGATGCGAGAGTGTTGATTAAACCAACGTGTTGAGAATAAGAGTTTGATTAAAATATTGTTTGCACTTACAATGACGTGCATGATATGTGTCGAGGCAGAAAAAGGATGAGATCCTATGATGGTGTTCTAGACAATGAAGTTGTGAAGTCCTAGTTTTGAGAATAATCCTAGACTCCATTGGTTGTTGGTTGTGGAGATGAAAAACTTTGTTGAACATATGATGTGTTTTTCACTTGATGAGGTATTGGGAGTGAAAAGGGCTTGAAATATTAAAAAGAGAAAAAGTCAAAGGCTTGAAGCACTTGTGTTTTTGTGAACCGACTTTAACTAAATGAAGTGTGCCTATGTGTTGGTATTTTAGGGTGTAAGAAACATGAGTAGATGTTCTTTGAATACAATTTGACAAAATACAAATATGTGAATGAATTTCTCACCTCCTAAATAGGTGGACATCCAACATATTGTGTAATGCATCGTATAAGGAATTATGATGAAGTGTTTAGGAGGTTGTAGGTTAATGTAAGCGATGAGCTTAGTGAAAGCGATGAGCTTTGTGAAATTGAATGATTTTGAAGTGTTTAGGGATGTTAATTAGCATACAAAGAACTTTATCCTTGAAGTCATGTAGCTCTTCTCTATCAATGTGAGACGATCGCATGAAGAGGCATGTGGTTTTCTCAAAGGAGGTGGAAAGGATTAGAATATTGGTATGGAGGCGACGATGAGTAATCTTGAGGATTGACGTTAGGAGACTCTTTGTGAATGTGGATTATCATTAATGGATGATTGGGAATCATGGAGTTTTGAGGTGTTTTGTTGGTTGACGACTGAAGGTGAATGTGTGAAATGAGGTGATGGTGACTTAACAACACTTGAAGCTTGGATATCTTCTTTGTGTTCTTCACTTGCTAGAAAGTGGAAAAGACGCATTTCATAATGAAATTCACTTGACTTTCGACTACATACACAAGTATGACAATGAGTGTATGGATATGACAATTGCCCTTTGTTTCAAAGCGCGACACAAGGGTGAATATAAGTTTATGTATCATGAGAGATGGTTTAACCTTAATGGGTTAGGTTGTAGTGGGGATGACACACTTGTTTGGTTACATGGTGGAATCTTCTTGTGAAGATAACTAGGTGTATGATATTGACTCTTGGTTTCTTTGAGGGCATGGAAGTGGTGGATGACTCGATATTGGTAGAACAAAGGATAACTCGGTTTTTCATTTCACATTGGTGGTTTAAGGTTTGAGTGATGAAAGGTTATGAGGGTGATTTGATCATCAAAGACCAAGAGATGTGTTAGTGTGTGATGATGGAATATTTTAAGAACGTTCTCAATAGAGATCTTTGGAACAAGTGTATAAAGTTACTAACTTTATAGGATCTTAATTGTGTGTGCTCTAGAGATGTGTAGGATATGCATAAAGTTTGAATTGGGTTATGAGCAAGGTTTGGTTATGATGAACGCTTAAAAGGAAATAGACACATATGGTGTCTTTCAACAAGTAAGATTATCACGTGGAATAAAGTCACCATGCTTATGAAACATAAGAATGACGGGATGATGAGGAGGCTCTAGATCCTAGAACTTGTAGATGTTGATTTAAGATCATTAACCCAATGGGGTATAATGAAATCTCATGTAACACAACCGTTCATGTTCAATGAGAGAATGACGCATTGGATATACAATATCCTTTTAATCATGATGAAAACTTGACACATGATTTCTTAGGCATAATGTCTTTCAAGACATCATGTTTTCCTAAATGAAGATATGAAACCAAAGTGTTTGAATCGGATAGTCCTATCCTAAATATACTTGGTCTCAAGATTATAATCACTAGATGATGACTAGAGGAATTCACTCGAGTTTCTTATGTATACTCCTCAAGTGTCATTGTTGCTCAGGGTATATGAGGTTGGCTTTGAGATTGCATTTTAACATATGTTGTTAAAATGTTGATTTGAAGTTTAATGAAACATGTGCAGAAGTTAAAAGTATTACTAATACTTTGATAACTTGTGAAAGCGGAACTTAAACCTAGTGTAATTAAATGTGCGCTTCATGCTCATTTGATTGTGAAGGTTCTAATCCTATAGGTGGTAAAGTATGGTTGAGTTTGTTAAACGAGTGTTTAGACAAAGGGCTTTTTGAGCAATGCACTCAATGGATTCAAATGAAGGTAAGGATGGTGGATTGGTTTATCTTGGTGGTAGCTCCTTTAGTGTGTCCAAAGAAGGATGTGGTGATGTGGAGGTTTGTTGTGCTAAGGAAGTACTTAAGTTTCATAGATGTAGAAAGTGAAGAAAAATTAATCCTAATTTGTTCTCATCTATTGGTTGGTACAACTAGCGGGCGAGGTGCTTGAAGTTTTGCTCATGTTTGTGAAGCTTATGGGCTGAGATATATCACAAGGTGAATGTGATGAGATGATGGTGAAAGAACAAGTGAACTTAAGTGCTAAATGTTTAAGGATGAAAACCTATTGACATTTGTTTTTGTTCCTATTGATTGGGAGAGTACTATGATGAGTGTTTTAGTTGTAATGAGTGTTTTAACAAACATTGTTAAAATACTTGGGTGTTGATTTTTCGGATATGACATTTAATGACTACGGTAGTAAGTCAAGTTTACTTGAATATTTTGAACGAAATACTTAAGTTGTCAATCCTACTTAGTTGAGATTGAATAGCATAAAAGGATAGCAAGACTCGATAATACATCTATAATTTAAGAGTAAGTTATGACTCGATATAAATCCTTATCGTCTTGAAGGATGACACATTATTTTCATGTTAACCAAGTGCGGTAACATATGTAGATACAAGACAATATCTATAGTTATAAGTTGGACTTGTGATTTCGATATTGTATGTAATCTTTGCTAACAACGAGTCCGGATTGGTTAGGAAGTTGTCAATTTACAAATCAAGCTAATGAATGAGTAAAGGACAAAAGAATGCAGTGAGTGTGCGTAGTGATCACAAATACTCAATGGTTCGAGGATTGCAAGGAACAAGTTTCCGGATTCCTTCCTCTAAGGAGAAAGGTATCTTGGATTATTCTTGTGGAGTTTAAAAGTATTATTATGGATGAATATCTTATAGGTGCAGGTGAGATGTCCAAATCCTAATATAAGTGAACATTAGTGAGAAGAATCCTAGTGATGAAAGTGAGTGATCTTGAGTAAGGGATTTAAATGAAAATTTAAAAAGAAATCTGCAGGACTGGCAGAACCCTACGAATACACGGGCGGAACTCTTTTGAGGGTTCCGTGTGTTCCGTTGGGCTATTTCTGGGTTTCCCAAAAAATGCACTGGCGGAACCCATTTGAAGGTTCCGCCTGATCCGCCAAACACCAGAAATGAGGCAGTCCACTATTTCGAGCCTCGAGACGTATTTCAAATTTTTCGAAAACTCCTAAAAACATAACTTAAATATAGTATTGATTAGGAAATGCAAAAGTTGGATATAGAAGAACTCTAACCGTTAGAATTTGACCGGGGGCTAGCGAATTTCACTATACTTAGTGAAATATCCATAAACTTGAAAATTTGACAACCTCACAAATGTTGTCTACCTGCATATCCGTTAGTACAACACAATGTCCAAAGATAACAAAAGATCCTAGAAGAACATATATCCATGAAACACATTGTTTGACTACCAAATAGTTCAAATTACAAGTAATGCCAAACACTCCTTAACAATGGACATTTATTGACTCCCGAAACTCGTTCAAGTATCCTAATAATACTTGGAACATATGCACCTAATTAGATGTGATAGATTAAAACCAAAAACACATATTCTAACACATGTTAGCATATAGATTAAGCCGAGGATTATGAGCTTACCATAAATAGAAATTAAGCCAAACATGGAAAATTGATTACAACAAAGTGTTATCATCCGAACATGATACGGTTAGTTTGCATGATCAACCTAAGATGAGTTTCTATCTTTTAGCAAAACACATTCATTAAGCATCATTGTAGAAGCATGTATACCAAATACCATTTTACAAGAATACTACATGTTTAAAAATGTAGTGACTCATTTAGACGCGTGACCATATTCCAAGATATTTAATTAGTATTACTTAATTCTCATTCCTAGGTGAATTATGCAAAATAATCACATAACATATGCAAGGAAGAGTAACTAAAACAATAAGCAATACAAACACAAATTTTCAACTTAGTACACACAATCTAGCAAATATCCTATTGTGTATAAACATAAAATCGACAAACAAGCAAATGAATATCATGACAAGATTGACACTCATGAATCAAAAAAAAAAACAATATGCAATCACAACTTTCAATAAGCAAATATCATATATGCATACAACTAAAACAAGTAGTCATTTAGCATAACATAAAAAGAAATATACTTTTCGTCACTTTGCGTTTAAATATGACGATGTATGCCAAGCTTGATTAGTTTCTTTTGTATATATGAATATCACAAAATTCTTTAGTTTCAAAGAAAACAATGTCAATGTTCAAAGGATACTAACTTATATTGCCTAACTCAAAAGTTTGAGTTTCTACATCAAAACTAAACTTGATATTTTGGACACACTATATTATTTGGTTTATTCTTTTGACTTCAGATTAGATTTAGGCCATGACATTATTTTTAAAAGAAAGTAGATTCAATTACCTTTAAAATGATAGGTGGCGCGACTCCTACGGACTTACGGTTAATTTGTTATGAATTTTTGAAGTTTGACAAAAACTGTATACTGTGCAGCCCACGGAACCTTCGTCCAAAGGGCAAGGAACCCTTCTGAGGGTTCCGTGGGATCTGCGGGGTCTACTGTAACAAATTGTCATAAAATGCTAAAAACGTGTATTTCGCATAGCGAAAATGTGTAGGACTTACTAGATTTGTTAGTAAACATATAATACACATATTTTAACATCATTACTTCTTATGTGACTTATCTAAACATTTACGGAGGTGATTTTTCAACTAAATTTATAGTTAACCCAAACACTTCATTTAAAACCGTATTTTACGTACATTAGCTCTAACCACATAATTTGACACTTACAACTTTTTAAGAAAAGTTTTCTTTTATTTTTCAAGGACACCTTCAAGCTTGTATACAAAGTAATATTTAACCACAAAATTTCTAAATATACTTAACGAAACATTTTTCATATTATATTCCGCTTCAATGGTAATTTGATACATGGATCGTGCTCCATTTTAAAAACCATTTGTTTTGAAAATAAGAGCTACGAAGCTCTGATGCCAATTGTGGAAAACTAGAAGGGGGGTTGAATAGTTTACCGTTTAAAAACTTTAAACTTGTTGTATCAAATGTCCATTTTTAGTTTGTTCTAATATAAAAGATGTTACTTGTAGTTTATGACTAATATAACTTAAAACATGTTATCACACAAGAACAATTAACAAGTCACAACACAAACAATCACACAATGCAAATATTAAAGTAAGACAATAAGTAAAAGGAAAGTGCAAACCGAACACGAGGATTTATAGTGGTTCGGTCACGGATCTCCTCTCCGCCCTACTCCACTCCTCGAGTACCCAACACGAGAGTTACTTCACTAGATCAACAACCTCCCTTTTCGGTGGAGAAAACCTTACAATCGTCACTTACACTTTTACCGACACTAAGCTAGATGTCGAGTTCTTTTACAAGGGTACAACCACTCCCGTTCGTCGCTTACGCTTTTACCGACACTAAGCTAGATGTCGAGTTCTTTTACATGGGTACAACCACTCCCGTTCATCGCTTACACTTTTACCGACATAAAGTGGCACTTATTCTATTTGACACCTAAAGTGCACTTTGACACCTAATATACTTAAAGACCCTAAAAGTATTTTAGTCATTCTAAATGGTTGATCAAGGGGTTTGATCATAATGCTACATAACAAACATGTACGAACCTGTGTTGTAGCATACGATGACTCGAGACGTTGAGAGGTGTTGAATGTTTGTTGAGACAAAGTATGATTACAAGTAACTTGTACATTTTACGTTATGTATCAAGTTATACGTTTGTCATCAATCAAAACAAACGAGACTGTATAGATTAAATATCGTAATATTTGCACTAACAATCTCCCCCTTTTTGATAATGACAAAATATGTAAACGTGATAGAACGTAAAATGTAAAAAGTTACTTGTGTCCGTATTACTTACTTGTATCCGCAACACACCTTCTACATTTCCTTCTCCGTTTACACTCTTCTCCCCCTTTGTCGAAACAAAAAGAGGTGTGTCCTTGGAGTTAACTTAATTTCTCCCCGAAATGGCGAGCTTGTATCATCCCTAGTGAAGTGAATTCTTCAACTCCAATTTCCTAAGGTTGTTAGCGGATCCATGGATCAAATTAAGTTCCTTGACCTACACCAACGTTAGTGTTGTGCAACATAAAAAAAATTATACGAAAAATGCATGATGAATAAAAATTATTTTGGACTATGTTGACTTATCTCCTTCTTTTTGTCGAAACACAAAGGTGCGTCGAAGAATGAGAATAAAGAAAAATGTGTGCATGCTTCCCCTAGATTGTAGCTCCCCCTTGATCAATACTCCCCTTTGCTAGGGTTCCAACGTATATGACACAAGAAATAAGAAAGCTACAAAAAATAAAGGTTAGTGCATGATTAACTCCCCCTTGATCAATACTCCCCGTTGCTAGGGTACCAACGTATATGATACAAGGATAAGAAAGCTACAAAAGACACAAAGGTTAGTGTATGATTGACTCCCCCTTGATCAATACTCCCCGTTGCTAGGGTACCAACGTATGTGATTCAAGGATGAAGAACCTTACAAAATAAAGGTTAGTATAAGACAATAATTTTCCTATGCTTGACGGAAGCTCCTCCTTGTTATAGGGCGTCAATATGAACCTAGAAGAAAAATAATTGATGCAAAACTTCATCCTTAGATGAGTATGCTATATACGATTGATCGTATATAATGGTGAACCTACAATGAAAGAGTTAATGCAATATATTTCATCTCAAAGAAAAATAAGATGTATATATATAAATGATATAGGAGACTCAAGGTAGAGACCCATGATATCAAAGATCTCATGAGGTGCATTCTTGTAGAAAGAAATACAATCATAAGAAAAATAAGTTGTATTCTTCTAATAAGAATTACAATAAAAACGCGAATATAATATGATAGAAACCTACAAAACAATGCCTAGAGAGAAGACATGAGGATGAGATGCTTCTAATGATGTTGTAAACTAACAAGGAATGAGTTTCTCACCTAAAAGATTGTTTTGAAGAAGTGTGGTAGTTGAAAATTTGAAAAATAGAAAATAAAAATTTGCAGGTGGTCTGGCGGAACCCTGCGATAACACGGGCGGAACCCTTGTGAGGGTTCCGTCTGATCCGCTGGGCCATTTCTGGGTTTCCAGAAAATTGCACTGGCGGAACCCTCGTGAAGGTTCCGCCTGATCCGCCAGACCTGGAAAACAACACAGTCCCCTTTTTAAAGTGCCGAGACGATTTTCAAAATTTTCGAAAACTATTAAAAACACAAATATAACTCATATCTGGTTGGGAAAAGATAACAGGGCAAGTAAAAACACACGTAACGTTAGAGTTTGAACGAGGGCTAACGATCCCACTTTTAAATAACATGTTTTCACTATCAATATCCACAATTTTGTTTTGATCAAAACTAAAGATTGGGAAAATATCCTTTACCGTTCATTCACACATTTTGAAGTAAAAACCCAATCTATCTTATTCATATAACTCTCACATCTAAGTGAAAACCTACTTTCAAACATTGTTGAATAATGCTAAAAACGTCTCTTTTAAAATCATGCATGGTGATCTCATATTTGTCATCTATATTTATACAAATGACACTTATAAGTGATCTAAATCAAATCAAGAGGACCATGGTTTGTTTATTAAGACTTTATTTGTAACAAGTCTAGAAATCCATGCTATCATAACTACCCACTTATTGCACATTGATACAAATTATGATTAATCCTCCTAGTTATGTAGTTATGTAATACTTGATGTTGCTTATTGTTTCCTTGCACTTATAGTTTATTTGCTTGATGAGTATGTTTGCATGCTAGATGAAATTGCTTGTTTACTTAATCTCTTTAATTAACATGCTTTGGCTACATTATTGCCTACATAATTAGTATATGCTTAATTGCCTCAAAGAGTTGGACTTGTTTGAAACCAAAAACACAACGTTTCTGCAATTCACTACAAAAAACCCATTTCTGGCAATCTGGGAATCACCATATGGGCGGCCCCCTTAAATCATAAGGCGGCCCCCTTAATTATTAAGGGGACCGGCCTCCAATTAAGGGGACCGGCCATCTGATGGTCGAAGGTGTTGTTTGTTTTTTTTTCCTACTTTTTAGCCCATTTCATCCTACACTTCTCAAAATTCACAAACTTATTCTATCCTAAACCTTCCATCAAAGTCTATCCATCCTTGATCCTACCAATCCTACATTATAAACACTCTCATTCCTTTCAATCTCCACTCATCTCATCATTTCCTCTCCCATTAAACCAAAACCACCAAGAAACCCATTTGGAGAAGAAAAACCTAACTTCCATTAAAATCCCGTCAAACCAAATATTGTTGTCAAACATCCAACACCAAATTCCTCCTATGTCTTCAACATTACATACTTAACACCTCACTCTCCTACCCTCCAACATTACATATCAACAACCTTTACTCACCCATATCCTTCTACATTACACTCAAACCTCATAACCTTTACTCACCTCAATCTTAAATTTCATCTCCTAGTGCATCTAATGCATCATCTTTAACACCCTCCTACCAAGAAATCCCTTCCATAAACATCGCTCTTTCACTCTCACCAATCACATCATTTGATACTCATTTCCTATCTTCACCAATAACTCCACCTAGTCATCCTCACAAAAATATTCAACCATATAACCATTCCCTACACTCTACAAAGTGTGTCATCACCACTACTACTTAACCCATGAAGGTCAAACCATATTTCATGATACACAAACCTCATGTTCATTCAAATGAACCCTTTCACAAACCTCATCATAATAACCAAACATCTATCTTTGTTCCCTAAAATACACCTTCATCTCACCCACATAAGCCATATAAAGAGCATTCAATCTTAAAACAACAATCCCAAGGAACATCCTCCTCTTCCATACCTTTATCCTCATCCATTCATGATTACTCAAACTCATAAATGTCTCCACCACCAAAAGTATCATCATCACCTCCTACCAACTCACACGCTATTCCTATGTTGCATGTCCAATCATCCATCCCTAATAAAAACCACACTCCACCATCATCACCTTCATTTGAACACTTGATGTTCATTGAAGAACTCAAGGAAGCCCATGAGCTTTGTGCACTTCTCGCCTTACACCTTGCTCAATGCAACTTGGAATAATTTTCCTCTAGCTCTCCTTCATCACCCCACAACTTGAAACAAGTTGCCAAACATGTCAACAATTTTCCTTGTTGCATCTTTCTCCAAAAACAAACCATTTCATTGAATGAACACTTCACTTGGATTGAGTATCTTCTCACTAGATCTCATCCAAAACCCTTGCTTGAACAACATCCAAACTCTCAATCAACCTCTTCCGCTCCTAACTCTACACCTCTAAACTCTCCACCACCAAACTCTCCAACATTCATGCACCCAAACATATACCTCCATTAATCCAACAATCTTACCCTAACTTAACCATTTTCATTCCAAACAATCCATCATCAACCATCTTAGCATAATATATGCTTATGATTTTCACTTTCAAATAACAATCAACCAACCTTTTGTTACAAGCAAGTCCGATGGCTCTCTTTGGCAATTAGGATCTTTAACATAATCACTTTGAATTAATTGTTATGTATCCTTAATATTTGTTTGCTATGCTTGTTATTTGTATATTGCATATTTTTCTATGTTGTTTGTGCTCTAAATATTTTTGCAAGCATTCCATATCTCGATTTCTTATGACCTCAAAACGAGGGGGAGTATACTTCAAGGGGGAGCTATACATTCGTCGGGATAACCTTTTTGATGTTAACAAAAAGGGGAAGAAGTGATATAAACTCACACTAAAGACTTGCATATATATTAATTTTTAGTTTAATGAGTTTAGATTTTGTAATCATCAAAAAGGGGGAGATTGTTGATATAAATAATGTATAAAAACATTATTAATATCTTTCGATATCCTTAAGTTTTGACGATCACAAAATATAAGAACATTAAACGCAAAGTTAATACGTAAACAAGTTTTAAGCAAGTTTATATCATCTCATCCAACATAATCACTTAAGGTATGAATAAACAAGTGACTAATACATTTTATGATCAAAGGGATGTTTATTTAAATAATACAAAGTTTATAAAAATAAATAAACTTATTATATATTTTTGAAAAATATTTTTGGTAATAAAGGAAAATGTTTTATTCATAATTAATATATAAATTCAAAATTTTAACCAAAATCAGTTAGTTTTTCACCAAATAAATTTTCCCCAGAAAAAGACAAGAAAACTGCAGTTTTCGTCTGGGTGGCCCCTTAATTATAAGGGCGGCCCTCTTAATTTTAAGGGGGCCGGTACACAATTAAGGGGACCGGCCACGCTCCCCTGTCAGATTCTGTCAGAAATTTTTTCCTATAAATACCACCTTAAATCTGGAATTTTTCTCACCTCTTGCACGAAAATTTTCAGATCCAAATCTCTCTAAACATCCTCCTAAAAACCCTTTGATCATATAATTGTTAATCCTTGTTTCAAGTGATTCATTCCCTCACCTCTCATCTCTCAAAGTGCAAGAGAAGAATACTCCTTCAACATCAAGTTGTGAAGTATTATAGATTTGGGTATATAGTCTAGTTGTTGTGTACATTCATTGTAAAGGAGTGATAGTATTGTAACTAGATAGATCTAGGAGTAGAAGTTGTGACTAGAAGTAGTGAGATATAAGTAGTTTGTTGTGAAGAAGAAGAGCTAGGAAGTAATTTCAGGTGATCGTCAGTAAGCTTGTCATCAAGGTCTTGCATAATGAAGTTTTCACATGTCACTACTATTCATTATGTACTAAAATACCATCTTTTGGAAACTAAACTTATGTCTTAAATTGCCAATGTCGGCAATAACTATGTTGTAATGTTATACTTTTCCTTAATGTAAATTATGGTATTGTCTTATTTCTCTTTGGTGATGTATATCGATTTCGTTGCACCTCGTGTTTCCGCCTTCGGCGCGGGTGTGACAGATTGGTATCAGAGCCAGGTTATAGAGAATGCCGATTTTTCTAAAATAAAAATCGCAACTATAACCAAAGTAACATTTTTCTTAAATACCAAAAATGATACGAGTCGACTAGTCTTAGCATTGCATTATTAATCCTCAAGTATGCATAGCCTGATCACCTATGTATAATTCAGGAAGAATCATGCGATAAAGGGAGTAGTAGTCAAAGATCATGTTTGGTCGGGTCTAGAGAGTCTGGTCACCTGAAGTTGCATTGGTCGGGTGGGTATGCATAACCTGTTTATATGTTTCAGTTTCTGTTACCGTACCTTATATATGCCTTCATGTATATACTTTCTCCTTGCTACCTTACGCCCCGTTAGATTAAGCATGCCTTTGTTTCCATCATTTTGCGATCTCCATGTCACGACTGTTATTGTACCGTACATCCTCCGTCATCATTCATTTGTCGCTCACTCAACCAACTATTTTTGGTCTATCGCAGAGACATGGCCGCAATGAACACTCCGAATGACACTGCTGCTGGATTAGCAGACCTCCTCACTCAGATTGTTGCGCACATTGATGTTGGACGGACTAATAATGGAGCAGGTGCCTCGAACAACGGTCAGGGATGCAACTATAAGACTTTCATGACGTGCAAGCCAATGGAATTTTATGGCACTGCTATCATGGTTCGAGAATGTGGAGTCAAAACTCAGTATCACGAAATGTGCTGAAGGGGATAAGGTTGAATTCTCTGCGGGTCTACTCTAGGGTTGAGCATTGACTTGGTGGAACAACCAGCTACAGACCAGAGGAAGGGAAGCTGCAAATGGATTATCTTGGGAAGCGTTCAAGAAATTACTAACTGACGAGTACTGCAGAAAAGATGAAGTGCAGAAGCTGGAAGCAGAATTTTGGAACCACTTGATGGTAGGAGTAGAAGTTGACAAGTACACGGCCCGTTTCCACGAGCTGACTAGGATGGTTCCTCATATGGTCTCCACTGTGGAGAAGCTGATTGATCGATATATTTGGGGGTTGATCCCTGAAATCAGGAGGGATGTCACTTCATCAAACCCAACCACTCTGCAAGCTGCTGTGGGCATGGCATACCGCTTGACAAATGATGTGATCAGGTCTGGTGGACTAACGAAAGGAAACGATGGAGGACGAAAGAGACAGGAAGATCAGCAAAGAAGCTGTGATCAAGACCAACAGGACAAGAGACAACGAGTAATGGGAAACTATGGAGTAACAACTCAAGGGCCCAGAAGATATGCCGGTCCACATCCTATGTGCACTCGATGTAACTACCACCACTCAGGAGACTGCCCAAGATGCACCAAATGCGGACAGTCGGGCCACTTCATGCGAAATTGCTCAAACAGGACTCTGAACCAAGGACCAAGGCCAGCATGTTTTGAGTGTGGAAGCTTGGATCATCTCAGGAATACTTGTCCAAAGTTGAAAAGAACTCCCAACCAAGGACAGAATCGTCCAAATCTGGCATTGGCAGTTGAAGGCCCTCAAGATCAGAATATTGAAATTCCCCCTGCACGTGGCCGAGCTTACTTCCTAGGGAATCATTTAACCCCACAGAATCAGGACAACATGCCGGGTACATTCTTTTGAACAACCTCCTTACTTCTTAATCTTGAGTGCATAACTTATTTTTATTTCTTACCAAGTTCACGACATTGATATAATCCGAGACCTAGCGTTTTCGACCTTAGTTGCTTCATCAAATTTAACAGCGAGCACATACACCTATAGAATGGATGAATTGAATCTCGAGGACGAGATTCCTTTTAAGGTTGGTAGAATGTAACAACCCGATATTTTCCACGTCTACGTTTATTTCCAAACTTTGGAAATTCACTATTCATCAATTACTATTCATCGTTTTTTATGTCCGTTTGATATTCTGAGAAACATTTGAAAATTTTACTATTCACAGAACACTATTCATTCCGGAAGAAATTCCACTATTCACGTGCATTATCAGTAAGGACCTCTCATACGGACTAGAATAGTCTGCATATCATCATAATGTCATTTACATGCTATACCACTCTTAGGATTCTCAAATTAATATATTTAGTATATTTAACGTTTTACGTATAAGTATTTATAATTAAACGTTAACACCCGGTTTATACACGACGAATATATCTAAATATTCCCACAATGGTCCCGACATATTTTTATATCCATTTTAACATCATAAAAGTTATAACATTCAGTTACCCAGTATTTTGGAAATTTATTTTATTTATAACGTACGCTTATGAATATAACGACGGTTTTCGTGAAAACTAAACAATAATCACCCGATCACTCAGTAATTGTACCCAACATATTTTCAACATATTTTTATCATTATTATGACTTTATTTTGTCTCGGTTAACTTCGTGAACATTTATTTCTATAAAACCCGGTACCCGATTTTAACAAATAACACAAACTAACACCTAAACTACATAAGATTTCTAATTAAATCACAAGTACCCCTACCCCCCCCCCCCCCTTGCTCTTTGAAAACCGGCCCCCTAAAGTCCTCACTAGGATAATACTTACAATTTTTAACCCCATGCATTAATGTATACATTTTATACAATATAACCTATACAAGATAATTACATAAACTTCCTAAACAATACATACATAATTTTAGATAATCAAAAAGTATCATCTCATCTCCATCCCCATCAAACCCACGACCAAACCCAAAATACATGATCAAGTGAAGGTTTTCAAAAGTTTAAAGCACCAAAGTTGTTCATTTTGTGGTTCTAATCAAGAATATTGCATCAAATATACAAGAAATCCAAGGTTTCTAGTCATCCAATCACCTCATATTTCAAAGTGAGTATACAAATTTATTTTCAAGTTTTCTTCTAATTAACACTTATATCTCATGGTAATCATGCTTAATTTCATACTCATACTAGTTATACCACTTTATTTTTGAAGACTTTTGAAACATACAAACCCTAGATTGTGATTTAGGTGTTCCCTTGTTAAATTAACTTGATTTCTAGTCATTAGGAACCCATGGCACCCTAAGAAGGTGTATGGTAGGATTAGATTAGTTTTGTGAAGTTTGCAAGAGTTTTGGTTGAGGTTGGAACTAGTTTTGAACCTTGGAAATAGATTTCTAACAAGTTTATAAACATGCTGTCCCATTTTGTAAAATTCTGGAAAATCAGTAGATACAAAGTAAACTTTGGCAAAAAAATTTAGAAAATACTTTCAAAAACGAATCCGTAGGCGAAAGAACGGATTAAAAAGAGTTTATAACGAAGAAGTTATGATTTTTGCAAGTTTATTGACGAAAAGTATTTTTCTGGAAATTACATGCTGTTGGACGTTTTTCATCGGACAAAAAGAGGCTTTAGACATAACCCGGAGAAGCCGAGCTTTCCAAAATATATTACTACATACTAAGACGTAACCGTGGATATAAAGAACAAGTAAAACGGACATATAACGACAAAGATATTCACGTTTGAATATCGGCAAAACCCATTTTACTTTGACAGCTTTTGGTAATATTGACACAAAAACTACGTAGTAACTTTAGAAGCTAGAAATAATACCAAGTACCAAATTTTATAACTAATGAAGTATTAGTTATTACAAGTATATTTTCATCATTTCAAGGCGTTATTTCAAGGATTTCAACCCGAGGATTTCAATACTAACATGGAAACATACGATATATATATAAGTATATATATTGCAACTAGCTTATTTTATTTTCTAATAGCAATATTTTTCCAAATTCTTGGATTATATATTTTTTTGATAACACAAGTGTTTTTCCAAAGAGTAGAGTGGTATAGGGAGCATGTGCATGTACATTCCTTTCTTCATTTCATGATCTAAAGTAGATCATATCATTCATTTAGGTTGCGGATAGAGTGCGCGCCTTACTTTAGTTCATACCTTTTTGTTATCATATCGCTTATATCAGGTGAGTATTCACGAACCCCTTTTTCTAACTATTTTAATCGCTTTGGGGTGGATGCATGAATTATTACTTGAACACTTTGAACATTGTTTTGAACCCTTTGATTATTATGAACTCTTTTGACTTGTCTTGACCTTATAACTTGTTTAGAACTCTTGAACTCAACTTGAACTCTTGAACTTAATGTACTGTACGTGCTATGACCTAAAGTCTCACCTTCTTGGTGGAGCGTTCTTAACCCTAAAGTCTCGCCTTATTGGTGGAGCGTGCTAAGTCTCCCATGTTTGGAGCGTTCTTAATTGTATATAATAGTTGTATGATGTACTGTTCGTACATTCGCATTGTTCGACACCTATTAGTAGTATGGATAGCGCAATTAGAGGTCGGCCAACCTCTCGTCCACTATGTTACGGGACGCATATTATTTAATTAGGGGCTTTGCATGGCATACATTATTATATATGTGGTGCTTATATTGTGACTTATTATGACCGCGGGTGCTTGACTACAAGACATAATACTTGACAACGCCTTTGGCTTGTGAACTTGCTCTAATGGTTTCTCATATTATATAAAACGTGTGTGCTCACCAACTATTTTCATAGTTGACCTGTTTTCTCTCATGCATTTCAGGTGATCGTCAGTAAGCTTGTCATCAAGGTCTTGCATAATGAAGTTTTCACATGTCACTACTATTCATTATGTACTAAAATACCATCTTTTGGAAACTAAACTTATGTCTTAAATTGCCAATGTCGGCAATAACAATGTTGTAATGTTATACTTTTCCTTAATGTAAATTATGGTATTGTCTTATTTCTCTTTGGTGATGTATATCGATTTCGTTGCACCTCGTGTTTCCGCCTTCGGCGAGGGTGTGACAATAGTTGTGAAGAAGATTGTTGTGAAGTAGATAGTTGTGAAGCTAGATAGGTGTGAAGAAGTAGTGTTGTGATTAAGTAGTGACTAGGTGTGAAGAAGGTGTGTAGAAGGTGTGAATAAGTTGTGACGAAGTTGTGGTGTGTATATTGGTGTGTAAGGTTTTCTCCGCCATAAGGGAGCTTGTTGACATAGTGAAGAAAACTCTCAAGTAGGTGACTCGAGGAGTGGAGTAGGGCAAGGAAGGTGTCCTTGTAGCCGAACCACTATAAATCTTTTGTCTCGCGGTTAGATCTTTCCATATCTTACTTATTATCTTGTTTATATCGTTATTGCTTTTGTAGACGTAGACTTTTATATATGTAGTTGCTCATATAGTGCTAGTATTGATTTTACTTAAAGATCAAATAAAAGTTTCATTCACAAAACAAAGTTTTTACAATCAAACAAAAAAAGGTAACATACATATAATTGATCATTTCGATCAAGTATAGTTTTCATACAAAATATAACTAAGGATTATAAAATAAACGTTTACTTACTTGTCTCTCGTATATAGCTATAATTGTTTATATTATGCATGTGTTGATTTCACATACTTAGCTTACATTATTATTATTGTTCATACTTAGATATAGTTGTTCATATTGTTCAAGATTTGAGTTCACATAAGATAGAATCAGAGTTTTTAAAAGCAAACAAGACTTTAAAACTAAACTAAGTTTTCATAATAAAATTAAAAAGACGTAAAACTATTCAACCCCCCCTTCTAGTTTTCCACACTTCTTCAAAGGCAAGATGGGCTTTTACCTCTTCGAGCTTTTGTTGCTTAAGTTTTTGATGAAATTTCTCAGTGATGATTGGCATTATCCGGTCATAGTTCCTTTCACAGTAGTCTTGAAGGTCTGCGCTAGGAGTAGGTACGCCTTCGCCTCCCAATACCGGTTCTTTATCCTTTACTCCCGTATTTCGCACGGCGAACGTGGGTACGGACGCGTTAGGATTTGATTGTCAGCTCAAGGTGAGTATTTTTTGAGAACGCAGTTGTGCACTGGTCCCACGGATGGCGCCAACTTGTTAGTGCAAAAAGTGTGGCTGGGTTAAGATTGGGCTTAGTCCGTGTTGGGCCGTCTTCGATGGATCATCCGTTGTGTGACTTATGCACTAATCCAATTAGTAGATTGAATCCCTGCACAAACAAAGGTAAACCGTTAGCCTTATCGTGGGGACGGACCCCACGATTAAGCTATGACGTGAGAGTAAGTACTCACGTTGTCAGAGAAATATGCGTGTATTGGGATGAGTGAGAAAATCATACCTCGAGAGTGTGTACTGAGGTTACCTTTTATAGGCGGTCGAAATGATAGGGTTTCCTAGTATTTCGCATATTGTTGTAGTGGCCGAGGTGGCACCCTTGACGGGCAAGGATCCATAGCTTAATCGATGATTGCAGACGTGGATCCTTTCCGGACCGGGGGCCGGTCCGTGAGCGTACTTCGGGAGTGCCGCTCGAGTGGTTCGTATACGTCCTTGTATGTCCGGATTGTTCCTTACTCGTGGCTTGGGGCTTTAGTCATATCCGATTTGTTGGACCGGGGCCTGGTTTGTTTGTTGGGCCGGAGCCCGGTTATGTGTACTGCGGTCCAGGCCCAGTAAGCCTGTTGTCGTACTATACGTCATCACACACACACACACACACACACACACACGCGCACACACACACACACACATACACACACACACACACACACACACACACACACACACACACACACACACACACACACACATATATATATATATATATATATATATATATATATATATATATATATATATATTGAAACGCCCTTACAAATTTTTTTTCTTCATAAAGTTGAAGCCATACGAAATATAGACCTGAAGGTACATATGGCATATGGGTATACGGGGTACAGACTGCGTATGCAACTGCATTTTTGGGATAGAACTTGTAAAAATTGTAATTGTAGAATTTCGTAAAACTTGAAAATCTGGAAATTCATTCATACATAATAAACATTATATTGCACTTTTACAAGTCATGTACAAAAACGTAAACGTGTTTTCGAAGTTGTGTCAAACACTCCATTAAAACTATTCAACATAACTATGGCATTGGACTTAATACAGAAACATATTAAACACTAAAATTTAGGCTTGACACTATTTAGATACACTACATAGCTGTTGAAAATAGTAGGGCATTTACAAGCAAATATCAAAGTGCAAAAGTGAGTCGCTTGTCACCTATATATGCAAGCGAATACGACTCCCCTAAAATAGCACCTTGAACTTTTCTTCACAAACCTACGTAGAACATGAAAACTGGAAACGGTAAGTCTAAAAGACTTAGTGAGTAAATGGAGCTAAACTAGATTAGTATAAGTAAGGGTGAGCATTTTCTAAACACTAACCCACCCATTATTTAGATGGGTTAACACATGTAAATTCCATACCATCATTATAAAATGGTACTAATAACCTCAATTCCAACTTCTTATTGGATTCCTAACATAAAAATGATATCTAATCATCTCAAGGTACTACGCATAATGTGTCAACCCCCTCCCCCCAATTGTCTAAATAGGTCAAAATGAGCAAATAACCATTTACTACTAAAATGAACTATCATAACATCAAATCCAATTTCTAATTGTATTTCTAACTTAAAGATGATATCTAATCATCTCAAGAAACTATGCTTAAGACATCATGACCCGTCCATTATCAGGATGGGTCAAAACATACAATTAACATACACTTTCTTATTGGATTTATAACATACAAATGATATCTAATCATCTCACACTACCTAGTAGATCTCTAATAGTCACATATCATATCGTGATATCTAATCACGTTCTACATACTAGACGATATCATGTACGGAATCCCCTAGGCGGCGAGTACTCATATGCGGCCTTTACCACCCTCTTGGACGAATGCAATTCGAGTATCACATACTTATACGAGAGACTTATTATCGATCAGGTATCATAAGTGCATAAGGCACGAGTCATCCACATAGGATGCTTTAAAGGGATATTCCTCTTTCGCTTATGTAAAGCGTAATATACATAACTAATGGCACTTCATCCGTGCCCACTTGACATAAGTACATAACTATTGATGTTGCGTAAAAGCATCCTTAACTTGCCTATTTTCGGCTATATCCAAATCATGACATAATTTATAATACCAGACCATCTCCGATTCTAACTTAATATATAACATTTGGCTATCTTCGAACCCATATAACATAACTAGTTATCGACTGTATCCAATTTAGGAGCTAAACGTGCAAATATTGGCTATATCCGAGTTTGCATAACAACCATGGTTCGGCTATAACCGAAGCTATGTTTAAATATTCTAAAGTCATGTTTAACTATTAGAACATGAACTAAACCCGTCACTTACCTCTATCCTCGGTTTAGGCTTCCGTTTGTTCCCCGTGAGCACCTAAACACATATCATAAACAAACTAACACTTTAATACTTTCTACTAAACATGTAACTCTTGAAGTTGCATCATGAATCAACTAACATAACTATCTGTGGTTCCTATGGCCTTGCTCCAATCACCCCTAATTCTATATAAACTAGTTTAAACATAAACTTAGCATAATTTCTACTAATCATCAAACCATGATTCTAACATATGGTTTAGACATAAATCTTTCATATTATGCTTCTAACATCATGTCTAATGATGAATTCAAAACTAAGGTTCATAAAACTTCAATTTAACATAACCCTAAAGTAACATAAGGATGGTTTAGGGCATGATAACATACTAACCTTGATGAGGATCGATTTTAACACTTAGGGACTAGCAAGAACTCACCAAAGCGCCACTCTAACACCCTAGAAATTCTCCTGGAAACTTTCTTAGCACAAATATGGTAATATGGAACTTTCCCTCCAAAAATTCCTAAGTATGCCATGTCCTAAACACATCACACGTGTTGTTATACTCGCTCCGTCCTAAATTATAAGTCCACTTTCATATTTCATAAAGTTTAAGAAAAGTGGGGCCCTTACAATACTAGCCGATAAAAATTCATTCTCGCCCACTTACAAATATTTTGATTGGTTGAAATCAAAAGTGGATATTAATTTTGGAACAACCAAAACTAGCAAAGTGGACTTATATTTGGGACGGAGGGAGTAATAATATTATGTACTTATGAGGTGCTTAGACTAAAAGGATAAATTAGTAATTTTTGTCCCAAAATGTACTTTGCACTGTTAGTCCATATCGTTAAATATTTTGCATCGTAGTCTTTTTTTCGTTAACTATTTGCATTGAAAGTCCTTATTTCTAATAAAACTAACCGAGTGATTTTTCTAATTATTTTAAAGTCAATGAAATATTATTCTGACTAACCTATTGAGGTGTTACAACCCTCCCCAACTTGAAATATCTGTGTCCTCACGAACTGTCTTAGGATGACTACACTGGCTGGGCTTCCATCTGTCTAACTAAGTCTACCACACTTAAATTGTGTCCTTGTTTATAAAGGCTTGAACTAAATTATGATATTTTTGAATTTTATATAAAGTAACTTATAAATCTATAACATAATACTTGAACCTTCTCTAGTTTCAGTTTTAGCTACTTCTGCTAAAGTCATGTGAGCGCGACCCCGTGATCTTGGATTATTCTGATCTTTCTTGTTAGTATTCTGAACTGTTTGTAATTTGTATTTTTTTTTTAACGATTACAGTATTTCTAATTTTTTTTTAATTTGTATTTTCTAATGTCGGTACAAATAACATAAAAAAAAAAAAAAAAAAAAAAAAAAAAAACCCCGTGATCTTGGATTATTCTGATCTTTCTTGTTAGTATTCTGAACTGTTTGTAATTTGTATTTTTTTTAACGATTACATTATTTCTATTTTTTTTTTAATTTGTATTTTCTAATGTCGGTACAAATAACATAAAAAAAAAAAAAAAAAAAAAAAAAAAAAAAAAAAAACAAACTTTATTATATAAGAAACAAGAAAACCCAGTCAACACACACACATCACACATTGTGTATTAAATAAACACACACCACACAATCTCTTTATCTTCTTCCTCAACAAATACACACACTATCAAAACCATGGTTCTAAAAGGCGCGCTATGATGGCGCAAAGTTGCCGCAAAGACCCGAGGCGTGACCTCCACGCTACGTAATAGACCAAGGCATCGACTTAAGATGTGGCGTGAGATGAGGAATGGAAAGGTGCGATAAGGCACACTAATGCGTGAAGCGTGATGCCTTTTTTGAATTAAACTACGATGATAAAGGATTTTTTTTTTAAGAAATGAAGAAAATTACATGTAAGTATAGTATAATGACTTAGTTTTTTATGTAGAACACTTTTTGTAAATTCTATATATGTAAAATATGATACATAATATATAAAGTTATAAATATTTTCATATTTTTGCCGCTTTAAGTTACGCCTTAAAAACGCTACGGCTTCGCTATAGTTCCTAAAGCGTGAGGCTTGACCATGCCGCCACGCCTCATGCTATCTAGAACCTTGATCAAAATGCGCGCACACACAGTCAAAACCCATTTTAAATTTGAAAAAAATAAGCAAAAACCAAACTGGCGCCATGCCAGTTAACTCATGCCAAAAATGGCGCCAGGGAGGAGGATGCCGAACTGCACCGGATCTACCGGATCTACGCTATGACACCCATCTCTCTAATATAAACTTATTATTTATAGAAATAAACCAAAGATATTCTAGCATAACTGAGTGTATCGCCAAATCTTACATATTAAGCTTATTTCTTGCACTCATTTTGCATAAACTTGTTCACATCTCAATCTCAATATATAACATAACATTTCTATAATAATACAAAGTTTAAACATGCTCGATACCTAAAACAATGGTTTCTCAAAAACATTCACATGGTTCCATTCAATGACTTGGTTCATTTAACTCGAACCAGATTTGACGCGTTTAGTTTGGCATCGATGATTTAATACTCTCGAACCGTCTTTAAAAAAAAATCAAGAATCTAGCAAAACTGCTTATGTAAAGAAATGTCTTATTTTGTCCCCACAAATAGTTGTGTGCACTAGTTGGCACACCAAATGGCCATATATAATTTTCTAAGTAGACACGTAGTTAACTGATTCGGTTGGCAACTCATTTTCGTGTTGTCTCATTTGATTTTGAATCATATGTATACAAATTTCTTGACTTTTTGGTTTCATATATCGCAACAGCGACAACATATTTCTATATACGTATTTATTTCGTCTTTTTGTTAGTTATATCTAAACGGATAGTCTTCTTTTTTTCAAACCTCTTAACAATAAACTTTTGTTTGACATTGAGTATCATCCCAGGAAATTAAATCTTGCAATATTGAAATGTACCTAATATAAAGAGCTTTAGATTTGAACATGGACAAAACTCTAACATATTGTAATTTTTTTATGAAGGCAAGATTGTGGGTTGTATTTGTCCCGTATGTTATTATAAACACTAAGAGCACAAGGTGCAATGCTCGCCACTTCTCGCCGTTCTACGCTAGCTTGCCCGCCGTGCCTCGCCACCACACCACCCTACCCCGTTTTTTCTCGCCACTTCAGCCCTCGTCGTCTACACGGCGAAGGTATTAATTGTACCTTTTGTCAGATTTGGAGCAGGTATCCGTTGTAAAATAGATTAAAAAATGCATTTTTTTAAATACAAAAACACACATATTTTACACTATAAATATTACACACTTCAATCAAATTTTACATAACTTTTATTTCAAAACACTAACATATAAGGAAGAAACATGAGCGAATCATCTTATTCCGGTGAGAGTAATCTTGAAGAGATAACGGAGCTAGAGATGATTATCCAAGAGTTTGAGTTCGAGCAATCGTTGCAAGATCAACAAACCGGTCCTTCATGCCGCCGTAGATACATCCCCCGTGAACGTGAAGTTGCTGAAGAATGTCTAATGGCTGACTATTTTTGTGACAACCCACGATGAAAATTTTAGGCGTCGCTATCATATAAGCCGTAAACTATTTTTAGAAATAGTACAATGTATTGAAACGTATATTCAAACTCATCATCCTCTTCCCAAGCATTTTGATTTCTTTAAAGTCCGACTCAATACTGCGAGTGTAATGATTTTTAGTTTGATAATGAAAGGCACATGTGCCCTACGCCAATTGGCTTACGGGATAGCAGCTGATGCATTAGATGAGCATTTACAAATAGGGGAACACTGTGCATGCGATTGTCTAGATTTTTTTTACTATGTGCATACTCCAATTGTTTAGGAAGGAGTTTTTATTTTTTATTTTTTTTTTATTATTTTTTTTAAAAAAAAACGAGACGAGAATGACATTCGCAACTTATACCATGCATATAACTTGGTTCATAAGATACTGGGAATGTTGGGAAGTATCGATTGTATGCACTGGAATGGAAAAATTGTCTGAAAGAATGGCAATGCCAATTTCATAGAGGTGATAAAAAGTATATAACCATAATGCTTTAAGCCGTTGCGTCATATGATTTGTGGATTTGACATGCATTTTTTGGGGTAGCGGGTGCGAATAACGATCTTACCTTTTTGAATAACTCTCCGTTATTCGACGACCTACTTGATGACATCGCCCCTGAGGTTCCGTTTGAAGTATACCAAGATTGGGCATCTTTTGTCAAATCATTTACGGTTGCAAATAACAAAAAAATGACGTATTTAAAGCGAAACAAGAAAGTGCTCGAAAAGATATCGAAAGAGCTTTTGGTGTCCTCCAAGGACGTTGGCATATTATTGCCCAACCGGCGCGTGCATTTACTGCTAGCAAGTTACGGAGAATCATGTACCCGTGCATCATAATACATAACATGATTTTGAAAGATAAAAAATTTGCGATATCCGAAGCTAGCGAAATGTATATTTCTCCGCAATCAAATTTACAGCAGTCATTGATTGACCGTTGCGCAGTGCAAAGAAGAAAAGCCAAAGAACTACATGATAAACGCAAACACGCAAAGCTCCAACGATGTCTCATCATGCATGTTTGGCAACGACATCAATAAAACATATTCAACAACAGGATCCGAATAACTAGTTTCGTTATAATTTGATGTATTTCTTAAGTTGTGTTTTTTTTACCGTATCGTTATTTTATGTTTCGTATGTTTTTTATTGTGTTGTATTATATTTTTATTTTTAATGAAATGAATTTTGTTTATTTAGAAATTTGAATAAAAAAAATAAAGTTGTAAGTGGTTGGTCCCAAATGAGTAAGTTGAAGTTAGTTGTTAGCAAGGTTATACAAGGCGTGAGGCGCGTGGCGTGACGGCATGGCCGCGCCTTACGCGCCATGGCGGAGCTTTTTCGTTTCTTAAGGCGTCACTAAAGCGGCAAAAAATATTTATAGATTTATGTATTTATAATTTTAGATCATATTACCCGTACTATATTAGACATTTAGACTACTACTTACTATATAATTACCAGGCCCATATACCAAATAGCCCAAATTTCAAATACTAGTTCAACAAAATAAAATAAAATAAATAATAAAAATAAAAAAATAAATTGGGTCAAAAAGTGGTGCCACGCCTTTACTTGCTTTATTTCACGCCTTTTTGCACCACGCCTATATCAGCCGCCAAGGTCCATTTCGTGGCGGCAAGGCCACGCCTCGCACTTTGGTGCACCTTTTAGAACACTGGTTGTTAGTGAGGGAAGATTAATTGTGGAGATTTGTTAAAGTGATGTGGCACCTCGTGAGCCTCAAATGAGGAGGTGAACCTTGTCACTACAACTTGTGCTCTAAGGCATTTTTAGTTATACAGTAGTTTGCCTGAAAATAATTTACTCTGTTGGAAACAAATAAGAAATTCACATTCTGAAACCAATATGAGAATGGATTATTTCAGCTAAAATTGGTATTCTTTAAACCAAATGGTTGTAGTTATTTTCTCTCAATGTTGTTATTATTAAAAATTTCAAAGTTTGCTAGATATTCTGTAAGTGTAACAAGTTGTTATTCATTGACTTTACAGTAAGTGATATGTTCGATACTTATCTGAAGTGATATGTTCGATACTTATCGCATTGCAAGGTGGCTTTTATGGTGAACTATCTTAACATTTACATCAACGTCACATCATCATTTAACACAATTATCATCACTTTTCACATTTTATGATCATCACTTTATTACCATCTCAAAACCATTTTTTTAACATGGTAAGTTTCACTTTTTCTTGATCGCTTGCTTCATCTGCAACATCCTTTAGAGGTGGATCCACTCAAGTGATCAATAGAACTCATATAGGAGAGTTCGTTGCATTTTCATTTTCAGTCTTTTGATCTTTAAAAAGGCATCGCGGTCTGATTTCTTCATTGACATAAACGAATTGGTTTGACTTGCATATTTGGTGACCAACAACCTAGCCAGCGTTTCGTCGCTGCCAGCACAATGCCGATAGAATGGATGATGCCAATGCTTTCTTCTTCGCTTTGTCCTTGCCTAATGCTCGAACTTCTTGTACCTCCTCTTCATTCTCGTCTCCAACCTCCACATTGAGAGTTTCTTTTTTTCTATATGGAGAGAGATAGTGGAACCCACATATTTAATATTATTACTTTTTTAAATGGGATCACTTTTTCTATTAATTGGTCTTATTCTCTAAGGCAAAATTTATAAGATCCTCCTTATATAGAGGTTCATATAGGCGTGACCCCCACTATCTCTCCTCATATAGTAAAAATGAAACACACCCTAAAACTATTCTCTCATGTGATGGAAAACGTAGGGTAGAATTTTAAAAATTACTTTAGCAATTAACAGTAATCAGAATAAGCAGCGGAAGTAAAACCCTTTAATACATTTTCTATTCATGTGATTCATATACAGCGCATGACTAATAAAGAAAACAACAACAATTGTGTACCTTCTTTGCAATGGGAGATCAATAAGAAATTGTAAGATCTAAGAATAAGACCTTCTCACGGTTATGCACACAAACGCTCCAACGAGTACAACATTTTTTATATACGCATGTTAAACATATTACAATATTGGGCTTATGTTGTTCGCAATTTAAAGGTCTTTCATCGGTATATTTTTTATACAGAAATCGCTAGATACTTGTTTGTAAATAGCTAAAATTACATGTTGACTTTCGTAAATAGTCATTCTGTTAGCTAGATACTTGTAATATTAGGCTCATTTTGTTCGCAAGTATTCTAATATTTGGCTCATTTTGTTCACGATATAACATAAGGTTTGTTATATAAAAAATCGGAAATAGCTAAAAATTAAATGGTGATTTTCGTAAATCGCTACATAGTCCGGAGGCGCTTTGAAATTCATTTTTTCTTTTGATCGATGCGACGTCGTCCGGACGACAAATGTATATAAGTATAATATAATGAGCTTTATACCTTTTCTTTTACTTGCTTTAAAAGAAAGTGGTTGAATAGCTTATAAGATAGTTAATCTATAAAATTTCCATCTTAAACAGATTCTTTAATCATTGTTATTGTTAAATAATAAGTACATTAAACGTAAAATGCCTATGAAAGTGCAAAACTTTTGTTCTCCTTCACGTTGTGTGGTTTTATCATCCGCCTTTTGCATGTGATAAACATTCCGTAAAGGGAATAAAATTATATATTTACTGAATGCATCCATTTTTGGCAACTATTTCGATTTATTAGTTCCGTATTAGATTATTTTAATTTTTATGAACTTTTCAGTCTCTTATGTAATTTCTAAAGCAATGATAGTTATGCCTAAAAAAATAATCTAAAGACGTGCCTAAAAATACACAATCTCGACAAATATTTTTTTATCTTTTAGTAGATGGGCACTTCAATATACTTTAAACGAATCTTTTTTTCAATTTTTTTTTCAAGAAAAATCATATGTGAGTTGTATTACAAATCACATGTGTGTTAGATTATGGACATTATTTTAGTAGTCGTATGTTAGGATCGAACTCGAGATCACGGGATTGCACACAATACGTATGAAGAGAAAAAGAAATAATTATTTATAAATGTTATACGTAATTATTAATAAACACAAAACTAGTAATGGAAATTATTATTTAATGAAAAATGACTAATGACCTATTGACGAAGATTAGGAAAGTAATACTAATGAATATTTGAAAACAAGGGAAGGTTCCGGAATTCCTTTGGGATTACATAACCGATCGGCCAAGGGGGTTCTCCACCTCCTTTGTGCCTTGAGCTCCAAGTTTCAATTAGTATATATACAAACCCAAGATGTATTGTTTTCTCATAACTTGTACACACACATCTTGGTGTTTTTCTCTCCTTCTCTTTGTCTTAAATCGATCCATACAAAACAATCCCTTAGGGATTCGATTTTCATAAGATCAAATAAGTTTTGTGTTTAATTTACTTGCATAAACTTTTTCTTGAATTAGTACGTGTGTACAAGAACGTGATTCAAACACACTATTGTTTGATTCTTGGATTGAATTACAAAAGAGGTAAGGGGTAATTCTTATAATCCACATAAACCCTAATTAGGGTTCTTGATTTGAAGATTGCAATTGATTCTTGTTCGGGCTAGAATCACAAAGGTATGTTTACTATTTATATTTGATTAATTAATTACATTTTATATGATCTTGTTATAATTGCTTCCGCTATGCTCACTTGATGTATTTGGTTTATTTTATATGAATGTCATGATATCATAATTCCAACAGTGGCATCTAGAGCCATTATAATGTGTAATTAATTATCGAAACGGATAAAAATTGGATCTTGATTCGTTTAGTTACATGTTTTTAGGGTTTGTTAGATTCCTAACCCTTATTTTATTTTTGGGTCGATTTGACCCTTACGGGTTTTAGGGTTTATGGGTTTTGATTTTAATATGATTAGAAACCCTAGGAAGTCATGTAATTTGTTATGCGTTTTAGTAAATGATCTTGGTGCAATATGTTAATTGTTAAGCTTAATCCATGAAAAAGTGCATATTTGCATGGATTTTATATTGTGTGATAATTTAAATGGTTTAAATTGTATATATGAATTAATGGTTAAGTTATATCGTAACATGTAAATTTATTAATAGATGTCGAATTGGGAAGACTCCAATATTAAGTAATCAATTATGTGCTACGTGGTATTTGTTTAGTTTTGGCTTACGCAATCGATTTATCGATGTATGTGGCTCTTTTTCTTAGAAGAAGAAAGCCTTAATTGAATAAATACATTATACACCTAGACTTGATTATTAATAGGACTATTGAATAAGATTTGCATGTGGCTACATGTTTTATACATATTTAATTGTTATGTTATGTATATGTTTATTTAGTTGTTTTATTTTTTATTTTATATTACTTGTTTTTGTTTATTATTATGTTAGACATGTTTATAAACGAAAAGGGTAATTTTTTTGAATAGAAAAATAATACGGACTAAATAAATGGCGAAATTATTTTGGTTTTAAGAGTAAATTTCAAAGGATTTGTTGATTGATGTTTTTGTACATAGTGTGCGAAAGGCGGACCGAAGGTTGCCATCCAATGTACTTGTAGAGAGGGGTTTTTAAAGCTCATGCACCTACCGGTTCTCTACAACTGCTTGGTTGCGGACTCTAGACTTACCTATATCACTATATTACGTACATTGTCATCTTAAGGGTGAATTCACCATAATTCTACAATGATTATCCGAAACACTAAGCCTTAGGGCTTATGCAAAAGTACGATATAGTGGACGATAATTGTTGGTAATTCTTTAATTGGTGAACCCAATACCTCAATCAAAACTTTGTTATTTTACTCTTAGCAAATTGGTAATAAAAATATTTTGTAAAACCAATATTATGAAGTTGTATGCATGCTTCTTCATACATTATTTTGATCACGTCAAAATTAATACCCTTATAAAATTAAGTCAAATGCCATCTAATTAAGAACACTTGAAGTTGTAATTTACGTCATGTGAGAACTTGGCGAGATTGCAATAGAGAGGTAAATTTCATAAATTCATTGCTAGCAGATCAACTGATGTGATGGATTTGTGAGTTTGCAGTTTTTAAGTTAGACGACTTAAATTGAGTAGGAAGTGAGATCTTGGACTCAAGGCATTAGATGGGGATGAAATATGCTTACTTTGCAAAAGTTTTGTGAAAGTAAATCCCATAATAATCTAGGAATTGCAATATGATATTGGCAATTATTGTTCGACAATTACCTTGTTGAATACTATCATTACTAGCAGATCAACTGATGTAATGGCACTATATCAATTAGGATCCTAGCTTTAAGAAAATACTATGGTTTATATGAATATTTACCAATGGGTATTTTATTTTCTTAAAGATCTAATTATCGAAAATACTGAAATTGAATTTTGTAATTTGTTTTAATGTATTAATACAACGTTCAAACCGTAAATGCACTTTGGGCTTTGGTAAATTGATCTAGTTCTGTTTTCAAACTAGTGTTTGATTAAGAAATATTTACTTAAAAGACAAAAGAAGTCTCATTTCTATGAAGGAAGAGTGAGACACAATCCTTTTCTTTTGCATGAATGAGAAAGGATAATAGGAATATTAGATATGTCTAAATTCTAATATAACTCATAGCAAATTTTTAATAGTTAAGAAAATTGCGAATATTTTTCATAGGGATTTTATCATCCTCATTTGGTGATCAAATTCTTAGTAACAAATATAATATTTGGTTAACAGAAAATTATGTATGACATTTTATGAGTTATTATAATTAGAAGCTAGACTAATTACTGCAAAAATGTGACAACCGGCAGTTTAGGGAGCTATTTTAAAAACCCGCATTACGATTTAAGTTCGTTTATAATTTTTATTTGAAATTTTCATTTCACAACGAACTTGTAAGACCTATTTTATGGATATTTTTAATTAAAGTCGTTATGGAATTCGTGAATTATGTTCATAATTCATTATTGATTTAATGCTCGGTGATGTATATTTGAATTCTCACTTGGTACTACGTTGACTTTGGCACTAGGATTACCTAACGAAAGTTTATGATTCGTCTTAACGAGTCCGACTATATTTTTAATTAGTTACGAGATGTTTTCGAGAGATATTGAAGTTTTGAAATGAGTTCGGGTTCGAGGCACATGTTTTTACATTTACCCGTGTTACCCGCTCCACACCGTAATAATATTATTATTACTATTATTATTATTATTATTATTATTATTATTATTATATAAAAAAAAAGATAATAAAAGGGTGTGTTTGGTCCGGTTTACCCACACACACACAAACACTCACCCACTTTACTCTCACCTCTCCTTCTCCTCTTTGCAAACCCTAGCCGACATCCACAGTCCGGCCACCATCACTGCTCCACCGCCGACCCCCACACTACACGACCACCACCAATAGACTCCCCATCTCATCCTCTATCCGATCTACCCCTACACGCGCCCTAATTCTTACATTAACACCAATTCGAATCAAAATAATCACAAGTTCATCATCACCTTCTTGTTATTTCTTGAGTATTCTTCGATTTGGTATTGTTTTGGAAGGTAGGTCAAGTTTTTACTCGATTTGTGGTTCGAATCGTGACAAAGGGTCACGAATTGATGAGATCCGAGTGGGTTTTCATTTAAAACGTGATATGTTTATGGGTTTTTGATGAAACTACGTTTTCAAATGGTTTGGTATCCGGGGTTTAGTTTTCTTTGTGGGTTCGAACGAACCGTGAGTCGAAGACTCACGGCTTGATGTGGGTACGAGCCACTTGGCTCGTTATATTTCTTGATATTTGACCTTGGAATCCTTGATGGTTCATGTTTGGTGCTCGACTTTGATGTTTGGGTCACGTTTGGTGATGATTGTGGCTCGTTGGAGCTTAACCGAGACCCTATGGTCTCGGTGTAATATTACCTTTGGCTCGGTTGAGAGTCTTATGTGACCATTGGTCCGATTGGTTTGATTCTTGGCTAGATTGGTTACCGTTTTGATATTGTCATTGTTATTTGGTGTCGCGACCCAAGAGGGTGTTTGGGACAGTTTTGGTTGGCTCGTTTGAGCATTGCCGAGACCAAGGTGGTCCTTGGTCGAGTCCTCCTTGACTCATAATTTCAGCCGAGACCCAAGTGGGTCACTTGGCTCGGGTTTTGGTTTGGTAAACCGACCTAAATTAGATGTGATGTGATGACTTTTCTTTCTTGTTGTTATTATTTTTTTTTCATATAGTTGTTGTATTTAAATTTTTGGCCGAACACTTTGGTTGGGTCGGGACCTTTGTAGTCTCGACAATGGAATTATTGTATTGATTGTGGAGTTGTTGTCGATTGGTAAAGTGTGATTGGGGACCGATTGTGAGACGGTCGTTAGATTGACGGAGATAGGTTAGTCGGGTGCCGTAGTCGGACCCTCATGTTGTAGCACGTGGTTTGAGATTGTTTGGACGGAGATGTATTACCTTATGACTTTTACTTATTATTTTGGACTTGGACAATGAGCCGAGAGTCATGACTCGGACATGTGACCATTTCGTATGACTCGATAACTATTAAAATTAAAACGAAGATAATAAAACTCGTAATAATAATTATTGATAATATGAACGTTTATATGAATATATATACGTGAATAACGTATATATAATTATATAGGCGCGTATATTAATAATAATAATAATCACGAGTCGTATTATAAATAATACAATTAGATATATATTAGGCTACGAAAGTGGCGTAATATTATTGAACGTATTATTACTATAAAAGTGTGTTATAAAACGGGAAACTCCCGACAATTATTAAACGGTTAATAAAATGTCATTTCGGATATATAATGGATAAACTTATTGAGTTATGCGAAATCGTTGTCACTCGGGTCCAGGTAAGTTACTATTTGTGACGTTCGTGTTGTCACGGATATATGACGATTAATATAGACGTTTTCTATAACTAAATAACCACTTAACCGAAAGGTTGAACCGGGTTATTTGGCTATATGAAATGAATATATTAGTGGGCATCGTATCCTACGACGCCCATAGGTTGTAGTATATGTAAAGTGTAATAGATTGCGAATGTATATATCGGGAAATCTGACCAATTTGACGATATATATGAGGAATTTATTAAACTATGATATATACTATATAGTATTTATGTGCTATGTGCTTTAGGTTGGGTGTAATCTTGGAACGGTATGTTACGTAAATAAATATGAGGATTATCAAATCGACGGATTTGGTAAACTTCGGCGATTTATTTAAATGATATATTGGGCTACTATTAGATCCAGAGTTTATTTTATTATTCTCTATGTGATCTTTTTGGTTTGTTATGAGTCAACCCACTACCCGTATGGATACCAAACGCAAATACACCAAACTAATACGAAATGGATTTTCGGAAATAAAACGGATTCTCGTCCGGGTTTGGGAATATTATAAATTTGAGGAAATGATTTCTGAAAGAGTTAATATTGTTAGGTCGTGCCAAGTCCGTAGTTGCTGTTTCGTGAGTTATCATACATCTTATTTCTACCGACTACTTCTTGCTATTTTCTGGACTTGATGTGAGTCATAGCCCCACTTTTTCTTGAACTATGTTTTCAATACTTGGGGTGAGAAACGTGCAAATGATTTTACGTGGACTATTATCGCTTTTATATGCTTTCTAAACTTGCTATGCGTATGGACTAGGATATATTGTCAGCTTTAGTCACATAGTTTTGTGTGTACTATTCAAGGTTGGCCTATTTGGTTATTGGTGGATTGTCAGCTTTAGTCACATAGTTTTGTGTGTACTATTCAAGGTTGGCTTATTTGGTTATTGGTGGATTGTCAGCTTTAGTCACATAGTTTTGTGTGTACTATTCAAGGTTGGCTTATTTGGTTATTGGTGGATTGTCAGCTTTAGTCACATAGTTTTGTGTGTACTATTCAAGGTTGGCTTATTTGGTTATTGGTGGATTGTCAGCTTTAGTCACATAGTTTTGTGTGTACTATTCAAGGTTGACTTATTTAGATACTATAGTGTGCACCTATAGGTTATTAATATTCCGGAGGTTATCCGAGTTATTATTGGTATTGCGGGGGCTACCCGAATATCTATGTTAGTACGGAAGGGTATCCGTGTGTTTTGTTAGAGCGGAGGGTATCCGCAGGCTTTTAGCGAATCCTTAGTCTAGCTAGCAAGCGTTTTGCGTATATGTCCACTATATTGTTAGTTGAATTTAAACCTATGATCTCACCAGCGAAAGCTGACTTTTAGCACGTTTTCTCAGGTAATTAAGTGTTGAGATGCATGCTTGGAATGGAAGGCTCGGCCAAGGCACACGGTTCATGGATCTATTTTTCTAAACTCTGATAATTAAATTTGGACCTACTGTTATTTTATTTTGGGCCTGACTCTGAATGATGTTGGGATAAATGTAAACCTTAAAACCCCGTTTTGGTTGTGTTTTTATTTTGTTTACTTTATCTCGTTCTATATTGTCTTGTGTTGGATACCAATCTCCGTAGCACCCCGAAAGCTTGTTGAGTCTTCCGCTGTATCAAATTTTGGGGGTGTTACAGATTGGTATCAGAGCCAAGGTTATAGAGAACTAGGTAAATAAACGCCTAAACTATAACCGTATTCTTATAGAAAATGATCCTTGACCATCGCCCGCCAGCCCGCCAAGCCGAAGCATCTTCTATTATTTGAGGTATTATGAGATATTTGAGATGATTTGAGGTTTATGGAATTTAGTAATAAGATGGCGTTCTCGAGGATTTATATGGTCTATATGTTTTTATAAACATTTTAGTAATGCGGTGTTTGAAATTCTTTTATTGAGATTATATGATTGAACTATTTGATGAGTATATTTGGTATGGTATTATGAGTTGTGATTTAGTTGTTTTGAAACACTTACACCTACCCTACGCCGTTGTCACAGACTATGGCCTCCCATATGCCCGATGTCGTCGAGGATATTCTTACTGCACCGGTTTTACCTGCACAGTTCACTATGGCATCTGATGACCCTTACCAGATGGCCATGTCTTCAGCTACTGTATCACAGGCAGCTTCTACTTCAGCACTACCTGCTGCATCTACGCAGGGACCCTCATCTTCTTTAGGGCTCCCTGGTACATCGAGGCAGCTTACTCTTCATCAGGCTTTGGCTCGTGTGGCACCACGCTTTGCCCACCGAGCTACGGCACGCATGTCGGTACGCCCTACTCCATCACCTTTACAGATTGATGCTCATTCTCTTCTGTCTGAGGCGCCACCCACATCATTGCGTCGTCGTCCTAGATCACCTACTACATCCCTACATGATTCACCTAGTAGGAGACGGCGAGTGATGAGGTACTCTTCCGATGAGGAGGAGGAGGAGTACGAAGGTGAGGATGAGGCTGATGACCCTGAGCGGGAGGATGACCCTCAGGAGGCTGAGCAGGGTGATGATGATGACCCTGAGGAGGAGGATGACCCTCAGGAGGATGAGATGCCTGATGATGATGATGATGAGTTATTACCACCAGCTCAGGCTGAGGAGCCTGATTCACCTGTACACCCGATTGAGCCTGATTCACCTGATCATCCGTTCTTGTTTGAGTTGCCACCTGGTAGTCCCGTTGAGTCGGATGCATCTTCTGAGGTTTCTGCTGAGCATGCAGAGTTGGGTGAGATTGGCAGGTTGTGGGCTCGGATTACTGAGCTTAGTGAGAGAGTTGCACGTGTATCGGATCGACTTGAGAGGGTTATTGGAGAGTTTTTAGCAGATTTGAGAGTTGACTTGACTGTCGTTGTGGGCAGGACTACTGAGCTGAGGAGAGTTTTGATGGATGTCCACGAGCATATCGATAGTTTGCAGCGAGGATTTGTTACTGCTCGTGAGGCCGACCGCAAGCTTTGGCAAAGGAATGCCGAGCTAGAGAAGGAGGTGGCTGACCTCAAGAGAGACCGAGACACCCATAGCGTGGAGCTGGGATCGTTATGGAGGGATCTTGATAGCTTGAGGTAGGAGATGAGGAGTCTCCGCCAGCCACGTGGCTAGTTGTTTGGATTATGTTATCTTTTTGCTTTCTTAACCGAGGAGTGTTCGGTTAGACAAGCTATTTATCATATTTTGATGTATTTTGCTCAGTATTCGTCTCTTTTGGAACGATTAGTATGTTTTGTGTTATCCATTAGTCGGAACGATGTTAGATCGCTATTGTATGGTTGATGATTATTAGTATATGGTATTATGTGATTTTGGGTGTTAAGGAAATTGAGTCCTTATTCGCTTATTTGTTGTTACGTGGTGTATTGTTGTTATTCTTTCCATGACTTGATTTCGTTGAGATGTTTTGTTGAGCCTATTGATAAGTTCTATTGGTGACTCATGAACTTGTATGATGTTACAGATCAATGGCACCACGTCGAAACCCTGTTAGGTCTACCAGAACTGGTCCTGCTGTGACTACTCCTGGTCGCCGAGGTCGTCGACCTACTCAAAATGTTGAAACCCCTACTCCTGACAACCTGGACACCACTAACCGCAACAACAGGAATCAAAATGTTGATGTTCAGGGAGACAATGATCATGTTCCACTTAATGCACCTACTGTGGATCAAGCAATGATCAACCAACTCGTGGAGCAAAGAGTTGCTGAACTACTAGCTGAGTCAAATCATTCCAACAATTCTGCTGGAACTTTTTCACCTGTTCGTGCTAATGGATGTCAATACAAGGAATTCAAGATTTGTGGACCCATTGAGTTTGGTGGAACTGAAGGAGTGGTTTACTTAGTCAGATGGATTGAGAAGACTGAGTCAGTGTTTAATGTCAGCGGTTGTGCGGAGAATGCGAGGTAAAGTTTGCTTCTTTTACTTTCAAGGATGAAGCTTTGACTTGGTGGAACAACTACCGAAATGCAGTTGGGAGTGATGTAGCTTATGCTATGACTTGGGAGCAATTTAAGTCCTTGCTGATTCAGACTTATTGCCCAAGGAATGAGGTCAAGAAGCTAGAGATTGAGTTTTGGAACCACAAGGTGAAAGGTACTGACATGGCGACTTACAATCATCGTTACCAGGAATTAGCCTTGTTATGCCCAGATATGGTGAAAACTGAGACTCAAAAGATCGAGAGGTATACTGATGGGTTGCCTGTAGCTACGAGAAATGATGTGATTTCTGCTAGGCCTGCAAACATCCATGAGGCAATCACAATTGCTCAACAACTTATGGATTCGTTAGAATTAGAAGAAGCTGATAAGGAAAAGAATGGAAAGAGAAAGAGGGACCGTCACTCTAAGAATAATGATCACCGAAGCAAGAGACAAGCTAAGGCTTATGCTATTGGGAATGGAGATAAGAAGAATCAGAACGGTGATGCACCCAAGTGTGATCGTTGCCACCAGCATCATAATGGATGGTGTAGTGTGAAATGCCAGAATTGCTCAAGGAAAGGACACACAGCTAGGGACTGTAGAGCTCGACCTCTTGCTATGGTTCAAGCTGCTCCTGAGATGAGAAATAAGGCAGATGTTACTTGTTATGGGTGTGGAAAGAAGGGACACTATAGGAATGAGTGTAGAGAATCGCAGAACCGTGGAAATCAAGGCTCGGGTGGTAATGGGTACAATTATGGAAACCGTGGAGCTGGAGGAAACCGTGGACGACAAGATAATGGGGACCAACGTGTGGAAGCTGGAGCTGCTCAGGGAAGAGTGTATGCACTCGGGAACGAGAGAGGAGAAGATCCGAACGTCGTTACTGGTACGTTCCTTCTCAATAATCGTTATGCTTCCATACTATTTGATACTGGTGCCGATAGGAGTTTTGTGTCCACTACGTTTGCACCCTTACTAGAGAAAACCCCGATGGCCTTAGGAATTGGATATGATATTGAGTTAGCAAATGGAAACCTAGAAAGGATTAATACCATCATTCGCGGTTGTACGTTAAATTTCTTGAACCATCCTTTCAACATAGATCTTCTACCCGTCACATTAGGAAGTTTTGATGTCATCATTGGTATGGATTGGTTGTCGAAGTATCGTGCTCACATACTTTGCGACGAGAAGATCGTGCGCGTACCATACGGAAAGGAAGTCCTAAATATATTAGGAGACCGAAAGGATTCTAGGAGCCCATCCCGATTAGCAGTTATATCTTGCACAAAGTTACCGAAGCTAATGGAGAAGGGATGTTACCTTTTCTTAGCTCAAATTTCTGAGGAGGGAGAGACGAAGAAAAAGGAAAGGTGCATTGGAGATGTGCCTATAGTTCGTGATTTTCCTGATGTGTTTCCCGATGACTTGCCGGGAATCCCGCCGACTAGACAAGTGGAGTTTCAGATTGAGTTGATACCTGGTGCTGCGCCTGTAGCACGAGCGCCTTACCGTCTTGCACCAACCGAACTAGAAGAGTTGTCGAAACAATTGGCGGAGTTAGCCGAAAAAGGATTCATAAGACCAAGTTCTTCACCTTGGGGAGCCCCAGTCTTATTTGTAAAGAAGAAGGATGGATCGTTTCGTATGTGTATTGATTATAGAGAGTTGAATAAGTTAACGGTGAAGAATCGATACCCGTTACCTAGGATCGACGACTTGTTCGATCAACTTCAAGGATCGAGTGTGTATTCGAAGATCGATTTGAGATCGGGATATCATCAACTTCGAGTTCGCGAGGAAGATATTCCGAAAACGGCTTTCAGAACCCGTTACGGACATTACGAGTTTCAGGTGATGCCGTTTGGGTTGACTAACGCACCGGCAATATTCATGGATCTCATGAATCGTGTGTGTAAGCCTTACTTAGACAAGTTTGTGATTGTATTCATCGATGACATTCTGATTTATTCAAAGAGTGAGAAAGAGCATGAGGAGCATCTAAGACTCATTTTAGAATTGCTCAGGAAGGAGAAACTCTATGCCAAGTTTTCGAAATGCGAATTTTGGATTCCGACGGTACAATTTTTGGGTCATGTGATTAATAGACAAGGAGTCCATGTGGATCCTGCTAAGATTGAGGCGATAAAAGATTGGGCTGCACCTACAACCCCAACCGAAGTTCGTCAATTTTTGGGTTTAGCTGGTTATTACCGAAGATTCATTGAGGGATTTTCGAAGATAGCTAAACCATTGACCAAATTGACTCAAAAGAGTGTTACGTATGAATGGGGAGATAAAGAAGAGGAAGCGTTTCAATTGCTTAAGAAAATGTTGTGTAGTGCTCCTATCTTAGCGTTACCGGAAGGTAACGAGGATTTCGTCGTCTATTGTGATGCCTCACATAAAGGATTGGGAGCCGTGTTAATGCAACGAGAGAAGGTGATAGCTTATGCTTCCCGACAGCTCAAAAAGCATGAGAAAAACTACACTACCCATGATTTGGAGCTCGGTGCTGTAGTTTTTGCTTTAAGAATATGGAGACATTACTTGTACGGAACAAAGTGTGTTGTATTTACTGACCATAAAAGTCTACAACACATCTTGAATCAAAAAGAGCTCAATATGAGACAGCGACGTTGGATTGAGTTGCTAAGCGATTATGATTGTGAAATTCGCTACCACCCTGGTAAAGCAAACGTTGTTGCTGATGCTCTTAGTCGAAAGGAAAGAGTACCACCATTACGAGTTAGGTCATTAGGAATGACTATTGTATCGCCATTACCGTCTCAAATACTCGAAGCTCAAACGGAAGCGTTGAAAGCAGAAAATAGATCTGCCGAGAATATATTTGGGATGGCTGATAATGAGAAAGGATTTGTTAAGCGTTCTGATGGATTGTTATGCTTTGGAGATCGAATTTGGGTACCTTTGCATGGAGGAATTCGGGAGTTGATTATGCATGAGTCGCATAAGTCAAGGTACTCCATTCATCCTGGGTCCGATAAAATGTACCAGGATCTTAAGAAGTTCTATTGGTGGCCAAATATGAAGGCAGATATAGCATCGTACGTTAGTAAGTGCCTGACATGTGCTAAGGTTAAAGCTGAACACCAGAGACCGTCAGGATTACTAACGCAACCAGAACTTCCAGTCTGGAAATGGGAGCGGATTACTATGGACTTCATTACCAAATTACCGAGGACAGCTAGCGGTTGTGACGCTATCTGGGTAATTGTGGATCGTCTGACAAAGTCTGCTCATTTCTTAGCTATTAGTGAAGATGATAGTGTGGATAAGCTTGCGAGGTTATATGTGAAGGAAATTATTTCGCGTCATGGAGTCCCGATATCTATTATTTCGGATCGTGATAGTCGTTTTACGTCAGCTTTGCGGCGATCACTTCAAACGGCTTTGGGGACGAGGCTTGATATGAGTACTGCATATCATCCCCAAACCGATGGTCAAAGTGAGAGGACCATTCAGACGTTAGAGGATATGCTTCGTGCATGCATCATAGACTTTGGTAAAGGCTGGGAGAAGTATTTACCCCTTGCGGAATTCTCCTATAATAACAGCTACCACACAAGTCTTAAGGCTGCACCATTCGAAGCTTTATATGGCAGAAAGTGTCGTTCACCTATTGGTTGGGCGGAAGTTGGAGATAGTCAACTTACAGGCCCTGAGCTTATTTTAGAAACTACAGAGAAAGTAGCTCAGATTCGTGATCGGTTGCAAGCGGCTAGAGATAGGCAGAAGAGCTACGCCGATCAGAGACGTAAACCTTTAGAGTTCCAGGTTGGAGACAAAGTAATGCTGAAAGTCTCGCCTTGGAAAGGTGTAATACGTTTCGGGAAACGTGGTAAACTCAACCCACGCTACATTGGACCATTCTTGATCTTAGAAAGAATTGGGCCCGTGGCTTATAGGTTGGAATTACCACATGAACTGAGTAAAGTTCACGACGTGTTCCACGTGAGTAATCTGAAGAAATGTCTTTCTGATGAAATGCCCGTCATTCCAATGAGGGATATTCGTGTTGATGAGAAACTGAATTTCGTGGAAGAACCGATTGAGATTTTAGATCGTGAAGTTAAACGACTCAAGAGAAGTCGCATTCTGCTCGTCAAGGTTCGTTGGAATTCCCGACATGGACCAGAATTTACGTGGGAACGTGAGGACGAGTTAAGAAAGAGATATCCGAAGCTTTTCACTTCGTAGATAAATTTTTCCGAGTGAAACCCGGGACGGGTTTCCTTCTGAGACTGGGAGGATGTGACAACCGGCAGTTTAGGGAGCTATTTTAAAAACCCGCATTACGATTTAAGTTCGTTTATAATTTTTATTTGAAATTTTCATTTCACAACGAACTTGTAAGACCTATTTTATGGATATTTTTAATTAAAGTCGTTATGGAATTCGTGAATTATGTTCATAATTCATTATTGATTTAATGCTCGGTGATGTATATTTGAATTCTCACTTGGTACTACGTTGACTTTGGCACTAGGATTACCTAACAAAAGTTTATGATTCGTCTTAACGAGTCCGACTATATTTTTAATTAGTTATGAGATGTTTTCGAGAGATATTGAAGTTTTGAAATGAGTTCGGGTTCGAGCCACATGTTTTTACATTTACCCGTGTTACCCGCTCCACACCGTAATAATATTATTATTACTATTATTATTATTATTATTATTATTATTATTATTATTATTATTATTATTATTATTATTATTATTATTATAAAAAAAAAAAAAAAAAAAAAAAAAAAAAAAAAAAAGATAATAAAAGGGTGTGTTTGGTCCGGTTTACCCACACACACACAAACACTCACCCACTTTACTCTCACCTCTCCTTCTCCTCTTTGCAAACCCTAGCCGACATCCACAGTCCGGCCACCACCACTGCTCCACCGCCGACCCCCACACTACACGACCACCACCAATAGACTCCCCATCTCATCCTCTATCCGATCTACCCCTACACGCGCCCTAATTCTTACATTAACACCAATTCGAATCAAAATAATCACAAGTTCATCATCACCTTCTTGTTATTTCTTGAGTATTCTTCGATTTGGTATTGTTTTGGAAGGTAGGTCGAGTTTTTACTCGATTTGTGGTTCGAATCGTGACAAAGGGTCACGAATTGATGAGATCCGAGTGGGTTTTCATTTAAAACGTGATATGTTTATGGGTTTTTGATGAAACTACGTTTTCAAATGGTTTGGTATCCGGGGTTTAGTTTTCTTTGTGGGTTCGAACGAACCGTGAGTCGAAGACTCACGGCTTGATGTGGGTACGAGCCACTTGGCTCGTTATATTTCTTGATATTTGACCTTGGAATCCTTGATGGTTCATGTTTGGTGCTCGACTTTGATGTTTGGGTCACGTTTGGTGATGATTGTGGCTCGTTGGAGCTTAACCGAGACCCTATGGTCTCGGTGTAATATTACCTTTGGCTCGGTTGAGAGTCTTATGTGACCATTGGTCCGATTGGTTTGATTCTTGGCTAGATTGGTTACCGTTTTGATATTGTCGTTGTTATTTGGTGTCGCGACCCAAGAGGGTGTTTGGGACAGTTTTGGTTGGCTCGTTTGAGCATTGCCGAGACCAAGGTGGTCCTTGGTCGAGTCCTCCTTGACTCATAATTTCAGCCGAGACCCAAGTGGGTCACTTGGCTCGGGTTTTGGTTTGGTAAACCGACCTAAATTAGATGTAATGTGATGACTTTTCTTTCTTGTTGTTATTATTTTTTTTTCATATAGTTGTTGTATTTAAATTTTTGGCCGAACACTTTGGTTGGGTCGGGACCTTTGTAGTCTCGACAATGGAATTATTGTATTGATTGTGGAGTTGTTGTCGATTGGTAAAGTGTGATTGGGGACCGATTGTGAGACGGTCGTTAGATTGACGGAGATAGGTTAGTCGGGTGCCGTAGTCGGACCCTCATGTTGTAGCACGTGGTTTGAGATTGTTTGGACGGAGATGTATTACCTTATGACTTTTACTTATTATTTTGGACTTGGACAATGAGCCGAGAGTCATGACTCGGACATGTGACCATTTCGTATGACTCGATAACTATTAAAATTAAAACGAAGATAATAAAACTCGTAATAATAATTATTGATAATATGAACGTTTATATGAATATATATACGTGAATAACGTATATATAATTATATAGGCGCGTATATTAATAATAATAATAATCACGAGTCGTATTATAAATAATACAATTAGATATATATTAGGCTATGAAAGTGGCGTAATATTATTGAACGTATTATTACTATAAAAGTGTGTTATAAAACGGGAAACTCCCGACAATTATTAAACGGTTAATAAAATGTCATTTCGGATATATAACGGATAAACTTATTGAGTTATGCGAAATCGTTGTCACTTGGGTCCAGGTAAGTTACTATTTGTGACGTTCGTGTTGTCACGGATATATGACGATTAATATAGACGTTTTCTATAACTAAATAACCACTTAACCGAAAGGTTGAACCGGGTTATTTGGCTATATGAAATGAATATATTAGTGGGCATCGTATCCTACGACGCCCATAGGTTGTAGTATATGTAAAGTGTAATAGATTGCGAGTGTATATATCGGGAAATCTGGCCAATTTGACGATATATATGAGGAATTTATTAAACTATGATATATACTATATAGTATTTATGTGCTATGTGCTTTAGGTTGGGTGTAATCTTGGAACGGTATGTTACGTAAATAAATATGAGGATTATCAAATCGACGGATTTGGTAAACTTCGGCGATTTATTTAAATGATATATTGGGCTACTATTAGATCCAGAGTTTATTTTATTATTCTCTATGTGGTCTTTTTGGTTTGTTATGAGTCAACCCACTACCCGTATGGATACCAAACGCAAATACACCAAACTAATACGAAATGGATTTTTGGAAATAAAACGGATTCTCGTCCGGGTTTGGGAATATTATAAATTTGAGGAAATGATTTCTGAAAGAGTTAATATTGTTAGGTCGTGCCAAGTCCGTAGTTGCTGTTTCGTGAGTTATCATACATCTTATTTCTACCGACTACTTCTTGCTATTTTCTGGACTTGAGGTGAGTCATAGCCTCACTTTTTCTTGAACTATGTTTTCAATACTTGGGGTGAGAAACGTGCAAATGATTTTACGTGGACTATTATCGCTTTTATATGCTTTCTAAACTTGCTATGCGTATGGACTAGGATATATTGTCAGCTTTAGTCACATAGTTTTGTGTGTACTATTCAAGGTTGGCTTATTTGGTTATTGGTGGATTGTCAGCTTTAGTCACATAGTTTTGTGTGTACTATTCAAGGTTGGCTTATTTGGTTATTGGTGGATTGTCAGCTTTAGTCACATAGTTTTGTGTGTACTATTCAAGGTTGGCTTATTTGGTTATTGGTGGATTGTCAGCTTTAGTCACATAGTTTTGTGTGTACTATTCAAGGTTGGCTTATTTGGTTATTGGTGGATTGTCAGCTTTAGTCACATAGTTTCGTGTGTACTATTCAAGGTTGACTTATTTAGATACTATAGTGTGCACCTATAGGTTATTAATATTCCGGAGGTTATCCGAGTTATTATTGGTATTGCGGGGGCTACCCGAATATCTATGTTAGTACGGAAGGGTATCCGTGTGTTTTGTTAGAGCGGAGGGTATCCGCAGGCTTTTAGCGAATCCTTAGTCTAGCTAGCAAGCGTTTTGCGTATATGTCCACTATATTGTTAGTTGAATTTAAACCTATGATCTCACCAGCGAAAGCTGACTTTTAGCACGTTTTCTCAGGTAATTAAGTGTTGAGATGCATGCTTGGAATGGAAGGCTCGGCCAAGGCACACGGTTCATGGATCTATTTTTCTAAACTCTGATAATTAAATTTGGACCTACTGTTATTTTATTTTGGGCCTGACTCTGAATAATATTGGGATAAATGTAAACCTTAAAACCCCGTTTTGGTTGTGTTTTTATTTTGTTTACTTTATCTCGTTCTATATTGTCTTGTGTTGGATACCAATCTCCGTAGCACCCCGAAAGCTTGTTGAGTCTTCCGTTGTATCAAATTTTGGGGGTGTTACAAAAAAGTTTAAAGACAAACTAGTTGTTTTGACTATTTTAAAGGTGCTACATACATTGTAGGATGGTAGACCTGTTAAGGAAGAAATTGCATGCCCAATTTTCAAGTTAATAGCATTTGATGGATAGTCCATCATTTACATAGTAGAATACACTCTTTAGTGCATATGTAATTGTTACGCATAGACATTTAAAGGTGTAGGAAAGTTAAAGACACAATATTTGTTTTCACTGGATATGAAACATTTACAATGTTGTCAAATTCAGTCGGAGTATCGTGTACTTATCACTGAATAACAAATTATTGTAATGATCTTTAATTCAGTGGGAGTTACAAGCTTTGACATCTTGGTAGCTAAAGATAATTACTTTCCAAGTGTAGACACTCATACTTTTAAGGATAGTCTTGTACGTTAGACATTGTTGTTTTACATATACTTGTTATGCTAAAATCTATGACACAATCATATTGAACACATAAACAAATGCATAGCATGTTGTTTATCAACTATATGAGTTTGTTCCATGCACAAGTGGGAGAAATGTTATCTTTAATGTGTGCAAGAAACAACTCATAAAGATATGATTTAATGGATTTTCTTGACTACAAGGTAAGAGAATAATGTTCTAATATTAATTCTAGAAACACTTGGTGCTACAATTTATGTTATGTGAGAGCTTAGCTAGATTGCAACAACAAGGTGAATTTCATATTTTCATTACTAGCAGATCAACTGATGTAATTGAACTATGAGAATTTGCAGTTTCTAAATTAGATACTTATTAGAACATGTGTCAATAGAATATCAAGACTACTTTAATTTATAGATTTATGAATTCATGGAATGACATAAATTAATTAAGTAATCTAAGGCTACTTCAATCTGAATATTTATGTGTTCTTGGAATGACATAAATAAATGAAGAAATAATGTTATTTACATTATTGTGAAGTAATAAATTAACTTGAAATTACTATTGAAACCAAAAGATGGTGTTCATAATTACTTTAGTTAAACATGTTTGTGTTTCATTGTAAAGATATAAACATAAAGTCTTTTAATTGTTACAAGACTTATCATAAAGTAAGACGTTATCTTGTTGTGTTTTTTAATTAAGACATATACATGAAGTTATTAAATTGTTAAATGACTTATAACGTATAGTGGGATTATAACAGTTTATGTTTTCTTGTAAAGACATGGACATGAAGTGACTTTGTAAAAAGTACTTGTGTTATAAAACATGTAATTGGCTTGAATATTATTATACCATTAAAATGACTTAGTTGGTAAATAGACAAGTCAAAAGGAATATGGTTATCTTAAATATTGTTAGATTGTCTTACAATATTAATACTAATGAAATATCAAATGTTTATGGTATGTTCAGTTAGAAAATCAAACTCTTGTTATATTGTTTGATTCAAGATAACTATGACTTCTTTTCTTCCAAAAGTTATCAAGGTTAGAATGTTGAGTATGACTTGGACATATTTGACAAAACTCCAACCTAGAAGATTAATAAGACATCATCATATGATGGAATGCGATGAATATGATGAATTACATTAAGTCTTAAATTGAAGTTCTAAATTTGTTTAACTGCTTATGAAGAGGTTATTAACAAAGTTAAGTCAGGAACTATCAATAAGTATTTGTAATATCCTAAAAGAGAACATTGTATTGTTTCTTTATTTGCTAAGTATTTAAAGATAGTCTTTAAATTACAAAAAGCAAGTGGGAGTTTTGATCTTTAAAAGATAAAATTAAAAGATACATAATCTTCTAAAATACACTAGTAAATATCATGATTAAGTTTCACATTTGAATGTTAAATCTCAACATGATAATAAAGGTTGACATTTAAATGTTAAATCTCAAGATGATGGAATTATCATTCATAGAATAGCAATATATCTCAGATATTTGATTAATATGCTGAGGGCTATGATTTACAGGATTATTGTAAACCTGATAATCATTATGATACATTACCAAATATGAAATTGGGTAAAGTATACATGATATGAATGATTATGATGCTGTCCATAAAGATAATCAATTTTAGAAATGTGGTTTATCTTAATAGTTAGACTATAAAATGAAGATGAGTTTCTTCAAAGATTAGGTAATCCTTGTGGTTTAAATCTTGGTATAGAAATCATATGGACAATATTGTGCACATATTTAATGCATGTCTTATGACAAGATTATTAATCACACTTAAGCAATTAACTGTGATTGAATATTCCTTTCTAAACACATTAAATATATAAAGATTATGATTGTCATATTTATGAAATTGACAATAGAATATCAAAACTCTTTCTTGAGAGATTACTTGAGCGAGGACGATAAGTAATCAAAAGGAGTTTATGAATTCAAATAAATCTTTGGAAGTGTACAAAGTGCAATAATCCATGGATGGATAAATGCATGCATCTAGAAGATTACTCTTATGTTTAATTATTAAATTCATGTTTTGATTTATAATTGAAATAAGATAATTTCTAAGTATTCCTAAAAGCTAGTGGGAGTATTATGTTTAATTTCTTAAATCATATATATTGTAGAACATATGAAAAGTAATATTCCATATAAGGAAATGTTAAGTCTTATAATGGAATGAAATTTTACGTGTAAGATTTAGGAAATAAGACATATAACCTTGGAATGAATGTTTATTGTTGAAACATGTGTAGTAAATGAATCTAATATAACATGATATATTATTTAGAAAGTCTAAATGGATATGAATGACATGAATAAAATCTAAGTATGACTCAAAGATCTTTCATGAACATCATGTTATGTTTTATCATGCTTGATTACACGATGATTTGGCAATATTAATATCTAATTAAAAAGTTATTAGATAACTTGTGTAATATTCTAAATGAATATGTTTGATTATAGAATCACATCCTAAATCTGGAACAGCTTAAAAATTCTATAGATGAACAATTTTCAATTGTTGTGAAAATTGTCATAGCCAACAAACTTGAAACTTTGAAGGGCATCAAACATTACATAATAGATATTAAGGTTTACGGGAAGTTTTAATAACATATTGTTGTTGCATACAGTGATGCTATTGAAATTGAGATGACACTCAATACTAGTTATGGTAAGGATTTCGTTCTTTGCTATATGTACTAGTTGTGCTTACTAAAAGCATAAGTTGCATTATACATTAAGAGAATAAGAATACTTTAAACTTTAAAATGTTTGGAAGTTTAATTATCATAAATTGGTGGTTAAGGATGTCTCACATTTTTATGAAATATGACATTATCAAAATAGTTGACTATGCACATATAAGAATTTCAATAGTTGAATTCTTAAAATAAGTATTCTTAAAATTCTGATAAATCAAAGTTAGATTATTTATGTCTTGTCAACAAGTATGAATGTCATTGCTTGAAACATAATTCATCAACAAGAGTTATCATGCATTGATCTATTTAGTATTTGGATAAGGGATGTTAAACAATTATTATGATAAATTGAAATACATGGTATGTTTAATTTATAATATATTGTATCCTATATTTGTATGTTTAATCCATGAATAAATGTTATTCTAAATTGTCCGTTGTCAGTTAATAATATGAGAATATTATTAAATCAAGACAAATCTGAAGGTTGGTATAATATACTTAAAGTATATTGATGCATAGACATGCAATTTCAGAAGATATTCAATGATACCGAATATAGGACTTATCCCAACTACATGATGTTACTTTATGGATTTTGTTATTAAGTAAATCATGAGAAGTTATCCTCAGACTTAAGATGCAAGATAAGTGTCATGAATGTAGTACATTTTTGTGGAACAACTTAACGCTATACGTAACTGGTAGTCATAAGGGTTGTTTTCGAAAGTGTTACAAAATTTGTGGGTTTTGCTTGTAGTCAAGATAGAATTTGTTCCTTCAAATTTAGTTTTTGAGTTTAATACTGTTGGGCCCCTCGTAGGGTTGTCAAGATATTTGCATGGCCGTGCCCAAGATCTCCCCTGAATATGTTCAGAAGATTTGGTAATCTTGATCAATTATAAACAACGAGAAACAGAATGGTTAATTAATGAATGACTTTAATCCATATCCTTATTAACGTGGTGTTAGAAACAAAAGGATAATAATAATGAGAAATCATTAAAAAGTTTTTCCAGGAGCCTTACTCGAGATCGTACTAGAGGCATCGGCATGTTGCAAGACGCTAACCGATGTGATTACACTATTAAAATATGTGCAAGTGGGAGCTGTTAGATTATGGACATTATTTTAGTAGTCGTATGTTAGGATCGAACTCGAGATCACGAGATTGCACACAATACGTATGAAGAGAAAAAGAAATAATTATTTATAAATGTTATACGTAATTATTAATAAACACAAAACTAGTAATGGAAATTAGTATTTAATGAAAAATGATTAATGACCTATTGATGAAGATTAGGAAAGTAATACTAATGAATATTTGGAAACAAGGGAAGGTTCCGGAATCCCTTTGGGATTACATAACCGATCGGTCAAGGGGTTCTCCACCTCCTTTGTGCCTTGAGCTCCAAGTTTCAATTAGTATATATACAAACCCAAGATGTATTGTTTTCTCATAACTTGTACACACACATCTTGGTGTTTTTCTCTCCTTCTCTTTGTCTTAAATCGATCCATACAAAACAATCCCTTAGGGATTCGATTTTCATAAGATCAAATAAGTTTTGTGTTTAATTTACTTACATAAACTTTTTCTTGAATTAGTACGTGTGTACAAGAACGTGATTCAAACACACTATTGTTTGATTCTTGGATTGAATTACAAAAGAGGTAAGGGGTAATTCTTATAATCCACATAAACCCTAATTAGGGTTCTTGATTTGAAGATTGCAATTGATTCTTGTTCGGGCTAGAATCACAAAGGTATGTTTACTATTTATGTTTGATTAATTAATTACATGTTATATGATCTTGTTATAATTGCTTCCGCTATGCTCACTTGATGTGTTTGGTTTATTTTATATGAATGTCATGATATCATAATTCCAACAATGTGTGATTTTTTTTAGACGTAAATGAAAAAAAATCGAAAAAAAAAAGTTCATCGAAAGTATAAAAATGTTCGTCTATAGAAAGATGATTTATTCTCGTCGCGATGGTGTGATTCGTTTTTCGTAACAATTAACGTTTTGCTAGATATTTTTTTCTTTTTTAAATGGTTAGAGTTGTTTTTTTTTTTTTTTTTTTTTTTAAATGAAAAATGAATGACCATAATTAGTTCATTGTATCTTTAGAGAATGTTATATCTTGAACTTTTCTCTTACACTATATACTTCAATAATCAATGGAGTAGTGATAAAGAGATCTAACTCATGTGTCTAAACTCATGCCTAAAACATTCATATAACACATAGAATATGCATTTTCTTTCTCATAATTTTCACTTTTGATTTTGACACATGTCACGATCTTAAAGTTAGGCATGTCTTTAGGCATAAGTTTTAGTCATGCATATCATTTTCCTAATCAATGTTTTATAAACAGGAGTCGTTTGAGTTAAAAACTTCTTTTAGCTCATACAGTTTTTGGGTTAAAAACTTTTTTTAGCCCAAACATTTTTTGGTTTAAAAACTATTCGATAACTTTTAACGAAAGTAATAGAGTGCATGATCCGCCTGATGGGCTAAAAACTGTTTGGGCTAATTAGAATCCTATGAGGTGTTTTAATAGGCTAATCAATGTTTTAGAAACGGGGTTGACTCGGCCAGTGGATCGTTTGGGTCACCAGATGTTGGTTTTAGGAAAACAAACTGGTTGAATGAAAAAAAATAATAATAATAAAATAAAATAAAATAAAAAGCTCAGCCATGTCGATGAAAAACCCTGGGTTTTTAAACATTAAGGCTTATCGCAAATTGCATATAAAGTTGTTTACACTTTATTTCTAGATATAGCATGTACTGTAGTTATTTTATCTTAACTTGTCTTCGGGATCAATCTTGAAGAAAATGAAACGTTTAAATGTTTTAGTGCGTTTAACAATCATTTTATAACCGAATAAACGGTAGTAAACGGTAGGAGATCATAATGGAGTAGTAAATAAAGTTAGATTGTACTTTCGAATAAGTAATGAATAAAGCTAGATTGTACCTAAGGGACATAACCCCGCATCACATGTTAACTGATACGAAGTACTCCGTATTATATAACCAAAAGTACCTGTAAAACATATGACTGTAAAATTTAGAACTATTGGGTCTTTGTTCTTAGATTAATTGTTGCGTAAACGCCATACACAAAAGAGTGATAACTATGTGAAAGAAGGTTCAGTGGAGTGACGCCCCTGATCGTTTCAGCCAACTAGTCTCATAACCAATAAGAGAGGTTAACTTATGATGTAACGGGTAGAACGTAGAGATCATATTCAAACCTGAAATCGACGTTCGTATGTTGCATGTCTGTGATAATTATATAAACTACTTCAAATAGCATTTTGAGAAGAAGATACTCCTGCAACTACATTTTCTAATGATGACCCGGAAAATTTCCCTTTTTTGGACCACATCCAAACCTTAGAAACCGAAAAACTATCACATTTAATCTGTCTCCCATCCATAACATCGTTGGTTCTTCCACATCTTGCATTATCTTCAGCATTTAACAATGCCACTTGCAAATCAACATTATTAAGCACATATCGAAACGAACCCATTGAAAAGCATCTTCTTGCGTCCAAATTACACCTACTAATTTCCCCACCATTCGATCTTTCTCCTCCATTAAAGCTCTTAAACTTTCCTAGCCTCACAGAAAATACCCTCTCGATACCATTTGTCGAGACATTCATCAAGTTCTCCCTTTGCCCATTATGATTACATAACGGGCCCTCAGTGTTGAGACCCAGACTAAGATTGGCCCGACAAAGAGGGCATGTGGAGTTTGATAGAAGCCATGTATCTATACACTGAATATGAAATGCATGACTACATATTGGAATTAATCTAAGTTTGTCATGAGGGGAAAACTCACATAAACAAACAGCACAATCAAAAGGATCTTTTATCCCTGTGATGTTTTTGTAGTCGAAAACTGGTAAACTATCGATGAAAGATTGGTCCAAACCTGAATCTTGTAACCGAAAAAGTTGTTGAAGTTGTCTCCCAAGAGACTGGGGACGGTTGGAATAAGAGATTGATGGATGTTGATAAGTTTCACTTCTTTTGAAGAATCTGAATAAAACATGAAAGACTCCAGATATGAAGAAAATTGCAGCTATAGAGACTATTACCCACAGAAGAGCTGGACTAACTGTGATCTCTGATGGAGCAGGTAACTGGACCCACTCGCCATTTTCTTGACGGGTTTCGCCTAGAATTCTAGTCATGATGTGTAGTTATGGGCTTATGGTAGATTCTAAAGTACAAAAACCATTGTTTTATAATAAAGAAAGTGCTCAAAGTGTTAAAGTGAATGAGAATGGAAGATTGAGACATTACGGGGTCATAGTTTTGATGATTCCAGTTCCCGATAATGGAAACACAGCGCGATGAACATATAGCTTATTTCTAGAAGAGGAAAGTAGGAGTAGATTGAGTGGTAGACAAAAGTCTATGTGTGGGGATATTGCAGCTTTCTCTTTTTTGGCATGCCAGACATCTCTAATTTGCCCACTTCTAGTTGGTGATTGTTACTAATCATTGCCTTTGTCCAAACATCGCTTATGTTACATGTTAACGCGTCATATACAAAAGTACACAGCAAGTTTTTAAACATTCTGCCTCTTTGCATTAAATTGCAGGATTTTGTATAATTTGTTGAATATAGTTAAAAAAAAATTGAAGGGAAACTATTTAACAAAAACACATATACGGAGTAATAAAGATGGTAAAGCTATGTCCTGCAACTCAGTTCTGCCTTGTTAAAGCAAAAGCTGATTCTTGCAATTCCTTCAAGTTAGCAAAACCGAGCGCATTGGGCAACACAAAAAATAGTTGGGCAAACAAGTAACTTTTGTACCGGTCAAAATGCTAGGGTGACCCGAAACACATATCAGCCGGATATTTGCAAATTCCTAAAGATGATGTCAAATATCAACAATGAATTTATTTCCGTAATCATCTAAACATTTGTAAATTAAACGGATGCAATAAGGCTTCACAACCATAAACTATGATCGATGTGTATACTCTCATGAAGTCTTATGAGTTATAATTCAATCAATGAAAATCCGTACAAATAATAATGATGACTACATAAATAATACAATCAGCCTCTTCACTTCAAAATCACCATGACCTCCGGGTTTTATCGACTATCAATGCTCAATACACTATCCCAAAAACAAACATCAAGAAAAACAATTCAAATGGGGGCTGGCAATTAATCATCAAAATGGAAGATAAAGAAAATCATGCTTCTTCTTAACTTCGCCATGCCATACCCGTATATATCAATATCCCCACTATCAAGTAGAACAGATCCAGGCCCAAAATGTCCTGCTCTTAGGAACTTCCACTGACCCGCCATTATGGTCAACTATGGCAGAAACATACTGAATTGTACTTTTAATATCGTCTTATCATGCCTTGAGATCATCTGACATGGCAGAAGGTATACAATGAGTTGAAAGGATGTCCACGGTTGCTGCTTTGGCCATCTTCGTTTGGAGCACCATTATCTGCACAATCCATAGTGAGTTGGTATCATTAGCGTAGAAATACTCAACTTGGACTGTTGTACTTGACTTTTGATCGCAAATTAGAGGCCGCACGACGTTGGATAAGTGGTCAGTAACTCAGTATAGGTTTTTTTCAAAGTAGGACATTAGGTTGACCTGAAGCTCCTGTCCTTTGTTTTTAGATATCATCAATCCTTCAAATATAATAAAACATATTTTTTTCTGAATTTCTATAATCTGATTAAGATGATTTTAGACAATGAAAAGAAACTCTGCATGAACTTTGAACCTCTTTACCCTAAGGCCAAGAAATTTAAGCTTTTTTTACAATTTTTTTTTTAGAAAGGCGCTTTTTTTACAATTGACATGTTAGAGACAAAACAAAACCCGAATAGACCCATTCATAAGTAAATGAGTCGTAATTGTCCCCTTTAGTTTAAACAAATCATCATTCTGGCAAACATGTAAAATTAGGGGACATGTTCAAACCTGTTGATACTCTAACTCAAATTTTAAGTAGTCATCAGTGCAGCTTTCTACCATCTTAGCCAAGCTCTTTAGATTCTTCACTTGCTGTCCATTGAAAGCAAGAACCTGAACAAATTGTTAAAGAAACAAGATGAATAAGTAGTATGTAAGGATATAAAAGACAAGACTAATTCTTAAAAAATCTCATCTCTTTATTTAGTCAAAAGAGCCAAGTTGTAATCTCCTCTAAATCGCAAAAATAGCCAAAGTGCTGCCTAAAAAAATCACTAAAAACTTTGTTTTGCTCTTTTAGTGATTCACAGTTGGTCACTGGTGTTGCAACTGAAGTCTTGGTCAGATACTTCTTCTATGCTACTTCGATAGCATAGCATTGTGTTTGTATTATGTTAATGCAGTTAACCTATATAACCAAACTAGGAGATATAAAGAGCAGTTTTAGTCAAGTGCAAGGAAAAAAACAGGTTACAAAAAATGCTATTATGATGGTGTCTCCTGCAATTAATCAACCAATAACAGTAAACAAATCGAGTATAAAAATGAATACAAGCACAGCACATGAAGGTTCATATTTAGTTAAAGGAGTAATTTCTTGACACCTTTAACTTCAAAAAATTCTAACCTGAGTGTTGACAATCTCCTCATAACCAATGTTGATATCTGCCACAAGTACCTTCAAAAAAATGTGTCAAAATTGAGCAGAGAGTAGAGTAACAAAAACACTCAACGGTGGTAATGTGAAGGAGGGCTGTTAGAAACCTGCGAGACAACTACGATCTGTTCATCTTGTGACTTCGGCATTTCGTGCAGGAGTTTGTCCAACAGCTTAACTGGAGCCTCATATCCATAGTCCTTTCCATACTGAAACATGCACAATCAGTAACTAGTGTTTTAACCAGTAAGTTGACTAGTAAATTACATTTCTAATATAGAAAAATATTTGTTACAGATATAATATCAAATATACTTTTCAAGTATATAGCGAGTGTATTGCGTATAAACAACCATACACTTGACAAGCAAGCAATTTACACAAATAAGAAAACCTTTTTAGAAGCAAGCATAATCGAATGTCCCAAATAACGCTATGTGGACAACAGCAATATATCCAGAGTTATGATATGATAATCTTAAAGATTGTTCATAAACTGCAATTAATTTGTTAAAAACACTACATATATTTCATATAATATTTATCAAAACAAACTTCTACACATATTTATTTGCTTCGTGATGACCATATTTCATTTTGATTTGCCTATTCACCATCTCTGACATATAAAGTCGCATATTGAATCTTAGGATACATGGCAATTAATGGGTAATTGCATCTTTCGTATTATGAAATAACAAAAAGCCATTAATTTTATAAAAAAACATGTACATTATAATAACATACATATATCGGGAAATTAATTTACGCAGCATTATAGATGGTTACCTCTGACCAACTCACGAGTCTACACATACTCTAGTCTATACATACAAAAATTATATCAAAACCATTACATATACAAGTTCAGGCGTTGATATATTTGGTTAGCTTGATACGATGTATGATATTAAAATACATAGTATGCATCAGTGACAACATTCAGATTGTCTCAACTTTTCACCAAACTTTAACTATACATGTCAAATGAGCCGATTACACATACAATACATGATACACACTTTCAAACAACCTAACAATACATGTCTTTTCCTGTCGGCACATTATATACCCAAAGCTTACTGCATAGAATATTATTTGTTCATTCTTTCAATACCTAATGCTTATTCGTCAAAAAACCTACCTAATCCCTCACATCCCTGTAACCTTCAACACATGTAATTTACAGTTTCAACACAGTTTTAATTCTAAAAGATAGGAGAATGATTTTAGGTATGATTACTCATAAAATCATATAGAGGTGTAAAATTTTGTTCAAAGGGATAGAAGCAAAGGTATGGTATAAGTATGGTATGTACATTATAACATATACGTGATTATGTGACGTACATGATACGTGTAAGTTACCTGAAACAAATACAATATGACTCTAGTATAGTACTGTATATATCAATGTAATACTGTAATAGAATGCAATCTTTGTTTGTATGACATGTATCAAGTATGGTATATGTAATTAACTGATTTTGCATGTGCGTTTAAGTTTGTTGCTAGTAAAGACGATCCGATAGTTACAGCTGATACATACTAAATGTTTATAGTATTATATGTGGAATTGAGTTAACAACATACACACAATGCCCTGAACTATTACATGCGCTCAGTTAGTTAATTTGTTCACCCAATAAAGTTTATAAGTTGTGTTAACTTATATGAATTGCTTAACTTTGAGATGTGTGTTGAATGTAGTTTACTTGTTCCTATAAACTTAAATGTCAATTCTTATTTATCATATTAGAAATGAAATAATCCGGACAAGTTACATGTATGCGATACGTGGCAAAAACCATCTTTCTATGACATAAAAATACATATACATTCATAAAAATTTAAGTACGCACCTCAGAACGTAGATAAGGAACCGAAACAGTTGTGAAAACCAACCCTGCAACAATGTAATACGAGGGAGGTCTACCCTTGTTGTGTGCAGGAATTAGCTTTTTGTGACTCTCAAATTTGATATTAAATTTCAAGGTCTTAGATTCACGAAGTACTTTGATTTGAGCTGTATCTCCAGTATATTTATGTGATACAAGATAGCTAAAACCTATCCGCTCTCCATGCCTAAAAGGAACTGAAACTCACCAAAAAAAAATGTTAAAAACCTAGTCAGGGACTCAGGGAAAGCACCAAGGATCTGATACCATGGGGAAAAAAAAAGGCATAGAATACATATCCAAAGAGCATATATCAGTCAATAGAGATGCCAATAGCAAATAACTTGACAGTTGCAATAAGTGAAAATCAAAAAATAACTATAAAGGATATTAGTCGTTATATGAATTTATAGCTGATATATTTTAACAACAAAGTAAATGTGTTCAAAATAATTTATGTCATCAAAAAAATGATTACCTGTTCCATCATTGGCGATATCAACACCATCAAAACTAAGAATAATATCAGATGGCTTTAAAACTTTATGCTCAGGGCCAGTAGGGTCAATTCTTCTAATACGAACACCTTTTTGATTATCTTTCATCCCCATAGACTTGCGCAAATCAGGGTTTTCCATTTTTTGCCACTCAACCCCAAGAATAGGAAATCCTGAAATTAACAAAATAGCGATCATTAATAAAGAATATGCAAAAGCAAAATAATTGTTTTATAACAAAAATTACCCGTATATGATCCATTTTTTTCATAATCTTGGATAAAGTGCATTATCACGGGTGTTGGTATGACATATCCAATGTTTTCAGCATCATCATGCTTAAGAGACTGAAATGCAATACCGACACAGTTTCCCTTATCATTAAAAGCAGGTCCACCAGAGTTCCCCGAGTTAATTGCAGCATCTATCTGCATTAGACTCAGATAGATTTCTGTTAGTAAATAAGCAAAATTTATAAAGTTTAAACCATGGTTAAAAAAACTTTATTAACCTGCAATCCCAAAAGCTCAGTTGACCCATGAACATAAGATAATATCTCTATACGTGAAACAACCCCACTTGTAACAGATATCGTGTCCCCTCCGATTGGATACCCAACAACTGTGACTGCATCTTGAAGTGCAGGCAACTCCCCAAACTCCACAGGTGATACATCCAGCCAAAACTCATCATCTTCCACCGTAAGCAAAGCTACATACAAATAATTTCATAACTACAATAAGCGATGAAAGTACTTGAGGGGTATTTAAGATAATTGCTTATACATTTATATATAATCGAAAACACATAATCTGGATGTGTTTCCAGCAACAAGCTGCTTAGGTAACCATTCAAGAATCCTAATTTTTAAGAACTAATAGTCTGAATACGCATTGTGAGCTGTTTGCATCATTTTGTAACCAAAGTTCCTTAATTTAGCTTTCAAGAATGATAAATTGTATACAAACATGTCAAATTTATGTAAATAAAAAAAAAATCTTATCTTTACATGACTCCGATGCATAAATCAAGCATAATCACTAAAACGGGTCATTTACGCAAATAACCAGATATCCAAACACCTCCTCAACGCACATTATCATACACGACTAAAACGTCAAAAGGGTTCATTAACTACACATTCCTATTCCTATATCCGCTACATCAAAAGACAGCAATGAATACACATTATCATACCAATATCGCATTCGGTCCCAATGGCAAGTACCGTGGCAACATACTTAACATCCGAGCCCCTTTTCTTGAGCTTCACCTGCGTATAATGCTCAACCGAATGCGCATTAGTCAACACCCTCCTCCCACTAATAACAAACCCACTACTACTAGAACTAAACTGCCTTTTTCGCTGCCACGGTAACGAAAAATTCGGCTCAGTATGCGTGCAAAACACTTTCACCACCGCATCCATCGCCGGCACCACTCTCCCACCCATTGCCACTACATTCTCCTCCATATCGGTGTCGATACCATTGGTGTCTGTACACCTGGTGGGTGAAATTAGGGTTTTGCGGTTTTCGGTTGGTGGGTTGGTGCGGCGGCGGCGGAGGTGGTGGGTGTGGGGGTTTTTGGCGGTGGTGGTGACGTCAGCAAGTGGTGGTGGTGGTGATGGTGATGGTGATGGTTGGGGAGTTGGGGTTTCGGGTGTTTGGGATTTAGGGTTGCGGCCTCTTTTGCGTTTGTTGTTGTTGTTGACCATTATTATTGTTTGTGTTTGGCTGGCGGGGAAGGTACAGCGATGTGTTGCTGTACTTTTTATGTTGAATGTTTTGCAAGTCAAGTTAATGTATTTGAAGTTCCGGTGAATGTTTGGTTTCAATTTCAAATTGTGAAGACATGTTATGCAAAGTCAACTTTGTTACTCCCATAAGAAGTCATCGGCCCAAACCCGGGTGTAATCCTAGGGTTCATTAAATTAACAAGAGGAATTTGTAAAAGCGTGAAATAAGATGACAATTAGGGGTTGGCAGTGGTCGGGATCCTTGTGGTGCGGGAACACAGCCGCCGGTCTTTGGATCACGCACGGGATCCTTCATATGAGTGAAAGTTTCACGCACGGGAAGCTTTAAAATTTTCGAACGTTGCTTTGATTTTTTGGACCGTTGAAGTGAGTGATGGGTGAGTGATCGGATGCCAACAAAAATAAGGGTGAGTGAAAGGTGAGTGATGTGAATGATGTGTCATAAAGGAATTAATTGAGAGTGACTGATGGGAGTGTGGTGCCACATTAAAATTACAAAATCGAATCATATTTTGTTGAATATACTCTTTTGCACTTATTGCATACCTATTTTTCATCTATTTATCATTTTATTCTACTAGGCGAGTACCCGTGCATAGCAACGGAAATTTCTAGCAGCAGACAACTAACGATATACGATATTGTGGTAAGTGTTTCGTTTAACGTTCAAAATAAAGCGTGAAAAATATCAAAATGTAATTGCAAACGGTTGTAACATGCGATAATAACTAACAATGTATGTTACTCGTCACGTAAAACTTATTGGTACACGACATTTGTAGTGCATTTTTATAACATAACAGCCTTTGATCGATTAGGGGTGAAATAATCATAACTGACGTAGCTGCAACAAACTCGTTATCCTTAGACCTCTAACCTACTACAAACTTGTGAAATATTACCCACTTTAACTTGTTACTTCACCCGGTTCACATAAACCGCACATTTTTTCACGTCTAGCCACAAGATAATGAATAAGACACAAGCTAATGTAATTAGTATTATGCTTTAATTTTATGTGAAATATCATACCTGCATTATTACGTCTTTATTGTTCCTCATAGTCGAGGTTTAAGCTTTCAAGATCTTAGCTTGTCGCACATAACTTTGAAATATTGAATAGCCGCTTCAACTTCCTATGTAATCATTTAAAGCAAAACACACTCATTACATTTTTCCCAAGACTATAAATGGCAATCATGGTGAGTATGTTAGTATGTTGGTAAAATTGTAACCTGCTCATGATATAAGGCTAACAATAAAAAACATGGAGACCCGTCCCAACCCAGCCCGATCCCGAAAAAGGGTGGAAAAACTATCCCGAAACCGAACCGAATGATACTCGGGTCGGTTCGGTATGCGTCGGATTAATCGGGTCGGTTTCGGTTTTTCCAGCCCGAAACTGAAAATGCAAAATACTTAAAGTTGGCTGGTTCATGATGATGTGTATATCATGTAAACATAACACCTGTAAACAAAAATAAAAAAAGTGGAATATATGTGATATGTATATCATGTAGACATTACATGATGAGAAACTAAAGCATGAGCATGTTCATGATGATCATCATGTACATGATAAGTATTGCAGATTCTAAACTAAAGCATGAGCATGTTCAGCTATTACATTCATCTTGCACATTACAAGTTCCATGCCATATTGCCATTACAAGTTCCATGTCATCATGCAAAATGCAGTAGCATTACAAACGTAATAGGGAAAATGCAGTAGCATTACAAATTAGACCAAGTTCGATGACAACAAATTCCATTTTGCAATATGAAAGCATAACTTCAATCATGCCGAAACATTCTTCTCCTTTCCATGATTTTGTTCTCCCTTTTGTTTGTCTAACCCCTCTTGAATTTCTAGAAAAAACATGACAACAAACAAATGACAAATCTATAATCATTTAATCACTATAAAAAAACTATTAAAAAATAAGGGGGTGTTTGGATCAGATATGATTTACATGCCACAATTCCAAGAACACTTATTACAATATGATGTTACTATCTTAGTTGTTATTGACAATTTACACTTTACACCAAGTAACTTGATAATAACCACGGCAACATAAAACTATAAATGAAAAGAGGTTGCTACTAATTCTAAATATCTGTCATTCTGTGTAATCTGTGCAGATTTTGTTTAACAGAAAGACAGGAGCACATAAGTATCAACTATTTATCTAGTGACAACGCTGACATTACTAATTCACAAAATCTTCAACCTTATAAAGTAACCAGTTTTGTCATTTAACTATCACAAAATCTTCAACCTTATAAAGTCTAAACTGCTCTTAAGGGGGTATTTGGATCAACTTAGAAGTTACAACTAATTTCTTAACGGTCCAAGCACAAGTTTACCTGGCGTCAGGCAGGTTAGCAAGCAAAAAAAACCCTATATTTTTCGCTTAATATCACAACTGTACTATAGGACAAATCAAACTGCTCTTAAGGGGATGTTTGGATCAGCTTAGCATCTTTAACTCGTTTGCATTCTATAGTTACTACATTTCATATGACATGCCAGATTGGGTGAATTCGCGGAAAAAGATTATGTAAGCCCAATCGACATACTTTTATGCACTGTTATTGACTAAAGCGTAAGTGAGGACGAATCTTTATTAGAAAAAAAGTAATGTAAATAACACCAGTTGTCTTTCATGCATGAATTACCCCACGATTACACAAGTTAATGAGGAGTTGTGGGAGGTCAAACAATCTATTGATGGAGCCACATAAGTGCCTCGTTCTGGATCTAAAACGACCTTATTGATATTATCATCACTAACTCTAAATGAGTAAATATTACCCCTATACAATCATACAAGCTTCAAGAGTTATTTATTATTATTTTTATTTTTTTGGATCAGTTCCTACTTCAAGAGCAAGAAAGTATATATATTTTTAGAGCACGCTTGTTGGATTCAAAGAGCCCCTATAAGCAATTCCAAACAGCCTTATAAGTATATATTCTAATTGTGACAATCCCTTACAACCCCTATAAGGTGTTTCAATAAGACATCACCTCACGTAGTTAATCTAATTAGCAAGCCCAAAAAATCCTCATTAGCAGATTTGTTAAGTAATCCAAAATACTTCTATTTTTTTTTTTTTTTGGTAATCTGTTTAAGCCCATAAAATATTCAAACAACTTATTCTCAATAATGTTTAAAAAAAAGGATAATTGTTTTACAAATATAAGCCCGGTAAATACCCATACAAGTGATCAATACAATAAATTAATTAGTAAATTGATATAGAAATTTTCTGATCCACTTTTGGACTTTGGACAAATAACGTTTCAGCGAAAGCACCATAAGGCATTTAGCCTACTGATTGAGTCCCCTTTGGAAAATAACGTCATCCACAGATATTTTAGTATTTAAGTATTATGTATGAGAGGAGAGAATTAGAAAGTAAAGCAAGATACGTACAAACCACTTAAAATGACAGCAATGAGGGCGGTCACGATTTCTCCACCATGAGCTTTTCGATGTGTAACCAAAAACCTTACAACGTAAAGTTGCAAGGTACAATAGCAGATTACAAGCCCGTATATGAATCCAAACCCAAGTCCTTGTACAAGACTTGTTAATATACCATATCTAAATGTAGCTTGTAATGAAGCTCCATAAGAATATTTTGCTAATGTTTCATTTGTAAAAGGATATAAGGTCCTAACAAAGGAAACTGCCTGCAATAATGAAAAGTAATACTACATTAGCTCAATTCATCAAGGTTTTTATTAAAATACCCATATATGGGATTACCACTATTTAGCCAAATGTAAATTACTTAAAAACTCAAAAATAGATACTTGAGCTCCTCAAAAGAAATGGCGAACCACAGCGCCCCTGGATATTTAAGCATAACAATAATCACAGTATCACAAAAAATAAAATACAATAAATTCTAATGTTTACCTTTGTGGTGGCGACTGATTTGTGGCTGACATACACGAATAGGACCGAAAACGTGTCCAAACATGCAAATTTCATCATTGTATCTGAAAATATGCACACACCTCTTTAAATTCCTAACATGATTAGTTTATGAAAACGTAAGCAAAATGACAGATTAAACGGCATTTAATCAACTTTATAGCAAATTTAAATAATAACTTTTATGACAAATATTAACAACTCTAAAAATAAAGCATACATATTTCGGCGACACAAGCATTTTACCGGCGATATTGACTTTTTCAGGCGAGAAAGCGGCGGTGGAGGGTGCCGGTGAGTAGCAGCTGTAAAAAAAAGCCAAAAAAATATCAAATCTCATATCTACAAATAAAAACCTATAGATCTACAAACAAAAATCTTCAAATTTTGATTAATAAACAAAGATCTATTAAAAAAAAAGAAGGAAAGAAAAAACCCTCAAAACTTGATGGTTCATCTTGGTTGTTAATATCGGTGGTTGTGGTTTTGTGGTGGTGTCGTTTCAATGGAGGGGTGGGTTTCGGTGGTTGTTTGGTTTCTGGGGTCGTGGGGATAGATGGTTGTCACGTGCAGTGGTGGTTTGTTTCCTGGGGTCGTGGGTTCAATGGTGGTGATGTGCGATGGTAGAGGCGTTTGGTGGTTGTGTTTATGTGGTGGTGGGAATGGTGGAAGAGAGGGAGAGTTTTTATGTGTGTGTTTTTTTTATAGCGTGAGTTGTGAGATTAATGCAGACTTACTGACTTACTGTTTTTAACATTTCAACCTTTTTTTCTCTCACATTTGACTTTAAAGATTTCACTTTTTCAAGGTTGACCATTTTTACATTATATATAGTTAAGATAGTATACTACATCCCCAACGTCACAAAATGGTCATATCTCCTCGCACGCACCTCCAGTTTTCCCAGAAATTACAACGTCTTCACCATCGTCTCATTTCGATCGTGACGACACCCGTCTTGTCTATTTTCATGCACAGTGGATTCTGTCTGGAATGAAATCGGAGATGCTGCGATCCAGTTGCAGAATGAGGGTCACGTGACAAACAAACGGGACATGTTCTCACACAGCGGTTTCTAGATTGCGTCATCTTGCGAAGCGGGTACGATTTTCTTAACAGAACGTCGTGGGGCCCGTGACATTTGACAAGGCTGGGCTTTCCTTTCCCCATAAAAATATTAAGTTGGACTTTAAAAGTACACATTGTGAATTTTCAAAAAATATGTACTCATCCAGTTATAAATATCCCCACACCATGTCATACAATGGATCATATCTCACCACATATTGACCTCTTACCATGTCATTACGATAGATCATATCACACGACATCAATATCTTCAATAACCATAAAATGTTGGATGTTTTTATCAAATGTTAACAACAGAGTTCAAGTGACCCATAATGATTCCAATGAATATGAATTATGTTCATCATTTTCTACATAGATTATGCATCGATGCTTGTGTTCACCAAGTTTTCATGGTATCTGCAGCTGCACAAACGTAATTAATTTTTTACACGCCAGTTTAAAACCAGGAGCCGGTTATTTACAAATGAAACAAGACCTCTTTTTAGTTTTGACACTTCTTTAACGGGGGTTTTGGAAAGACATGAACGATTTAGGGTGTTAAGATGGTGCTCAGGATGTTAGAGTAATTGACTTTATTTTAATTAATTCGTACTACGAATGCAGTGCGAACCTACTGTAAATGTATTGTAGATGTATTTAAGTTATGTGCATTGAGAAATCGACATGTCTTCTTGTAATTATTACCATTTCATATTAATATATTTAAGTTTTTTGCACCAATTATTTTTGAATGTGTTACGAAGGTGAGTAATTGCATGCATATCCTTGGCATAAATATGCAATGCAGGGATACAATTGTTTTTATGTATGTTTAGATGTATATGCAATTTTGCATCTTTTGAAGGGTATATACGTAACTGCCCCCTTATTATTGCAAAGTTATTGCCAATTTAGTTTTGAATGTGTTACAAAGTTATTACGAATGTGTATTGTCCCCTTATAAATAGCTTCAAACCATTTTGTTTTTCATATAACTTTACCATCCTTTTCCACTGTGTTTTTAATATAATTGTACCATCACCTTTACATTCATCCATTACCTTACTAAAACAATGGCTGCAACCTCTTCTTCATCCCCTCCACCCTCTCCATCTCCACCGCTCCCACCCAACATCCATAACATATACATGAGTGACACGATACACAAACTCATTGAGTTGCATATTAGTTGAACTAACAAACCAGGATGGAAGTTCTGCTTCAAAACTATCCATTGTGGATGATAGAAAACTATAAAAAGAGGAAACAACTCCAAATTGATGAAGATAAATGTAAGCTTGTTTTGCAGAATTTTAAAAGAAACAAAAAAATTGAGGAGTACAAGGACATATAAAATAGTTTAGGAAAAATAGTACTTTGTTTGTGGTATCTTCTTTTCTTTGATCCTTGTTATTGTAGTTATAATGGATGGCATGAACGTTTGTAGTATCTTCTTTTGTATGACCCCTATTTTGTTTACACACATTTCGATCTATAATTTACAACAACTGTATATTGTTGATAAACTTAACTAACGTGACAGCTATCACATTAGAAGTCATTTTTTTTTTGGAATAATAAAAGGCATGACTATTCATATAACTAGTTATAATGCCCGCGCACGCGCGGGTTTTTTTTTTTAAATTTTTTTGAAATAATTATTTAAAATTTTTAATCATATTGTTAATTGCATCTTATCTATATTTTTTGTATTTATCTTCTATTTGTGTTGTGGATAAATATAAAATAAATAATCTTTTTTTTAAATATCTTATCTATATTTTTTGTATTTATCTTCTACTTGTGTTATGGATAAATATAAAATATTACCTAATAAGAAAATAATCTTTTTTTTTAATAAAATTATTACTAAATCAGGTATGAATTGATTTTTTTGAAATGCAAAATTCCCAATAGGGGTTTTATTTTATTATATAAAAGATAACCAATAACATATCGCAATACATTCGCATAGCGTCGTAGAAACCTGCCTCGGTATATACGAGAAATGAACTGACGTTTGTGGGCTCATTATTACTTGGCTATGAATTCAAAGAGAGGGTTTGAGACGGGGATACATTTGAAAAACTTGATTTTTCATATCTTTTGTAATCATTAATTTTCAAACGAAATGACATCTTCAAAAAATCCATCAACATCCCATCAAACCAAATATTTTTAGACAAATGGATGATCTAAGTGTCCTCATTTCCTCATATATGGAACACATCGACAGGTTGTACGAGCATGTTAAGAACCTACAAGGTTTGATTGATTGCAAAAACTTTCGCATCAAAAAAATACGTGAAGAGTTGTTATCAAACACAACAGACGGTTGTGAATATTATTTTAAGCTCATCAACTTCTTGTATGAAGACATTAAGAGAGATTGGATCTTGTAGCTAGTGACGTTCAACATATGAAGTAATTTTAAGAGAGTGTACGTTCAAAAAAAATGTGTCAAAAATACGGTAAGTAGGAGTTGTTGTATGCAGATTGCTATCGATGCAACTTTCGTATTATAATAAGAAATTTTAAGTTTAACTCCATGTAAGTATTCGTAAAAAATTGGCAATATATCGTACCCAAATAAATCATAGTGTTTTGTGTGCTTCCTAAAAGGATTATGTGCAAAGAACAAGGTCTTTCACGACTAGCCTTCACAGAAATGTTGAGGGGTCACACCAGTGCACACTGAAAGGAACACGCAAGCAAAAATATGAAAACATGGACAAATAGAAATAGAACTAAAGGGGAAATGAAAATACAGTAATATTTTTGCATGAGGATCATCTCATGTTCATTTGAACATGAGAAGTAAAGTTGTGCATGTTCTGATTGTACATTTGAATTAAAATTAAATAAATGTTTTGCAATAATGATAATGTACAATCAAAACATGCACAACTTTACCTCTCATGTTCACCTTATCCAATATTTTTATAGAGGGGTAAAACAGTAATTAACCAAAGTATGTATTTATCAAGAGATAAATATTTAAGTGTAAAAGGTAAAATCCCAAACCTTAAGGGTTGTGGGATCGGCCGAATACCCTATAAGGTATAGGAAGGATTAAGTTTGACTAGTTGTCAAACTTAATACTCTTAATGGTTAATTAGGACTATTGTAATCCTATTAGGAGGCTTCCATGATATCCTATAAATACCAAACGCTTCCTAAATGATTCATTATTCAATCTTCTAACCCTAAAATACTCCCTCACCTCTTCCTATTGGTCGATTGACCGAATACACAAACCAAAGGGTTTCGAAACCCTTTGGTCGATCAATAGTTTGGTCGAACTTAGGGTTTCCAAACCGTAAGTCGGCCTATTTGACTTCTAGTCGATTAACCATGGTTTGTACTCTCCAAACTTATATAGGTTCGTAGCCCTAGTTCTACATGTGCAGTACCAGTAGATAACTTACGCAGCTTAAATGGTGATTTTCCCAAAAAAAAAACCCTAAAGTGATCGATTGAAGCAAGAAGATAAAGAAGGTGATTTCGTGCTGATCAAAAAAGGTCATGGAGCTTATGTAATATTCAAGTAAGCAATCCTAAACACCTTTTACATATGTTAGTAGGTTATATCTCTGATTAAAAGATCTTGAAATTTGGGTTTGGTATGCATGGCTTTTTTTTTTTTTTTTTTTTCATGTTTTATAGGCTATGCGGGTGACCACCAAGACCCTACACTTCCCTATAAATTTTACGTCTATAAATAAAGGGAGTAATATAACCCACATATATCATCCTTTCTAATGCAATCTTATGTATATATTATGCACAAACTAAGGGAATAATATAACCCACATATGTATATATTATGTAATCTTATGTATAATACCTATGTGGCATTAGAATCACAAAAAATGGTGGTTTTATTATGCTTATATACTCATACCATCGAACCAGTAATATGACATTAATGTCTATGTTGGAACCATCATCCACGGTCATCATGGTGAAAAAAGGCTACCACATCGCCGTTTCACATTTTTTCTGTGTAACACTGCCTGGAACACTGCAGAAGACACGATTGATGAGTGTCTAAATACTCATCATTTTATACCAATCTGAGCTGCCAAAACATCCAAAAACACTCAAATATGCATCATAATACTGAAAATATCTTAGAAGTGTATTTTATATGTTTCAAATGCAAAATATGCAAAAACAGATGAAAAACGTACAAAGTTTGCATAATTGGCAGTTTCAGTCCCTCAAGTTTCATAAATTGGCAAAACTAGTCCCTGGTTATTCTAAAAACTTGAAAAAGTCACCAAAGGTCCTTTTTAATCATAAAGTTACATATTTAGTCCTTTGGTGCAAAGTTTCATAAAATTACAAGTTTAGTCCCTATACTTTAGAAATTGACATAAATGGTCCCTGGGATATAAAAAACTTTGAGAAAAATCAATTTTGGTCCTTGTGCTTCTAATCTTTTGCAGGAATGGTCCTTGGGTGAAAATTTTGGTAAAATTACATGTCTGGTCCCTGGAGTTTGAAAGTTTGGCAAAAATGGTCCCCGGGGTGTTTTAAATTGTAATAAATGAAAAATTATCATTTAAGGTCTCTATACTATTCAAATTTTACAAAACTGGACCTTTTGATAATATTTTGGGAAATTACATATTTAGTCCCTCAAAAATCCGAAAATTACATAAATAGTCCTTTTATATTTAAAAATGGAAAAATATGTAATTATAGTCCTTGGTTTATTCTAACATGGCAGGAATGGCCCCTTTGATTAACTTTGGAAAATACCACATCAGCCCCTCCCCCAAACTTTCAGATAATTACATTTTTGGTCCTTGTGTTTTATAACAAACAAACCATACGGATCCCTTATCTATTATAAATCCAAAACCAAAACCCAATCCAAACTAAACAACAGCCCACCCTTTAAACCCTTTTTGGCCCAACCAACAGCCCACTCCATCTCCAGGGTCAACACCCGGTCAAACACCACCACTCCCAAACTACCCTTTCCCTCCAATACCACCCCTCACCACAGACCACCAAAACCACTTCCACCTCTCTGGTTTCACCACAACTTGGCCTCCAAACAATCTCCCACCTGTCTCTCCACCTCACACAACCTCCCAAACCCATTTAATGCCCGTAAAACCCTCCACGTTACCCTGTGGAAACTTTGGCGCCAAGTTATTAATTTAAACGGTGGAGATGAGTCAGACCTTATCAACGGCTAAGGAGTGGTGGGAAATGCCTCTGTGGGTCCCACAAACTCAGAAAGTATCTATAAAGTAAAAGAGATGCAGAAGAGATGAAGTATTAGATTAGTTTAGTGTAGTGTAGTGTCGAATAGTTTAATTTATCAATTCAGTGTAATCTTAAAGCTTTTAAACATTCAATTAAGTTGTTTCAGTGTATCCTTAATCTTTTTCAATCATCAATTTCCAATTCCAGTTTGATTCTCAGTTTTTGTATTTCTTAAATTCTCAAAAATCTCACAAAGCTTGTATGTTGTTATTTGTTGTTATTATTGAATTCATAAGCTCATATAAGCTCTGACAAAGCTCATATAAGTTTTAGAATACCTTAATTTGCTGTTCAGTCCATAAAAGAAAAAATTCCAAAAATAATAAATAAAATAGAGAAAAATAAAAAAATAGAGGGAAGAACAAGAAGAAGGATTGAGCAAGGTGAATTTTGGATTGTTTCTGGTTTAGTACCTTTTGGGAGGTGTTAGGATTGGTTACTTGTCCTTGGTTCATTGTTTCTCAGTCTAATACCATTTGTAAGTTTAATTTTCAATTTTTATCTTTTACTGTAGACTGCTTAATATTGCTTATTTATAGTTGCTTCATGTTTATTTGGTGCTAGTTAATCAGTATCTAGCATAATATAGTTTGTTTGCTCATTAGATTAACTTGGTGCTAAAAATCAAAAATCATACAGTGTGGTACTCAAAATTGACAAACTTGTGTATTATGCTTATGGCATGGTTGATTTATGCTTAGTTGTTCTTACATAATCATAAAATAGTGTTAGGAATCAGTGTAGTGGTTTAAATATATCATTTGCTTTATAAAATCTCAAAATCAGTTTACAAAGGGGTGTTTGGATCAGTTGGTTTCACTGGTCTTTTGGGTGTTAATGTTGTTGTTCTTGTTTGATTTAGGACCTGACATGTTCTAATCTTTCAATTATACCATAAAACTCAGTGACCCTTTGTAGAAAAGTCAAAATGTCCATTTAATCATTATAACTGCCATCTGTTGTGGATTTAGGATCCACAATCCTCTAATTTAGTTCAATAGTTGTTTACCTAGCTTAATTTAACTTTACAATAGCATATTATAACATATTCAGTAAGTAGATTAAGCTCAAAGTTCATAAAAGTCAAAGTTACAAGTCTTGATCAAAAGTCAAATTTGCTCATCTCAGATTTTTACAAAACTTCAAGGATTTATTTAGAATTTAGTGTTTGCTTTCATAAATTGAAACTTGTTCCTAGTAATAGACTACCATCTCAACTTTTAGATCTCACAAGTTTTATATTTTTAGCATTTTTTTCTCTGGGCCCCACTCACTCTCAAAGTAACCTGCAGGGCAAGGTATTGCCCTGCTCCACCAGACTCAGTCCATCACCACCACTTTGGTGGTGATTTGTGACCACCACAGTGGGCCCCACACTTCCAAATTAGTTCCTTACAACCCTCTCCTACCAGGGAGTGCAAGTAGACCATTTGTTTGACCTGAATCATTATGGACCCCACCTGAATCAGACCCAAAACTCTGTCCCCATTCTGTGTTCAAATTGGTTTTTGGAATAGCTTATTTTTGCTTATCAGCTTATCTACTGAGCTTATTTGGCAATTTTTAGCTTAGACAAGTCCAATTTACTCATTTAAACCAGATTCATCTATAGTGGGTCCCACATAAGCTCTTGTGAGCTTATTTGCTTATTCAGTCAACCAAAGTCAACTGTGGAAGTAATAAGCTTTCACAGTGCTTATTATTAGCTTATAAATTAGTTGTTTTTACAAAAGTTGTTTATTTTTATATATAATTTAGTTTTGTAAAAGAAAAATCCAGAAAAGACAACATAAAAATAAGTGATAGTTTCTATTTAATTTAATTTAATTTTAATTTTCATTTTTAGATTTTTATTAAGTAATTTTAATTTTATATTTTTATTAATTTCCTTTTATATTAAAGTATTTTTAATAATTTTCTCAGATTTTTGTTTTGTCATTTAGTATTTATTATAATTAAAAATAGTTTTATTAATAATTAATCAATAATTAAGTTATAAATAGCATAATTAATTTTTATAAAGCAACACCTAGTTTTTATATTTTTTATAGCTTTTATAAGTCATAAAATAGTTTTATAAATTTTTCCATAATTTTCTAAGTTAATTTAGTATTATTTGTAATTTAAATTAGTTTAAATAGTTTAATTAAGATAAATAGTTTTTAATTAATAGAAAATTCATAAAAAGACAAAAATATTTATTTTTAATTTTTATACTTTCTTCAAGTTCATTTTAAGTTTTAAAAATTATTTTTGTAAGTTTTTAGTTTAATTTGTAGTATTTAGATTAATTTAAATTAGTTTTAATTAAATAGTTAAATAGTTTTTAATTAAATAATTAATAATAAATAATAAAATAATCTAAAAAATAATTTTCTTTTTAATTTAATTTTCTTTTAAGTTTAAGCTTATAGAATTGTCATTTTTAACCCCTGTAGTTTATTTTTCTTAAAACTCACATTTTTCTCAGTACGCAGGCGCGTCTGATTTTAATTTGGTGTACGTTTAAACGTTTTAGATATCTAGGTTTTACGTAATCATTCTAATAGTTTATTTAAGTTATAAAACCCTAGTGTAATCACACACACACACTTATACCCTTTTCTGTTCATTTTCACTCGATCACATATTCGTTTTTAATAAACCATCGCACACCTCGTTAGGACATTACGACCCGGGGAAACACTGTATTCCACGGAAGCATTTGCCTTAGACGTTTGACTTTTATGGTTGACCATTCACAAGTGGTTGACTAATAAAAGTTGACTGTTTCAGGCGAATCAAAATTTGGCGCCGCTGCCGGGGAGGTTGTGCGCTTATTCTAAACGATTTTGCGTATTAGTGAACCTGAATACACGCCCATTGTACATTTATCCATCCTTTGTTCATATTTTCTTATTATAAAACCAAAAACAGTTCCCGAAAACATTTTAAAATCAGTTTTCAACGAACACAAAAAAACCAAAAATATTTTCCTTCTTATTAGTACTACAAAAATATTCAAAATACCAAAAATATTCATCCCTTTACCCTCTATCCTTTTGATTCTACCTTCTTCCACTTGTCCCATAATTGATTCTAATGACATCTCTCAATGACGATTTCTTTGAACAAAGGGCCTATGAGAGCAACATCGAAAAACTTATTGCCTTGTCAAAAATATCGAGATGTCGTGTTGATTATGATGGACCATCGATTCATATTCCCTCTCCAGTGAGGGAAATGGAACGAGAAACCGGGGTGACAAAGGACCCTGTACTTTCCTCTGATAATGAAAATACTAAATACGTCCAACCTACGGTTGTCCAAGAATCTAAGCTCACAATTGATCCTAACCTTTCACGGTTTACGGTTAAAAGTTTGTCAAGCAAACGTACAGAGCTTAGGGCAGTGACTGAAAAGAATGATTTGCCTAATCTTCACATTTACCAAAAACAAAAACCAGAGACCATAACGGAAGTGGTGGAAATTCCTAGCTCTCAGAGCACACCACTTATCCCACCTCCAGATTTTGTTCCTTGTGTCGGTTGTGGTGAGCCGCTTTTCGGTTTTCTATGTCGTTGGTGTACATGTGAACAATGTGGTAATGATATTCGAGACGGGAGTTGTTTGTTTTGTGGATCAAGTAATTCATTTGCTTATTATCCTAATTGATGCGTGGGAATCGCAACAGGCTTTACCTCTCGAGGGATCTCGAGAAGCTTACAACCCCCACCAGGCAGTGTACCTGATCGTTGTAGTATAGTATAGTGACAAGTACCGGGGGATTGATCGTTCAGCTTAGGAATAGTGTCGCTAGGATTAGAAAGCCTAAATACTAGTTCTAAAGGTGAGGGATGATTATGTTTGTGTTTTTATATTTTATGGAAAGCAAATTAAAATCTCGGGTTTGAAGGATTTGGGCGGAATTAGTTGCTAATCAACTAACCCAATACTAAGATGCAATCAAAATAAAATACTAAAAATGAAAATAAACTAATTTATACTAAAGTTATGAGCAGTAATTGGAGAAAATGTGTTTACTTAGATTTCACTACTCCCTAGATATCTTTTACACGTTAATTACTTGTTATAATTGCATGGATGACGGATCGTATTCCTTAATACCATTCATGGGGTGGCACACATAACTCCCCAATTCTATGAGCTCTTATCTCCTCCTACACCATGCCCAGCACAACTATAGGGATTGTAAACAGTGGCTCATGCATTAAATACAACCAATAAAGACCTAATGCGCGTTGGTTCATGTTTCTTAAGACGTTCAAGCATGTTACCAATTGGAGATCTGCCAGTTTTCTTAAGCCTAACATATAAATCATTCATCCAAGACAAGAATAAACAAGTAATTAACACATAATCAATATCTAGGTTTCATTAGATCTAAGCAAACACAAGATAGATCTAGCCTAGCATGATGGAATTAAGACAAGAACATGATATAGACAACCAACACATAGACATATTGATTGAATTAGAAGAACACTTATCTTGATTAATCATGCAAGGTATCAAGGGGTTCGAACCCTTGAAAAACCTGTAAAGTTACACCAAAATCGTACTTAGGGTTTCTCCCAAAAACTTCTCTCCTAAAACTTCTCTCTTTAAATGTGAAAAATTAGAAAACTATATATAGAAAAAGGGTTCTGACGGCGTCAAGACCAAATAGGTGACGCCGTCACCTCGCCGCCAAAACAATCCTCGGACTGCCTAGATCTACATTTGACGCCGTCAAGAACAACACATTTCCAGGCCGTCATGACTTTAACTCTTGACGCCCTAGCCCCTACCTTCATGACGCCGTCAAAACTCTTCTGGGTCGTCATGGAATTTTACTCTTGACGCCGTCAGGGAACTCCTCTTGACGCCGTCATGCACTGTTCCCAGCATGGAAAATTAAGACTTTGGCGTTTTCTTCACTTTTATGCTCCAAAAACGTCCGAATTGCTTCCTTTTCCAGATTTCACTCCCAAAGTACCTAAAATCACAAAAGGAACGATTTAGGGCAATATTTGATCAAATAAATTCGGATTCGGGCTTAAATGACCCCCTAAAAACGGATCATTTTTCGCCTCATCATATACCCTTACACTTGAGATTTGCTTGTCCTCAAGCAAATGCGCTTTTATTCTACTCAAAATACAAGTTAGGGGTCATTTAACACTAATATAAAAGTAATTACAACAAATAATCGTTCCACTAAAGACCAATAGACAAGCACGGAGGTCATACACAAGCACCTCACAAATAGTGTTTAGATACTCACATCTCTCGGGTGTAATAAAGTGTAAATTACAATATGGAAACGGAAGATATCTCTCACTACATGTCATAGCAAAATAGATTACCATAGGCTTGGGAAAGGATCAAACCTCCACCACATGGCGTAAGCACCTAGGATAAACTATCAAAGAGGTCTTTTAAAGGGTTGTAATGTTAGGTGTAGGGATATGAAATACACGGTTTTGTTGGATAAAGGAAGTTTTTACTGGTGGCGAGTTAACAATCTTGGTTAATTACATGTACAATATGGCGTTGCTAAGCCAAGACTAGACTCGACTTAAGCTAATAAATGAAAAATAACAAAAACATAAAATGAACATAGAATAAAAAGGGATGGTAGTCCGTTTTTTTTTTTTTTTTTTTTTTTTTTTTTTTTTTTTTTTTTTTTTTTTGTGCATACACTCTTACCCTACCATCCAAAATAATACATCATAGGGGATGAACACTCCCCTTACACTTGAATTTTTACATACTTTACAATAAATTAATCTAATGACTCGAATTAAGAAAATCAAAACACTTGGAGCACTTTTAAGAATAACGTACATATGGGGGTAATAAATGATGATCTTCCCCATTACTCCATAAAATAAGTACTTACCCATGAGTCTCAATCGTCCCAAAAACAATATGTACAAAGATATGACTCGACTTAGCAACCATGTAATCAATTAGAAGGTTAACTTAGAGTTTAACAAATAACAATAATGCACTAAAAATGAGCGCATACACGGAAAGCTAAAACGATTTGGTTGTACATTTAAGTGGGGTTAGCAAATTCTTCCTTTAAGTAAAATGCTTAAAGTTAGAAACGAAAAGATAGGCTCGGAGGGGTGTACTAGGGGTTTCGTGTACTAAAAATGAGTACATCGCTAAGGGTGTGGGAAAAATTAGTTGACTTAACTAGCCAAGTAATATGACTTAAATGGTCAAGTAATTATAATACGGGTTTAACACAAGGGTGATCCTAATGCCTCTTATCATGTAGTAAATCCTACTACACGAATGTAGTCTCACTAGCGGTCTCGGGATGCATCACTAACGCAAGTTCTAGAATCTAAATGCTACCGATACACTCATAAGCACTAATAATGAATGTTTTTCCTATCAAATCTAAAGGCGAACCTCACATATTTGGGTGGAAAATTTTTCTGAATATACGGTTATGTGCTAGTCATACAATCTCCTATCCAAGAGACGCTTGCTATGGCTAAAGTTTCACTCCTAAATGTTGTAAAAAAATTTAAATTTGGCGCTAAAATTGCACTAACAAGTATTTCTCATAGTTTTATTACACATCTACTATTAAACAAACAAACTCAAGCGAAAGTGCATATGTAAGGTATCATCTTTTTACCCTCCCCTTACACTTAAGATGAACATTGTCCCCAATGTTCAAGTAAAGAATGTAAAAGTGAAAAAGTAAAGAGAATGAAATCAAATACTCCCCTGATTCGCTCGGTATGGATAATAGGATGGCCAGGTTAAATCTTCCTCCAAGAAAATGAACAATCAAAGCTTCCCTTCCAGAATATAAATCATCTTCTTGTCATACATAACCTGTAAAACCTGACAAAATAGACAAGACAACCTCGCGTAAAATCGGCGGCATCCTATATAAGTTACTAAATCCTAGAAAACAAGATAAGATATAATGCTTGTGGAATGAAGTTTGCAGATCTCCTGGAGATTATAAAACTTAATAATTCACAAAAACCATAAGACTCCGTTAGAAAAACAAAACCGGTAAAGTTTCCAGATTTTTAACTCCTGACGCCGTCAAGAGTAAACTCCTGACGCCGTCAGAATTGACCTGCAGAAATTCTTATGTTAAGTTTCCGGAAAATTTCTGGAAAAACTTGGTCCTACTTCCTGGAAAATCCTGCAAAACTTCATTATGACTCAATACAAGCATTTGACTCTAACAAATACGAATATACATGTTCATTTAATATTGTGGAGAATCATGATCGGTTTGTTTCTTAAAAACATATTTGGGGTTTCCCCTTACACTTATCTTTTGCAAAAATACCTTTAAGTGGAGTTAAGACTAGGCCAAAACAACAAAGTAAAGTATTTCCACTATTTAGTTTAGAAACATGATCTACCAACAATAAAAATAAAGCATGCATACGGAAGCAAATAACAAACAAACAAATAAAATCAAACAAAACATGGGTTGCCTCCCAAGAAGCGCTTTTCTTTATTTACGAGTCTTGTAGCTAGACTCAAGGTCATGGGTTACTACGTGACTTCATCATTGGTTCCACTCTCTAGGTCGTCTTATAAACCAGTTTTGTATTCCGGACCTAGTTATAAGCATTCTTTATAGAAATCAAGCATCCTATTCTTTACATATTCTACACCTCTACGTCTATCCTCCTCATTCATATAATAAGCCCCTTGCTTGTGTTCTTTTTCGAAATTAGAGAGAAGGCGGTATTGCTCAATCTTGTAGGGCATTTGATAGGCAACCTCATCGTTCTCTTCCTTAAATCTAACTATCCCTAAAGTCGGATCATAACTCATCCTAGTGGCTTCAACAAATGGTTTTCCGAATATTATTTGGCTTAGGCAAGCATCTATCACCGGACGAATGTCTTCCACTATCATAAAATCGATTTCATAGGTAAGATTCCCTATAATCACATGTAATCCCTTCACTCTTCCTGCAAAATTACTTATCAGATTCTTACCGGGCATCATCCTAAAATTAAGTTGCTTCTTCATCACCCAATTATAATAAGTCCTAGTCATGATGTTCACGGGGGATCTAAGGTCGATGTAAGCTTTCCATATATGCATATGCCCGATATTGCATGGGATGTTAATGTTAGAGGGGTCTCCCATTTTGATAAGGGGTGTGCCGAAGATATATGGTCTCTCGGGACTATCGAATAGATCCTTATGGTACTCCCGTTCTTCTTCGGTGGGCAACTTATCAAAGTATTTTTCTATAGGCTCTACCTCCTCTAACTCCTCTTCCTTGTTAACCTTAACTTCCCTACTCTCATCCTTAATCTCGGCCTTTACTCTAACTTCATCCTGGTCACTCCTCTCTATCTCCTTATCTATCGGTTTAATGGTGACAACATTGACAAAGTGGACATGTTTGGATGATGAGGGATCCTTAATTTGGATTCCACTATTGGTGTCCCTAGTGTCCTTCCTAGGTGTGATTAACGCTTGGTTGTTGAGGGCTTTTAACAAGTTGTCAATCTTGTTGGTCATCTCCGTCTGTTGTTGGTTGAATTCGGTTTCAAACGTAGCTATGCGAGCTTCTTGAGATGCCATAAACTTTGACATCAATCCTTCAATATTGTTGGTACTACCATAGTTGTTAGAAGGATTGTTGCTGAAAGTACGGTTGGATGGTGGACCGTTTGGTTGGTACCGATTTGGTGGGTTGGACGAATTGGGTTGATTTTGTTTCCACCTAAGGTTTGGGTGATTTTTCCATGAGGGGTTGTATGAATCACCGTAAGTGTTTGGCCCGGGCTTGAAAGTGTACCACTTATCTCCCGCTTCGTCGGTATGCGTGGATGCGTAGTCCACAAAAGCTGTTCCGGGGAGTTCCACACAATCACGAGTGTCATGGGGACCACTACATAATTCGCATGAAGAAGTGATTTTGTTCACTTGGCTTGAAGGCTTCGGAGCTTCGTAAGATTTCATGATAAACTTGACTTGGTCCTCAAGTTCCATGATCCTACAGTCGGGAGTGCTAGAATTGTTCGAAGGCAAAGATATTGCCTTGACCGTTTTGTTCAAATCACGGGGATCATTCCAACTTTCGTTGTCATAGAGAGCAAGATCTTCTATGAGTTCCCACGATTGTTCCGCACTAAGATCACGTAGCTTACCACCGGCCGATTGGTCAATGGCTCGCCTCGTGGAGATGTCGATATGGTCATAAAAAATTTGGACTTGGAGCCAAAGATCTATGCCATGATGAGGGACTTTTTGGAGTAAGTCATTGAAACGAGTCCATGCTTCATATAGAGATTCATTTTGACGTTGTTGGAACATCAAGATGTCATTTCTAAGCTTAGTAGTTCTCCCCGGTGGGAAAAATTGAGCAAGGAAACGAGTGGTGAGATCATCCCATGTGGTGATGGATCCCGCGGGTAAACGCTCAAGCCATTGACTTGCTTGATCCCGTAGAGAGAATTGGAATAGGCGTAAATGGGTAGTCTCTCTAGTTTCAACACCTAGGTCTATGGAATCTACGATTTTGAGAAAGTCCTTAAGATGTTGGTTTGGATCTTCGGAACGAAGTCCATGGAATGCACATCCGCTTTGCACCAACCGGATGGTGTCGGATCGCAAGGGGGTCACATTGGCTCCGGTGAGCTCAATGGTGTTTCGGTAGCCTTGGTGGCTAGGTCGGGAATACTCTCCTAAGGTTCGGGGCCTAAGGGGTTCTAGTGGTGGGTTTTGTTGTGGTGGGATGACGGGTTCAAAGATGTTACCACCTTCCATGATGTCGGATGGTAAAGAGTTACGAACAAAGGCACGAAGAAATGAGATAGACTAAAGAAGACCTAAAAATAAAAATAAAATCTTACTAGAAAGGAATCTAGCAAGTAGACATAATAAAAAGAAATTCTAACCTAGACAATAACTATTCCCCGGGCTGCGGCGCCAAAAACTTGATGCGTGGGAATCGCAACAGGCTTTACCTCTCGAGGGATCTCGAGAAGCTTACAACCCCCACCAGGCAGTGTACCTGATCGTTGTAGTATAGTATAGTGACAAGTACCGGGGGATTGATCGTTCAGCTTAGGAATAGTGTCGCTAGGATTAGAAAGCCTAAATACTAGTTCTAAAGGTGAGGGATGATTATTTTTGTGTTTTTATATTTTATGGAAAGCAAATTAAAATCTCGGGTTTGAAGGATTTGGGCGGAATTAGTTGCTAATCAACTAACCCAATACTAAGATGCAATCAAAATAAAATACTAAAAATGAAAATAAACTAATTTATACTAAAGTTATGAGCAGTAATTGGAGAAAATGTGTTTACTTAGATTTCACTACTCCCTAGATATCTTTTACACGTTAATTACTTGTTATAATTGCATGGATGACGGATCGTATTCCTTAATACCATTCATGGGGTGGCACACATAACTCCCCAATTCTATGAGCTCTTATCTCCTCCTTCACCATGCCCAGCACAACTATAGGGATTGTAAACAGTGGCTCATGCATTAAATACAACCAATAACGACCTAGTGCGCGTTGGTTCATGTTTCTTAAGACGTTCAAGCATGTTACCAATTGGAGATCTGCCAGTTTTCTTAAGCCTAACATATAAATCATTCATCCAAGAAAAGAATAAACAAGTAATTAACACATAATCAATATCTAGGTTTCATTAGATCTAAGCAAACACAAGATAGATCTAGCCTAGCATGATGGAATTAAGACAAGAACATGATATAGACAACCAACACATAGACATATTGATTGAATTAGAAGAACACTTATCTTGATTAATCATGCAAGGTATCAAGGGGTTCGAACCCTTGAAAAACCTGTAAAGTTACACCAAAAATCGTACTTAGGGTTTCTCCCAAAAACTTCTCTCCTAAAACTTCTCTCTTTAAATGTGAAAAATTAGAAAACTATATATAGAAAAAGGGTTCTGACGGCGTCAAGACCAAATAGGTGACGCCGTCACCTCGCCGCCAAAACAATCCTCGGACTGCCTAGATCTACATTTGACGCCGTCAAGAACAACACATTTCCAGGCCGTCATGACTTTAACTCTTGACGCCCTAGCCCCTACCTTCATGACGCCGTCAAAACTCTTCTGGGTCGTCATGGAATTTTACTCTTGACGCCGTCAGGGAACTCCTCTTGACGCCGTCATGCACAGTTCCTAGCATGAAAAATTAAGACTTTGGCGTTTTCTTCACTTTTATGCTCCAAAAACGTCCGAATTGCTTCCTTTTCCAGATTTCACTCCCAAAGTACCTAAAATCACAAAAGGAACGATTTAGGGCAATATTTGATCAAATAAATTCGGATTCGGGCTTAAATGACCCCCTAAAAATGGATCATTTTTCGCCTCATCACTAATCAAAGCTCATTCAACGACTCCTCAAATTTTTCCAACTACCCATCACAATCATACGAGCAAGAATCATATTATCCAAATCTCAATGATGCTTCGTATCAAAATACACCAAGCCAGACTCAACAGTTTTACTGTTGTGAGTACTGTGGAGGTCCACACTTTAGCTCTGATTGTCAAACAAGGAATCCATTTCCTTGTAACGATTACAACTATTCGTTTCAAGACCCACCTCCACAGTACCAAATGAACCAAGCAACTCCTCAAAACCAGCAAGACCCTTGTCTAGAGGTTCTTGAAAAACTTAAAGACCTTAAGGAGGAGTTGGCTAATATTTCGTTTCACAATGCACCAAGTTTTTCTTGTGTACATTATGGGGGTCCTCATGATGATTTCCAATGTCAACCGTATTATAAACCTGAACATTGTTCTAGTTCTAATACATCCGGTTTTGACACATTCACACCCCACAGTCTCCACTCATTCCATATTCTCGTGATAAATCTATCACGGAATTACTTGCTGAAGAACATGTTGCTAGAGACGAAAGAAGCATGGAAGAATTACTACAAGCAGCTATAACACATATCAAATTTCAAAATGCTGCTCTTCTCGATGAAGATGATGAAAGTGATGATACCTCATCAAGTTCATCAGTTGAGACTTCTTCCATGGATATACAGGGAGAAAAGAATATAACTGAATCACCAGCAGTAGAAATAATGGAACTTGTAGACTCCATTACTGCTAGTCCTTCTCATCTCCCTGAGTCTGCTGTTATCACACCCGAGGTTCCCACTCACTCTCTGAACATGGGGGACGAGCATCTTGACACAATTCCTGCAAAGGAATCTGACGAATTCATAAAGTCTAGTGTTGAGAACCTTGTCTCAATCCCAAGTGAGTCACAGGGAATTCTTGATCATGTGTGTGATATCCCTCCCCCTCTTGTCTTTCCAAATGATCATATTGAGATATTCTCTGATTCTGATGAGAACTATTCTTTATCTTGTGGAGACATAAGTTATGTGGGGGAATTACCTTCTGAGCTTGTCAACTCAGAAGAAGAGAATGATGAAGAAATAATCCAAGACGAAGCTCTTCGTCTTACATTATTAAATGCTAATCTTCTCATTTCTAGAATCGAGGCTTTTAATGAAAAGCCTATTTCATCTCCTATCCCCGTCAAGGATAGTGAGGTTTTGATCAATGATTCTATTCCGGAATTGCAAACGTTCCATTTTGATCAAACGGAAGAGGAGATAAGTGGTATCACCACTTCTCATAATTCTCTTCCCGTTTATGAATCATTTACTATTGAGGAGTTCCCCAGTGAATTCACTCAAATCAATCCCGAATACGAATCATTCACCTTTGAGGAGTTCTCCGGTGAACTCACTCATATCATATCTCTACCAGAGTATGATAGTTTCCATTTTGATCTAGACATACCCATAATATGTCTTGATCAAACGAGCTTAAAAGAGGAGATTCATGAAACAATGAATTCTCCTATTGAAGATGAGGAGTTAATCATGATTTTCATCATGATTTTCTTTCTTTTCTTCATATATTCTGTCCCCTATCCTGTTCTTCACTCCATCGGGAATGAAGACATTATCTTTGATCCCGGCATTCTCATTTATAAATTATGAGTCGGGTACTTATCTCATCGGTGTGGAACTTTCACGTGCTTCAAATGTTTATCCAAATATCTTGAATGAAAGTCCGATGCAGATTGTCTCTTCCACATCATACTTCCCCATGGACAAATGAATTCGGGGTCGAGTCAAGCTAGCGACTCGGTAATCAAAAACAGTAGCATGTACTTAGGGTTTTCACCCTAAGTGTGGGGGATATACTAACCCACATGTTGTATATATATATTCTCTCTAAAAAAAAAAAAAAAAAAAAAAAAAAAAAAAAAAAAAAAAAAAAATGTGTGTACATAAACTTAAATAAAGGCTATGGAATATTTTCTTTCTTACGTTCTAAGTGTTGGTTTAACACCCGGTACTTTGAATATTGAGGACAATATTCAGTTCTAAGTGTGGGGGGAGATTCGTTATTCTAACGAATTTAAACACATGTTCCATCAAGAACCCCCATTTTAGCCAAAATTTTAAAATTTTTTCTCACTTAGAACGCAATAAATGGTTATCAGTCCGCCATGTCTAACCCACATAAGGATTGGCTAATCCAGGAGCAAACGGTTCTTGGTAAAGATAACACAAACCCGTTTATGGCTTGCAATTTGCCCAAAATTGTATGGTACCTCAACTCGCCATATCCCATAAAGCGAATGAGTTGGCTAGCCCGCAAGATTATGGCTTGTGGTAAAGGCAGTGGAAAAACCATAATTGGTAATCAGCTCACCAAGATGTTGACTATTCCATCAAGAGTTGGCTAGTCCAGAAGCAAACGGCTTTTGGTAAAGACAAATCAAATCCGTTGATAGCTGGTGATTTGCTCAAAATCACACGGTTATCAGATGTACCACAGTTCTTACATCTGGCTACTCCAGAAGTGATGGCTTTTGGTAAAGAGTTTTTCAAATCCATTAAGTTTTTCTCAAAAGATTGCTAGGGACTAGCAATAGTTTAGTGTGGGGGATTGATGAGTGTCTAAATACTCATCATTTTATACCAATCTGAGCTGCCAAAACATCCAAAAACACTCAAATATGCATCATAATACTGAAAATATCTTAGAAGTGTGTTTTATATGTTTCAAATGCAAAATATGCAAAAACAGATGAAAAACGTACAAAGTTTGCATAATTGGCAGTTTCAGTCCCTCAAGTTTCATAAATTGGCAAAACTAGTCCCTGGTTATTCTAAAAACTTGAAAAAGTCACCAAAGGTCCTTTTTAATCATAAAGTTACATATTTAGTCCTTTGGTGCAAAGTTTCACAAAATTACAAGTTTAGTCCCTACACTTTAGAAATTGACATAAATGGTCCCTGGGATATAAAAAACTTTGAGAAAAATCAATTTTGGTCCTTGTGCTTCTAATCTTTTGCAGGAATGGTCCTTGGGTGAAAAGTTTGGTAAAATTACATATCTGGTCCCTGGAGTTTGAAAGTTTGGCAAAAATGGTCCCCGGGGTGTTTTAAATTGTAATAAATGAAAAATTAATATTTAAGGTCCCTATACTATTCAACTTTTACAAAATTGGACCTTTTGATAATATTTTGGGAAATTACATATTTAGTCCCTCAAAAATCCGAAAATTACATAAATAGTCCTTTTATATTTAAAAATGGAAAAATATGTAATTATAGTCCTTGGTTTATTCTAACATGGCAGGAATGGCCCCTTTGATTAACTTTGGAAAATACCACATCAGCCCCCCCCCCCCCCAAACTTTCAGATAATTACATTTTTGGTCCTTGTGTTTTATATCAAACAAACCATACGGATCCCTTATCTATTATAAATCCAAAACCAAAACCCAATCCAAACTAAACAACAGCCCACCCTTTAAACCCTTTTTGGCCCAACCAACAGCCCACTCCATCTCCAGGGTCAACACCCGGTCAAACACCACCACTCCCAAACTACCCTTTCCCTCCAATACCACCCCTCACCACAGACCACCAAAACCACTTCCACCTCTCTGGTTTCACCACAACTTGGCCTCCAAACAATCTCCCACCTGTCTCTCCACCTCACACAACCTCCCAAACCCATTTAATGCCCGTAAAACCCTCCACGTTACCCTGTGGAAACTTTGGCGCCAAGTTATTAATTTAAATGGTGGAGATGAGTCAGACCTGATCAACGGCTAAGGAGTGGTGGGAAATGCCTCTGTGGGTCCCACAAACTCAGAAAGTATCTATAAAGCAAAAGAGATGCAGAAGAGATGAAGTATTAGATTAGTTTAGTGTAGTGTAGTGTCGAATAGTTTAATTTATCAATTCAGTGTAATCTTAAAGCTTTTAAACATTCAATTAAGTTGTTTCAGTGTATCCTTAATCTTTTTCAATCATTAATTTCCAATTCCAGTTTGATTCTCAGTTTTTGTATTTCTTAAATTCTCAAAAATCTCACAAAGCTTGTATGTTGTTATTTGTTGTTATTATTGAATTCATAAGCTCATATAAGCTCTGACAAAGCTCATATAAGTTTTAGAATACCTTAATTTGCTGTTCAGTCCATAAAAGAAAAAATTCCAAAAATAATAAATAAAATAGAGAAAAATAAAAAAAATAGAGGGAAGAACAAGAAGAAGGATTGAGCAAGGTGAATTTTGGATTGTTTCTGGTTTAGTACCTTTTGGGAGGTGTTAGGATTGATTACTTGTCCTTGGTTCATTGTTTTTCAGTCTAATACCATTTGTAAGTTTAATTTTCAATTTTTATCTTTTACTGTAGACTGCTTAATATTGCTTATTTATAGTTGCTTCATGTTTATTTGGTGCTAGTTAATCAGTATCTAGCATAATATAGTTTGTTTGCTCATTAGATTAACTTGGTGCTAAAATTCAAAAATCATACAGTGTGGTACTCAAAATTGACAAACTTGTGTATTATGCTTATGGCATGGTTGATTTATGCTTAGTTGTTCTTACATAATCATAAAATAGTGTTAGGAATCAGTGTAGTGGTTTAAATATATCATTTGCTTTATAAAATCTCAAAATCAGTTTGCAAAGGGGTGTTTGGATCAGTTGGTTTCACTGGTCTTTTGGGTGTTAATGTTGTTGTTCTTGTTTGATTTAGGACCTGACATGTTCTAATCTTTCAATTATACCATAAAACTCAGTGACCCTTTGTAGAAAAGTCAAAATGTCCATTTAATCATTATAACTGCCATCTGTTGTGGATTTAGGATCCACAATCCTCTAATTTAGTTCAATAGTTGTTTACCTAGCTTAATTTAACTTTACAATAGCATATTATAACATATTCAGTAAGTAGATTAAGCTGAAAGTTCATAAAAGTCAAAGTTACAAGTCTTGATCAAAAGTCAAATTTGCTCATCTCAGATTTTTACAAAACTTCAAGGATTTATTTAGAATTTAGTGTTTGCTTTCATAAATTGAAACTTGTTCCTAGTAATAGACTACCATCTCAACTTTTAGATCCCACAAGTTTTATATTTTTAGCATTTTTTCTCTGGGCCCCACTCACTCTCAATGCCCTGCTCCACCAGACTCAGTCCATCACCACCACTTTGGTGGTGATTTGTGACCACCACAGTGGGCCCCACACTTCCAAATTAGTTCCTTACAACCCCCTCCTACCAAGTAGTGCAAGTTGACCATTTGTTTGACCTGAATCATTGTGGACCTCACCTGAATCAGACCCAAAACTCTGTCCCCATTCTGTGTTCAAATTGGTTTTTGGAATAGCTTATTTTTGCTTATCAGCTTATCTACTGAGCTTATTTGGCAATTTTTAGCTTAGACAAGTCCAATTTACTCATTTAAACCAGATTCATCTATAGTGGGTCCCACATAAGCTCTTGTGAGCTTATTTGCTTATTCAGTCAACCAAAGTCAACTGTGGAAGTAATAAGCTTCCACAGTGCTTATTATTAGCTTATAAATTAGTTGTTTTTACAAAAGTTGTTTATTTTTAGATATAATTTAGTTTTGTAAAAGAAAAATCCAGAAAAGACAACATAAAAATAAGTGATAGTTTCTATTTAATTTAATTTAATTTTAATTTTCATTTTTAGATTTTTATTAAGTAATTTTAATTTTATATTTTTATTAATTTCCTTTTATATTAAAGTATTTTTAATAATTTTCTTAGATTTTTGTTTTGTCATTTAGTATTTATTATAATTAAAAATAATTTTATTAATAATTAATCAATAATTAAGTTATAAATAGCATAATTAATTTTTATAAAGCAACACCTAGTTTTTATATTTTTTATAGCTTTTATAAGTCATAAAATAGTTTTATAAATTTTTCCATAATTTTCTAAGTTAATTTAGTATTATTTTTAATTTCAATTAGTTTAAATAGTTTAATTAAGATAAATAGTTTTTAATTAATAGAAAATTCATAAAAAGACAAAAATATTTATTTTTAATTTTTATACTTTCTTCAAGTTCATTTTAAGTTTTAAAAATTATTTTTGTAAGTTTTTAGTTTAATTTGTAGTATTTAGATTAATTTAAATTAGTTTTAATTAAATAGTTAAATAGTTTTTAATTAAATAATTAATAATAAATAATAAAATAATCTAAAAAATAATTTTCTTTTTAATTTAATTTTCTTTTAAGTTTAAGTTTATAGAATTGTCATTTTTAACCCCTGTAGTTTATTTTTCTTAAAACTCACCTTTTTCTCAGTACGCAGTCGCGTCTGATTTTAATTTGGTGTACGTTTAAACGTTTTAGATATCTAGGTTTTACGTAATCATTCTAATAGTTTATTTAAGTTATAAAACCCTAGTGTAATCACACACACACACACTTATACCCTTTCCTGTTCATTTTCACTCGATCACAGATTCGTTTTTAATAAACCATCGCACACCTCGTTGGGACATTACGACCTGGGGAAACACTGTATTCCACGGAAGCATTTGCCTTAGACATTTGGCTTTTACAGTTGACCATTCACAAGTGGTTGACTAATAAAAGTTGACTGTTTCAGGCGAATCAACGATTCGTCTCTTTTTGGACTAGACGGGTTGGAGTATTAAACTTTATCGATGAAAAATAACAATAACAATGTCGCAGAAGCGTGTGGCGCTTTTTTTTTTCTTTTTTTCTTTTTCTTTATTTAATTTTTTTTTAAATTGAGCTATAATTAGTTTTGCAAATTTCCCTAATTGTATTTGCCTTAATTATTCAACGTTGAAGAAATTTTGTTGATAACCATCAGAAACATCAACTACAATTAAAATCATTCTGAAAATCAATGTCACGACATGTAATATCATAAACAAGTGGAATGTTAGTGGATACCGTATCCCATACCCATACCATATTTGGCTCAACTCATATCTATATAAACAAAGTCCAACAACTTTCTTTAGCACTAGTTGAAAAAACAAAAGAATAGAAAAGTATGTCTTCCCCATCTTCACAAAAACAGCCTTATTCACCATACGCACCGAATGACAGCGATTCAATTCCGCTACTTGAACTCACGAAAATATCATCTCGTTATTTTCAGCGTCTTTTAATGATCTTAGAACAAAACAGATGTGGCTTATGGAGGAAGTCCAACATCTAAATAAGGAGATCGAGGAGAAGGAAAAACTGGTTGTAATGTTTGTTAGAAAAGTCAAAATTTAGTCTCTCTTTTTTTGTTATACAAAATTGCTATTATGTTTGTTTTCTTCTAGACTAAATTACACCGTTCGTCCTTGTGGTTTACGTTGACCAACAAGTTTCGTCCTTTGACCAAAAAAGGTTTACCGTCCATCCTTAACTGGCAAACCTTATGTATCGTTAGTCCTCCAATCAAACGGCATGGACTAACTGGTGTTAGTCACCCTTCAAATGAGGGTAGTTCAGTCTTTTCCAATCCCCACTAGAAATTAAAACTTCATCTACTCACGTCATTTCACTCACACTCCCCCGTATATCTTCTCACACTAAAACTCCTTCTCACACTTAAACTGTTCATCTTCTTAAGTTAATCTCATCAATAATTAACTCCTTATAATGCTAACGCTTTTTTTATGTTTTTACTTGTTAATTATGTTGTAAACCCTTTTTATGTTGATGAAAAATAGTTTAGGTAATTGTTAATTGTATAAACCCTAATTTTTTTCCCTTTTTTTTCCAAGTGGTTTGCGTACTCTGTTTTCAATTAGGATTCATTATGGAGGTACATTCACTTCAGCACCTGGTAGGGAGTATATTAATGGTCATATGGACATTGTTGATGAGTTAGACACTGATGAGTTCTCAGTTCATGAGATAGACTCAATTGTAGAAGACCTAGGTAATGATGGCCACAAGGTTATGTTTTACCATTTTCTGAAACCTGATACTGATTTAGATTATGGACTACAACCTTTAGGAAGTGACCAAGATGTTCTTTTCATGGCTAAATATGTTGAAGAAGGTCACAAACTGATTGATATATATGTTGAGCATGAAAAAACCAACCCTGACCTCTATTTTACCTCACCACTAAAACACAAAAGGGTAGTTATAGAACAGATAGAAGATGATGAACACCAATCTAGAGCAGGGATCACACCAGTGGCTAGGAAATTGGTGACTGATGTAAATAAAGTTCAAAGCAGTGGTGTTGAAAAAAATGTAGAACCATATGTTGTTAGGGTTGATGAAGGTCAAAGTAGTATGCCTGTTGTTAAGGATACACCTAGTCAGGGCAATAGTGCTTTTGTTAATGAGTTTTACTCTTCATATGACCCTTATGTAGAGTCCCAAGACCCAAACTTTGATCCCTTTGCTGATTTAGATTCTATATTACCACAAAATGACACCCAACAAGTTGAGATGGATGACTTAGTTGTTGATGCAGTGGTTAGTGAAGGTCATGGGGTTGATACAGAGGTTAGACAAGACCATGGGGTTGATACAGTGGTTAGTGAAGGTCATGGATATGATATAGAGGTTAGTGAAGGAGTTAATGATGATGTAGAGACAAGTGAAGGTCATGGGGATGATGCAGAGACTAGTGAAGGTAGTAAGGTCACTGATTCTAGTGATGATGATAGCCAGGATAGTGATTACATTGTCGATGAGGAAAATTATGTTGAGGAGGTTGATGTTGACATGGAAGATTTTCGCTTGAATATTGATGAGACTGTTGAGTTCATGGGTTGTAAGAACAAGGATAAGGCAACTGATGAGGGAGAAATAGAAGATGATGTAGAAGTTCTTAATAATGAATACTTTGAGAGTGCTACAGATGAGGAGGATGAACTAGATAGTTTAAGAAGAAGGAAATTGAAGCAAATAAGGAAACATGCATATGCTTCTCCCCAAGTGTACAAGACTTTTTTTTATGTGGGCAAAAAATTCCCAAACAGGGTTGAAGTGAAGGAGTTAGTAAAGGAACATTCAATTGAAACTAGGAGGGAACTAAGAATGGAAAAAGAATGATAAAGAAAGAATGAGGGTAGTATGCAGGGGTATTATTCCTACTTTTCCAACATTTGAACCCAATGGGTCTGATGGGCCTGCTAATGGGCCTGCTAGTGTGTCTGATGGTAGTGGGTCAAAAATCAAGCCCACACAGACAAAGGTTTGTGAACCTACAGAAAACCCTAGTACATCCAAGAAAAAGATGACAAAAGAAAGAATAGTAAATGGGGGAAGGACAAAAAGTAGAAAGGTTGATGGGAACAATAAATGTCTATGGGTGTTGCTTGTATCAAAGCATAAAGACTCTGAAACCTGGGAAGTTAAAACACATAACTCCACTCACAAATGCTTACAGTCTAGAAACATCTTGTATGCCACATCCAAATGGTATGCTAAGGAACTAGCTCAGCAACTTGAATCAAACCCTAAAATTCCAGTTAGAGCTGTGCAAGAGGAATTACAGAGGATATACGAATTAAGTGTTTCAGAGTCTAAGGCATTTAGAGCAAAAGCATAGGCTGAAAAGAAGGTTGTAGGGGATTATACTCAACAGTATAAGATGCTAAGGGATTATTGCTTAGAGTTGCAACAAGCCAATCCAAACACAACTGTCAAAATACAAGTAAGATCAGAAGCAGATCATACAGTGCCAACTAGGGTTTTTAGAAGAATATATGTGTGCTTAGGGCCTTTGAAAGAGGGTTTCAAGGCTAGAATGAGAGATGTACTTGGACTAGATGGGGCATTCATGAAGGGTCCATTCCCTGGACAACTGTTGACTGCTGTGAGTATTGACCCTAATAATGGAATCTATCCATTAGCATATGGGATTGTGGAGACTGAAAACACTGATTCTTGGACATGGTTTCTAAATCAGTTAGGAGATAATCTGGACTTGTACAGAAATTCCAATTTCACTTTTATAAGTGATAGGCAAAAGGTATGCTTTACATTGAATCAAAACTTTTATCTTTTTATATGTTTTCAGTTGTCTTAGCTAATATTTCATATGTTTTTAAATTTGTTATTATAGGGTATCGTACCAGCCCTTGCAAAGTTATTTCCTTGTACTGAGCACAGGTTTTGTGTCAAGCATATTCATGAGAATATGAAGCAACAATGGAATGGTTCAGCTTACAAGGATTTGCTATGGAAATGTGTCACAAGAACAACAGTGGAAGAGTTCAATGTAGCAATGCAAGAGTTTAAAACATTTAGCAAACCTGCTTATGAGTGGTTGTTGAAGATTCCACCTCAGCATTGGGCAAAATCACATTTCTCAGGTATTGTATGAGTTCTACTTGTGCTGAGTAACACTTATGTATTAAATAGGGAGATGTAAGTCAGATGTGTTGGTCAACAATATGTGTGAAGTATTTAATGGAAAACTGGTTGGTGGTAGAGACAAGGCAATCATTGGGACTTTAGAATTTACAAGAGAATATCTTATGAAGAGAATTGTCAATGTCAATAAGATGATTGCTAGATGTGATGGTCCACTCACACCCACTGCTACCAAGCTTTTGAAACACAGCTGTGATGAAGCAACCAAGTACAAAGTCAGTTGGGGAGGAGGTATATGCATACTTCCGAGCCTCAAGTGAAGAGTTGGTAGCTAATCGTTATATGCATACTTCCGAGCCTCAAGTGAAATCGATGGAAGAACTTCTTGCCGAAGAACGAAAATCTAAATTTTGTGAGTGTTGTATGTACGACGACGACGATGATTCCACGATTACAATCGTTCTTAACCCTCAAAAAGAATCTATCTCTACTTCCGTAGTACCCGATGACTCTCTAAAAATGGGGGACGAGCATCTAAACGCTATTCCGGCAACGGAATCGGACGAATTCAATAAGTCTAGTGTTGAGAACCTCGTCCCAATCCCAAGTGAGTCCGGGGAAATTTCTAATGGTGATTCTGAAATTGTTTCTGATCCTTGTTTTACACCGGTTGAGAGGAGTGATGTCGTTTTAGACGAGATCGAAGCTTGTCTTGCTAACATTGAATCTAATTCGACGATGGTTGACGATACTAATTTTGATCCTGAGGGAGATATCCGTTTGATTGAGGAATTATTGAATGAAGAACCGTCAATTTCTCTCCCTCCGATGAGCAATGAAGATTTTGATGAAGTTGAAAGTTATTCCGATTCTCACAATGAGTATACTACGAGTGATGAAGATTCTTGTGGAGATATCAATGATAGTAATGAAGATGATGATGCGGAAATCCAAGATGAAACTCTTCGTAAGAAATTATCCAAAGTTTATCTTCTTATTTCTAAGATCGAGGCGTTAAAAGATCCTCACACTTTTTCTCCTATCCCCGTTATGGATAGTGATTTCTTACCCGAGCTTGAAATTTTTCGATTTGAAGAGACGAGTAGTGGCAATCCCACTATTCATGCTTTCTCTCTTCCGGATTATGAGCATTTTGATTTTGATTTTGAGCGTATTTCCGATAATCCGACACGTGACCCTCTTTTAGAGGAAGACGATCTATTTCTTGCTGTGGATGACTCAATACCACCGGGTATTGAGAATATCGAGAATGACATTCAAAGAAATATTCTTTTCAATTTACCTTCTTCTCGTCCACCAGCGAAACCACCGGACGTAGAAATCGATACGAATGAAGTTATTGTTAGAGTGGTGGACGAGATTTCTGATTATGATAATCCTGTGCTTGATATTTTACCCACCCAACCCACCCGTGATTCAGAAATCGACTTTGCTTTAATTATCTGGGTGTTTTATCCGTTCTTTACTTATCCCCTCATTTCTTCTCTTTTCCACTCCACCGGGAGTGAGGATACCGTTTTTGACCCCGGCATCTCCATTTATGCCGGTTGTCCGTTCAATCTGCTCTCCCCAAGGACGAATTAATTCGGGGATCGAGTCAAGCTCATGTGACTCGGTGAACAAAAACAAGCGCTTCGTGGGAGGCACCCCATGCTTATCCATTTTCATTTTCTATATTTTCTATTTTCTAATAACGTGACGTGAGGGGGCGACCCTTTCCAAACTCGTGTTTTCGTGGTTGTTGTTTATGAATGTTCAGGAATTTCCCCAAAGTTTGAGGACTCTCGTGCTCGTGGTTTGTCGTTCTCTCCACTCGAGTCTCATCCTTCGCTGCTCTTTCGGAAATTCACCATATCCAAAATCTTATCGACTAACGTTTATCTCTTGGCATAATTAATAAACGGCCTTAGATTTTACGTAGGATTACCTTTACCCTTAAAACATTGAGGACAATGTTTCACTTTAGTCTGGGGGGGTGAATCTTCGATTCGATTTGACCTGTACCATCGTCTGAGCTGTTAACTTACGCAACTCCGTTTTCCACCAAAAATCTTAATTTTTGTCACCGCTTTATTATGCAAAAAAAAAAAAAAATAAAATAAAAAAAAAATAAAAAAAATAAATAAATAAATAATGAAAAATGAAAAAAATATATGATATGAATAATAAGTTTTGACACCTTGTTTTGACTTTCCTACCGGCGAGAGTAGAAATAAATGTTCCGACTTGACCGGGCGTGTTGAGCCCTAGCTTGTTTCCCTTAACCAAAATAATCATAAGATTATGGCTAAGCATCCGCGGATCTCATTATTTGGGATTTTAAATTTGCGGAGATCGAGGAATGATAGAGTTTATATAGAAGTTTCGTGCTATACACGGATCGCATTACTGGGATTTAAAAAACCCACGAGAGGTACTTGTGCCCTCCTTGTTCCCATCAGAAACGTCACAAATATATAAATAGATGTCTAGGATTAATTAATGGTATACGGTTTGGGCAATACATAGTTTTTTCTCGTTCCCAACAAAATCTCTGCATATGGGGGTTTGGTACACATAGGGGTACTGCCAGTGTTACGGTAAAATAGACTATTGCATCTTGCCGGTTCGCAGCCGATGTTGTGATCTTAGTAAAGGCCGTAGGACTCGGGGTTTGGCATATAGTTATGAATATCAATAATAATAGTCCAAAGCCAAATAAAAAGGCAGAGGAATCCAAAGCTATAAAAAGCAGCGGATAGAAATCCAAAGTCATAATAAAGCTCTTACATCTTAGCGGCTCATAAACCGTTGACTGTAAAAGAATAAAGGATTAAGGACAAAAGTATTATTAAAGTGCTTATGATTATGCAAAAATGCCAAGCTTCGACTCCGGGGGTTTCCCTAATAAAAAGCTTCCGTTTCGGGTATCAAACATGGTATGTCTCGGTCGTAATAAAAAGGGGGACCTCCACAAATCGTGTTAAATCAGAGACCTTCATGTGGACCCGATTTCTGTATGCAGGGGTTTTCGAGGGAAAGTTTGGAAACTACTTAGCGTTCAAATTTTGTGCTCTTATCGGACTAACAAATATCGAAACGAGAAAATATGAAGCAATTCATTTCTCACAAATTAAAATCTTTAGATACAAAACTTAGGACCTGGGGACAAGAGGTAATACACAAGTAACTTTTGTGGGCAGTGTTAGCATCTAACTTCTGATAAACAATGATTTCGATTTTACGCTTAGTTTGGGAGCTTGTGAAAAATCAAGGATGACGATTTTTATCCGTACGGTCTCTTCTCTGTGAGAAGTGTTTCTACTCGTTGACCCTGAAAATTATCAACAGATAAGAATTGATAATGAAAGTCAAATCAAACCGTCACATATATAAATGAAAAAGTACAAAAATAGTAGTTATAGTTGTTACTCAGAAAAATCGGAAAACGGAGCGTTTTTGAGAATAAATGATTTTACTATCTCTTTTGAACATCATTGCTACTTCACAACGTCAGTAAAGAGAGGTTTTGAAATTATTTATCTTTTAAGCGTGAGGTGATGACATTGCGTGAGGGCACGGCAATACCTTAGTCTGGGGGATTTTGATGAGTGCTTATTCACTCATCCTTTTTAGACCCAAAATCAGACCAAATATACCAAATACTAACCAAAAATGCCAAGAGAATGCATGTTTTTGTATTTGTGTATGTGCAGGTACGGATATGAGAAAAATGAACGAAAACGATGCCAAAACCGACAAAAAAACGAGCACGAGATTGGAAAAAGATCAAAAGCCGGAGCCGGGGAAGCAAAATGATCAAAGAGAGTTCAAATTATCATAAGAAGTCCTCAGCCTTTCACAATGTTTCATAATTGGTCCCTGTTCAAAGTTTGAGAGAAATGGCGAATTTGGTCCCTCATCTTTCAGAAAATGTCGTTTTCAGTCCCTTGAAGAAATATTTGAAGAAAAGTCATAAAAGGTCCTTCATATGCGTTGGGACCTTCCTCTTTATTTGCCTTACACACAATACATACACATATGCTTTTGGTTAGAGGTTTACTTAGTTCCACGCTGTTAGATGATGTGACTTTAGTATTATAAGGAGCCCCAGAGATTCGTCGAGTCATTAAAAACATGGAGCTCAGTAATAACTAATTAGTTAACTTAATCTTGTGTTTGATGAGACACAAGATTTGAGTTAAATAATATTATTGCTTAGCTTTAGGGATTTGATGACTGGATTATCTTACCATCTGCCTCAGAAGGCGGATTTTGTGTCAGAAATTCTTAAGTAGGATGTTTTAGAATCTCCTTATTTAAATGGATTGGGACACCTCTACATTTAAATAAAGAAATTGTAAATCACCGAACCATGAGTTTATGATCCCTTACTTACATAAATTTGGACGCTTCTTTATGTAAGTAAAGAATTATAAATAAGTGGGCTTATTCATATCCGATACAACTCCTTAACCAGAATCTTAGACAAATCAGAGTAAACACCACTATATTAGAGATCCCGAATTCTCTTAGACACACCGTAAGTAGTTAACATCAACAGAACTTCGGGACGAAGTTCTCCTTAAGGGGTAGAGACTGTAACAATTCGCAATTTCAGGTTAACTTTTATTCCCGAAAATTTCACTATTCACTTTTTACTATTCACATTTTACTATTCACTTTTCACTATTCATCTCAGAAATTTTTATTTCATATTCTCGTAAGTTAAACTATTTTAACGATAATCCGAGAGTTTGACGCTCGTCGGATCATTTTTGCAAAAATCACAAAGCCGTGTCCGAGATTTACTTTTAGGTTTAAACGTCATTCTAGCATCCCGATATGTCCATAAAACATTATAAACAATAGAAATATGATTTTCTCTCATTTTAGAACAATTCCAAAAGTTTTGGAATTTTACGTTTTTCAGTTCAGCGTTTTACGCGAATTACGCGTTTTAGACCCGTGTTTCCAGTTTTTAGCAGGGTTTTAGCACCCGATAGAACCTACCACTCATTTTATATTTTATTATGGAGTATATTGACATGTTTGACCATACTTTCAAGTTTCATATTTTTAGGATACCCGGTTTTACGTTTCGTGGCTTAATAACTTACGGTTAGCAATTTACGGGTCCAAAACTAGCTACAAACTTAGGATATTATCATCCAAAGACCATGACTACTCATCTAGTCACCCTTATCTTCATCAAACCGACTTAGGGGGGTGGAGTCACCCCATATGTGTCTTGATCTCATGCAAAGTGCCCTAGGATGCAAACAAGTGTATTTAGGAAGCAAATTTGATAACATCTAGCCTACCAAAGTAACCTCCTCATTTTAGTATAAAAGGAAGCCATCCCCTCTCCTCTAAGCTCATTCAAACGTCCCATAACACACACCAAACCACTCCACACTTAGCAAATTCTCTTCCAAGTTTAAGCAAGAATCAAGTGCAACACAAAGATAGAAACCCTAGTTTGGTTTTTAGATAATCAAAACACTTCCAAACCTCATATACTTTGGTGATTCTCTTGAGTTTAGATCCACTCAATTCACCTAAACCTCATCACAAATCATTCAATAATACAAGAGTAGAAGGGTTATAGCAAGGGTTAGCAAAGGTGGTGGTGATTGGTTGAAAGCTTAGGTTTAGTGTCCTAGTTCCATACTTGATTCCCTTTCTTAAGTGAAAGCCAAAAGTTGTAAGCAAACCCTAACATACGCCTTGCTTAAATATCATATTCATGCTTATTATGTTTCATTCATGCTATATATGGTCTTTGTATTGTGTTCATGATGTTTAAAAATGGATAAAACGAGTATTGGTATACATATGTTAACTTATGACAAGCAAACAAGCAAACTAGTGATTTTTATGAAAAACCACGACCACAATAGTATAACTTTGATATTTGACACTTACTTATTGTTAAAGAGGACTTAACAAGGAAAACATAGCAATTTGAATCACCCAAAACGAGTACACGAGTCAAAAGTTATGACCATTTGAAGTTAGCGAAACCAAAACGGCAAATCTGCCTAAATAGCATTCTGATCAAATTATGATTTTGAAAGTCCCACTTCTGGTCCGATTCATCAAAAAGTTAAAACACGAAAGTTATCCGGAACGACGTTTTCGTTCAGGAACAAAGAAGCTCGAGCCCTGAAAATGCTTTCTGAGTGATAATTTTCTTCAAATTCTTAACAGCCCATTTTTAGACCAAAGTAACTATATAATTGTTATAATTAGATAAGACCAAGAGGTCTAATGACCTAAAGCCAAGACCACAACCATGGCTAAAGCCAAGGTTGAGTCTCAAGACCATGGTAACATGACCAAAGTCACGGCAAAGCCACGGCTAAAGACCATATAACTTTTAAAGATCAAAACTTATATATATGTTATCAAATACTACAATAGTAGGGAGTCTCATGTGAGGAGTTCATTAAGTAAGCCATCGAGACGAGTTGTGGATTTACGAGTTAAAGTGTCCTGGCTCCTCGAACGTTTACTCCATGACTTCTGAATTATGTCAGCCCGAACGGTAGTAAGAGATTTACAACCTGTACATGTTTCATAGACCACTTATATTCAACGAGTTACACTATATACTAAGTACTACATCATGAACATTATGCAAGATATATATAGGCAATTCATCATATTCTTAGACGTTACTCCAAACCTAAGTCGCAACGTTCTATTATAGGCTGCTCTTAGAGACTGTCGCGATTCGACTACCACTTTCATTTCTCATTACATAGACTTAAGGTGAGTCATAGCCCCTACTTTTTCATACTTGTTTTAACTCTTTGGGGGGGGGGGGATACATGCACAACTACTTGCTTACTTGTACAAATACTTGATCGCATTATACTTGATTGTTCTATACTTAATTGTCTTATACTTGATCGCATTATACTTGATTTCATACATACATGATTGTGTTATACTTAACTGCGTTATACTTGATTGTGTTACTGCCAGTGGCTCCAGATTAAGTTGCTGGATGACCATTGAGACTTCCGGTGGCTCCAAATTAAACCTTGGATGACCATTGAGGCTATTGATACATCCTAACATTTGCGAATGTTGGATACATCATAAACGTGAGGTCTTCGGAGATGAAGTGTAGACTCACGACTAATTGCTTAATTGTTTTGATGAACTTATACATGTCTTTATTATACTATATTGAAGCAGTGGGTTGTGAACACACAGGTTACAAGTCTCTTATGGCGGGACTTATAACTGGGTGGATTCACAATGCCTTTGCTATGTGAACATTCTTTTGAGGCTTTTTCAACTGTTTTAAGACAAACTCTATGAACTCACCAACCATTGTGTTGACACTTTAGCATGTTTATCTCAGGTTAGTAAGGCGATAGCTAGTGCGTGGAACTTAGAGTCAAGCTGCATATTCTGAAGACTTACGCTTTTATCATTTACCATTCAAAACATTTTGTATACATTTATGTATCATACTTTGGAATCTCATGTTTGTAACTTTGAATTCTTTAATCGAATGGTAACTTTTCAAAACGTCTCATTTAGAGTTCGTTTTCTATAACTTGTACTTTGTATTATGAAGTAGCACCCCTATGACACAGTCTTCCGCTGCGGTATTTTGGGGGTGTTACAATTAGCTTAGAGTAGCTTATTAGTGTAGTTTAGCTTATTCTCAGCTTTATGTAATTTTTCCAGTCTTATTGTACTCAACTTTTATATTCAATAAAATTTTAATTTTACATTTAAATTTCCTTTGCAATTCAATTTATGTTTTTAAGTGCTTTAAATCTGATCTCTATTTTCATTTAATATTTTCTTATAAGCTGGTATTGATTTTCATAACTATTATGTTGAGTTGTATTGATAAATTGGAACATTAGTCAAAGAAATTCAACTGAGGCAAGGGATTGTGTATTGAAGGCGTTATTGATATGTTAAGCAAGTAAGGGATGTGCTTAGCCTATCCAAAGATAGGCTGTGAGGGCGACCCTCTCTGTTTGGCTGAGAGGTAATAGTAAGTTTCTTTGTTTTCTATTCCGTCTCATCTTACTGTTTCATTAGTTTAAGTTCTGCTTCTATTGTTGTTTATTTGCATAATATTAGTAGTAGTATAATCTAATTGCTCTGTTATAGTTTTAGTAGTTTGGTTTTTGTTCTATTCATTTGCTGTCTATCTGAATTCTTGATTTGATTTAATGTTTGCATTTTAGTCTAGCTGAGTTTGAGCATTTTTCCAATTTAATCCTGAGTTTATCTTGTTCTTTTACTGTTTCATTAGAGTAATCAATCACTTGGTAGAGGTAGTATAGCAGGTTTCATAATCCTTTTGTAGTTTGTATCTAATTTGCTTATTTCATTTCTACATCAGCTTAGCTTATATTGCATACCTTCATTTCTGTGGTTGCCGTTGCATTTCATCTGTTCATTTAGCTTCTGATATAGTTTACTTATCTGTTTGGATCAGTAGATTGGTTAGTTAAGCTTGGAAATCATAATTGTTGTGTTAACTGCCATCTATTGGGTTGTTTGGATTAGATCAGTTAGCTATGGTATTGGTGTTTACTAGTTGTTATTGCAGCATTAGTAGGTCATATTAAGCATATATAGATTAGCTGTAGTATAGGTTTTAGGAAAAATAGTCAAAATAAACTCATTACTTAAAATCCATTTGCATAGATGTTTATGAGAACCTGTCACTTTGAGAATTGTTAGCTTGAATGAATATCTAGGGTAATTAAGTGGTTAATTAGCTTAATATAACTTGTAGGATAGGATTGGATCAGTTAAAATTGGGATTAGTCAAAACTTAGGTGCGTTAGAATTCGTCAAATCAGCAGCCCTGCAGGTCCAAAAGCTGCTGATCTCAGGCCAACTTAAGGGTCCATTTAGGTTTAAAATTAAGTTCAGTTTAGATTTATAAGTTCTCAGTAGGTTAGATAAGGTGTTGCTTCCCTTAGTTTTGTTATATCTGCTTATCAAGTTAGCTTATTAGGCCTCTATAGTTGTGTGATTAAGCATATAAACGGTTTTCAATATAGGGCTGCAAGTGCCTATTTCTGATCTCAACCTGAGTTTTATTGTTCATTTAAGTCACTTTGAGCCTATAGTTGCTATTTCCATTGACTGTTGCTAATTTGCTTAATCTGTTTGGCTTTCGGCTTATTTACCTAGTGCTTATTTGACTGCATTTGTTCCATACCTGTATTTCTGAGTTCATTATTGTCTCAATTCTTGTCATCTGAGCATATTTTGAGTCAAAAGTCAACTGGTCAAAGTGTGGGTCAACTTGGTCAAGGAGTGCTTATCAATAAGCACTCCAAATAAGCTGTTTTCAAGCTTTTCAGCACTTTTCCAGCTTATTTTTCTTTCAAAATTTTTTTCTCAAGTTTATTTTATTATTTTAGATTTTCTGTAATTTTTTCAAATTTTTCTGAATAGATTTGCTATTTTTCTTATTTTATTTTCATTTTTTAATCATTTTTAAATACAATTTAATTACTAAAAAATCCAAAAAAATCTGAAAAATCCCAGAAAAATCCAAAAAATATTAGAAAATTATTTTTAGTTATTTTAGAATTTTAGAAATTTATTTTGCATTTTTCTCATTTATTTTGAATTTTATTTTAATTTTTAATTAGTTTTAATATTTTTTTAATTTCCAAAAATTACATAAAAAGCCAAAAAATTTAGTTTTCAGTTTTAAAATATCTTTCTAGTTATTTTATAATTTTCAAAATTTAATTTTTATTTTTCTCACTTTATTTTCATTTTCTTTTAATTTTTAATTAGTTAAATTAGTTTTTAATTCATAATAAATAAATAAAAAGTCAAAAAAATATTTTTCTTTTTCTCAAAATTTTCTTTTATCATTTTTAACTTTTAAAAATTATTTTCAAGTCCGTAGGAGTAGCGTGGCTTAAAAGTCGCGTTTTATTTCGTACGGTTACGTTTATTTTACGTTTTAGTTTACGGTTTTCGTTTCTACGTTACGTTTTAAGTTTGTTTAGTTGAATTACGTGCTTAATTGGTTATTTGTGCCTCATTTAATATTTTATTAGTGTAATCTCATTCGAATCACTTTTTACCATTTTCACGACACATTTCACGAATCGGGAATTGAGAATTCCATTCACACCTTCGCTGGGACACGACCCGGGGAAATACTTTCCTAAGCATTTCTTCGGTAATAAAAACTATACTACAAAAAGACAAAATCATTGTTCCAATGAATTTTTAAGTGATCTTAGCTATATACAAGAGGAGATGGGTGTAAAGTTTGATAGGTTTGATGAGTTATGCGCATGTGTGGCCTATATTAAACAATCATTGTTAGGATCAATTCCTTTTAGTAAGACCCTTTGGAAAAAATTTGAGGTAAGCCTCCTAACCGTGAACCATGAGTTCATTGAATTGATGGGTTTGTATACATCACAACTTGAGGAAACAATTAAGGAGGATTTAGCCGAACATGATCATATTAAGCAAAAAGATGAATCCTTTAGGCAAATTGAACATTTTAATCAAGTTATTGATGAAGGTTCTTATGAATCAGACTTAGAACTTCAAATGGCTAGAGAAGGATTTGAGATACTTAGGAACATGTTTAGGTTAGATTGTACTAAAACACGTGATGAGGATATAGGTGATGTTGAGAAAAGGAAGGATGGGGTAAATAACACAAACCTACAAAGTACCCCACAACTCCCACCATCACTTGAGGAATACACACCACCCGTGACTTACCCGGAAGGAGTAGAAGAGACTATAGGAGCCCCAATAGAGGTAGAACCCTTGTACCAAACACCACTAGAGGATATAGGTTTGAATACTTGTAGTGATAACCTTACTCTTAGTTCTAGGGAATTACCTAGTGTTGATGAACCGGAACCTCAATCTTCACACAACTTTCCATCCTTAGATATACATCTAGGAGACAAAAGAGGAGCCGACCCACCCATCAACCCATGTAGTCCGGGTAGTCTTAGGATAAAGGTAGTGGACTCTAAGCCTTGTAGAGAGGAAGCCAATATAGGAGTGGAAAATGACCTTACATGCTTACATCACCCATTTATGATTGATCACAAGAAACATTATGGGTTTAAACCGGGTTTATTAGGTCAAGATGGATCCCCAAATAGTAGTCTCTTGAAGTTGATAGAAAATGATCCCTTTCTAGGAGAAAATCTTAATCCACCCATTAACCCGATTGAATTTGGTAAGGTTATGATTATAGGAGTACACCCCTTTGAGCATATAATTCATCCACCACACTTTCCTCACTAGGCATATTTCCACCCTAAGGGTGTGTATCGCTACTTCCACCCGCACTTAATCCTAAGTGTAGGGAAAACCTCCCATATTTCCGTTAAATAAGGGTAGAGTCAGGCTCGTGACTCGAACAAAAACAAGCGCTTATTGGGAGGCAACCCAAGCTTTATTTATTTATTTGTTTGTTTGTTTGTTTATTTGATTTTATTTATTTCCGTATGCATGCTTTATTTTTATTGTTGGTAGATCATGTTTCAAACTAAAATTGTGAAAATGCTTTATTTTGTCGTTTAACTTCGTCTTAACTTCATATAAAGGTATTTTGCAAAAAGATAAGTCTAAGGGGAAACCCCAAATTTGTTTTTAAGAACGAAATTGATCATGATTCTCCACAATAATAAATGAACATGTGTATTAGTAATTGTTAGAGTCAAATGCATGTATCGAGTCATAATGATGTTTTGCAGGATTTTCCAGGAAGTAGGACATAAGTTTTTCCAGAAATTTTCCGGAAACTTAACGTAAAGATTTCTGCAGGTCACTTCTGACGGCGTCAGGAGTTAACACCTGACGGTGTCATGTGTAAAATTCTGGAAATTTTGCTAGTTTTGTTTTTCTAACGGAGTCTTAAGGTTTTTGTTAATTCTTTAGTTTTATAAACTCCAGGAAATCTGCAAACATTCATTCCACAAGCATTATATCTTAATTTGCTTTCTAGGATTTATTAGTATATATAGATTGCCGCTGATTTTACACGAGGTTGCCTTGTTTGTTTTCTCAGGTTTAATAGGTTACATATGACAAGAAGATGATTTATATTTCTGGAAGGGAAGCTTTGATTGTTCATTTTCTTGGAGGAAGATCTAACCTTGTTACCACACTATCCACACCGAACGAATCAGGGGAGTATTTGATTTCATTCTTTTACCTATTTCACTTTTACATCCTTTAATTGAACATTGGGGACAATGTTCATCCTAAGTGTAAGGGGAGGGTAAATGATGATACCTTATAGGATACACTTGCACTTGAGTTTGTTTGTTTGATGGTAGGTGTGTAATAAAACTATGAGACATACTTGTTAGCGTAATTTTAGCGTCAAATTTAAATTTTTTTACAACATTTAGGAGTGAAACTTTAGCCTTAGCAAGCGTCTCATGGATAGGAGTCGTATGACTAGCACAAAACCGTACCATTCAGAAAAATTTTCCACCCATATATGTGAGGTTCGCCTTTAGATTTGATAGGAAAAGCATTTACTATTAGTGCTTATGAGTGTACCGGTAGCATTTAGATTCTAGAACTTGCGTTAGTGATGCATCCCGAGACCGCTAGTGAGACTACATTCGTGTAGTAGGATTTACTACATGATAAGAGGCATTAGGATCACCCTTGTGTTAAACCTGTATCATAATTACTTGACCATTTAAGTCATATTACTTGGCTAGTAAAGTCAACTAATTTTTCCCACACCTTAGCGTTGTACTCATTTTTAGTATACAAAACCCCTAGTACACCCCTCCGAGCCTATCTTTTCGTTTCTAACTTTAAGCATCTTATTTAAAGGAAAAATTTGTTACAACCCACTTAAATGTACACCCAAATTGCCTTAGCCTTCCGTGTATGCACTCATCTTTAGTGCATTATTGTTATATGTTTAAACCGTTAGTTAATTATCTAATTGATTACATGGTTGCTAAGTCGAGTCATATCCTTGTACATATTGTTTTGGGACGATTGGGACTCATGGGTAAAGTACTTGTGTTATGGAGTAATGGGCAAGAACATCATTTATTACCCCCATATGTGCGTTAATCTTAAAAGTACTCCAAGTGTTTTTATTATCTTAATTCGAGTTATTAGATTAGTTTATCGTAAAGTATGTAAAAAATTCAAGTGTAAGGGGAATGTATATTCCCTATGATGTATTATTTTGGATGGTAGGGTAAGAGTGTAAAAAAAAAAAAAAAAATCGAAAAAAAAATTAAGAAAAAGAAAAAAAAAATATAATAAAAAGAAAAAAAAAAGGAAAAAAAAACATACGGACTACCATCCCGTTTCATTCTATATTTATTTTATGTTTTTGTTATTTTTCATTTATTAGCTTAAGTCGAGTCTAGTCTTGGCTTAGCAACGCCATATTGTACATGTAATTAACCAAGATGATTAACTCGCCACCAGTAAAGATTGCCTATATCCAACAAAACCGTGTATTCCATATCCTTACACCTAACGTTATAACCCTTTAAAAGACCTCTTTGATAGTTTATCATAGGTGCTTACGCCATGTGGTGGAGGTTTGATCCTTTCCCAAGCCTATGGTAATCTATTTTGCTATGACAGGTAGTGAGAGATGTTTTCTATTTCCATATTGTGATATATACTTTATTACACCCGAGAGATGTGAGTATCTAAACACTATTTGTGAGGTGCTAGTGTAAGACCTCCGTGCTTGTCTTTGGTCTTTAGTGGAACGATTATTTGTTATAATTACTTTTATATTAGTGTTAAATGACCCCTAACTTGTATTTTGATTAGAATAAAAGCGCATTTGCTTGAGGACAAGCAAATCTCAAGTGTAAGGGTATATGATGAGGCAAAAAATTAGCCATTTTTAGGGGGTCATTTAAGCCCGGATTTGAATTTATTTGATCAAATATTGCCCTAAATCGTTCCTTTTGTGATTTTAGGTACTTTTGGAGTGAATTCTGGAAAAGGAAGCATTTTGGACGTTTTTGGAGCATAAAAGTGAAAAAAACGACAAAGTCTTAATTTTCCTTGCTGGGAACAGTACTTGACGGCGTCAAGTGGCTTCATGTGACGGCGTCAAGAGTAAACAAGAGGTGGAAGTGGTGACGGTCCAGAGAAATCGTGACGGCGTCAAGCTTGGCCGTCATGGTTCATGACATGGTGACGGCCTACAACTAAATTACACATGACGGCGTCAAATCTGGATCTAGGCAATCCGATATCATTGTAGGCGGCGAGTTGACGGCGTCAGACATTTCTTCTTGACGCCATCACCTTGTATAATCTATATATATTTATGCAATTTTCATTCATTAAGGAGATAACTTAAGAGGGATAACTTGGAGAAATCCTAACACGAATTTTACTGTTCTTTCAAGGGTTTTTACCCTTTGAAACCTTTCATGTTCAATTAAGATAAGTATCCTTTCAATTCATTCAATATGTCTATGTGTTGTTTGAATATATCTTACGCTTGTCTTGAATTTAACATGCTAGGCTAGATCTCTTGTGTGTTTGCTTAGATGTAGTGAAATCTAGATGTTGATTATGGGTTGATTGTTTGTTTATAGTTGTTACAGATGAATGATTTCGATGTTAGGCTTAAGAAAACTGGCAGACTTCCATAGGGTAACATGCTTGAACGTCTTAAGAAACATGAACCAATGCGTACTAGGTTATTATGATTGTATTTAATACATGAACGAATTCTAATGATCACATGTTGGGAGCTTCTTGCAGGCTCGACATAGGAGTGAAGTAGGAGTTTATAGAGTTGGGGAAGTACGTACGC